>JXTB01000109.1:766950-791073 GCA_002914805.1 Parasponia andersonii | reverse complement strand
AATTAAGTAACAATATAATTGGATAACTATTCAAAACGGATAACTAGTTGATCATAAATAGGAGACTTCAGTTTCTCTTTCCTTGTAGGTCTCTTTCATAGCATTTACTTGTTTCCCTCTTCTCGTAGGTTTCCTATTTGACAAGGCAAACTGCACGGAGAAGGTCGCACAAAAACCTGTGGAAGAGGTCGCATATAACCTTCACGGAGGAGGTCGCATATAACCTTCACGGAGGAGGTTGCACATAACCCTTATGCGACCTTAAGATTTTAGACCGCACAACATCTAGTATTACTCTTAAAAAAAATACAATATCCTTGATAATACTTGAAAATTACAAGTTATGGAGTTGAAGTTTTAAAAAATAAGAAACTCAAATAGATTTTATTTCTCTCGTTACGACTTGACAATGTTGATATCATTCGAGCAAAAAAAAAAAAAACAAAAACAAAAAGATGCCAGCTAACGAGTTAGAGACACACAATGGCTATAGATTTATCACTTTAATTTTTTTTTATTTCCTAATTTGTTTTTCAATACCTTTTGCTCTTTACGCTCAGTGATGGAGCCAACAATTTTGTTTGATAGGGGCTAGAACTTCATTTTATCTATTTATGGGAGTTATTCTATAATTTTTTAATTTCCGAGTGAGAGCTTTGTATATAATTTAAAGTAAAACACTATATATATTTAATTTTTTTGGGCTTTTAAAAGAAAATATAAAAAGGAATGAGAGCTTTTTGGGCTTTTAAAAGAAAATATAAAAAGGAATGAGAGCTTGAGCCCCTGGTGAGGTTCAAGTGTTTTTGTCCCTATTTATGCCATTTCATGTTTTTACTTTTACTAAATTTACAAAATGTTTGAATCTCAATAATTATGAAAATTCCAATTATAATATCACATATTCTTTCAATGAATTTTTAAAACCACATATTTCGCACTTTTAATGTAATTATTTCATAAGTATTTATTTTATAATAAAAAAACACCCATCTCCCCTATTAATTTTCTGGACACCATATATGAAATGATAGAATACTTATGGTAATCTCAATATTTTTTGGTAATAAGAACCCCAAATTCCACATTTAATTTCATAATATATCATAGATAATCTAGTGTGATACATATAGCAATCTTTTTTTTCTTTCGTGTCTAATTTCTCCGAATACTATAAATAACCTCTTTTGTTCCAATAAAAAATAGTTGACTCTCATTCTAATTTCTTTGAATACCACATGTAATAATGTAGATATTTATGGTAACATCTTTGTTTTTCTTTTTATTCTCTTATGCATCCACCGACTTGTTTTTCTCCTTTTTAATCAAGAAATGCTAACTCCTCGTGCTTTTGTTGGAAACCATTGATAGTCTACTATAGGATACCTATGTTAATTTTTATTTTTTATAGTGAGTACCTAACTCTTTTTTTTCATGTCATGTCATACTACGGTAATTTGGTCGGATGCTATAAGTAACTTGGTAAGATATTTATAATAATTTTATTTTTTATATTATAAAGATAAAATTCCACTTTTCATTTCCATACCATATGTAATATATTAAGATATTTGTAATAACTTTTATTTTATTTGATTTTCTAATGTTGCTTTAACAATAAGAAGCACATAACTTTCATTATTTTGTATTGGATACCATAAGTAATCAAATAAGATACTTATAGTACGAAGGCAGATATCGTTGATGTCACCAAAGTTACTCATTGAAAATATAGGATCCAGTAAGAGTTTAGTATATTAAAAAGATATTTAAAGTTTTGCCTACTAATTAGTATTGGTATGTTGAACGATTATTTAGTTAGTGTCTGATTTCCAATTTCCTTGGATATTATAGGTCACCTTTTCTCTCTCTCTCTCTCTCACGATATCTAATGTCCAAACTCATTTCCACTTTCTTATATATCATACGTAATATGTAAAAATACCTTTGATAAACTTTTATTATTAATATTATTATTACTGAAATAAAAAACACACAACTCTATTATGATTTCCCATGTATCATAAGTATTCTACCAGATTATATGATACCCATGAACCTAGTATGATACCCATAGTAATCTCCTAAGTTACTTTTTTTTTTTTCTCTCTATTTTTTTGTTCCTTTATGGAACACCCAACTACAACTATTTATGATTATCTATGGTAATCAATAAGTGACCGAAAGTAAACTAATAGTAACAAGTGAATGACTGTCAGTAATTCGCCAAATTTGTAATAGTAATATGTAAGGATACCTATGGTAACTTAACAAGTTTACTCTTATTCTAAGCTATTTTCATAAGTAACACTTAACTCTAATTCTATATTGCTCTCATAAATAATATGTTAAAGGACCTAACGTAACCTTCTAATGCTTTTTGTTTTTTGTTTTTAAAATTTTTTAAGTTTTTTCCAAACTTATTGCTCATATTTTCTTGTATGCCTTATAATATGCCTTATAGATTATATGGTAGGGAAAACCAAAATATCTTTTACTTTCTAAAGAATCAAACTTAACATTACTGATACTTATGGTAATAGTTCTCAATAAGAAAGTCCCGACACCACTTCTAATTCTAGGATATAGAAATCCTTCTTTTTTTTTTATAGGTATCTTGTGAGATAATTAAGGTACCTACAAGAATACATATAGTAAGTTTTACAATAAAAAAATACTAACGCATTATCCAATTTACAGATACCATAGGTATCCTTGTATATAAGGATACCTATGGTAACTTTTGCAACAAAGAACACTCCTTTTAATGGCATGTTTACTAAAAAACAATGCAAATGACATACATGATAATGATTCCCATTTAAATATTTACTAAAATATGGGAAAGAGAGAAATGTGTAGGGTTCACGTAAATTTAGGGGAAAATAATAAGAATGCTTTCCCTCACCAATACTCTAGGAAATATGATTACCTGTAAACACTCATTTCTTTCTTTTTAATTATTAAAATTATAAAATATAATTTTACCCCAAAAAATCTATCTACTTTAAAGTGTACATGTATTTAAAAGAACAGTTTAATAAATATAACATATTCTCATTACTTTTCTTAGGTTAAGTAAACAAATAGATAGTATTCTAATGAATATGATTCTCTTTTCTATTAGTTTTAAGTTAGCAACATAATATAAATAAAAATTCTCGTACCCTTCTATTTTATTCTTATTCATTTCCTCTTTTGTTTATTCTAATTACCATTATGATGAAGTAAATGCGCCATTAATTTTCAAGTACCATATTTAAGGTACCTACAAAGATACTTAAGGTACCTATAATAATTGTTGCAATAAGAACCACTTAATATTTCTTCCAATTCTTGGACACTATAAGTATCCCAAATGAGTACCTATGGTATGTACCTATAAGGATACTTCTGATACTTATAGTAACTTTTTTAATAAAGATACTTTTTCTTTCTCGGATGCCATAGGTATTTAAGTGGCAGATCATTTGTATCATCCAAGTTGTATCCTAGCATTTTTTTTTTGTTGGATTATATGAAAATTGAAATATTCCAAAAACTAAACTGAACTAAACTTCAAAAAATATGGTAAAGTTAGTTGAACTATACCATAAATAATTTGATGGGATACCTTAATAAATTTTTTTATTATATATTTTAAGAGACAATATTGCAGATACCATAGTTATTTGGTAGAATACCTTGATATCCTGGATATACACTTTGTTTTTTTTTTTTTTTTTGAAAATTTTAGACAAATACTTAAACCATATAAAGAAAGCCTAAGTCATCTTCCATTTCACAGCATAGGTAGTTTTAAACATATTTATTCAACATTCGTTTTCTTTTTTAATTTAATTTTAGAATGTTTATCAATTGTACCCATTTCTTAAATACCATTAGTAAATTTAGTAAACTACTTATAGTAATTTTTTTTTAGGCTATGTTTGGTAAGAGGGAAGGAGAATAGAGAGGATGGAGAGTGTAAGAAGGAATGAGAATATGAAAGAGGGAAAAGAGAGTAGTAATCATTTGAATTATTTGGTAGAAATAATATAAAGTATGAATGAAGAAGAGTATTTATTTGTAAAATTACTATATTATCTTTTTAAAATTATTGATTTGATAAATAAATTTGTCAATTTATTTTTTTTTGTTAATTTTCTCTCGTCCTTTCAATTTGAGAGGATGAATTTTTATAGGTTTGAAAGGGGATTCTCTCCTCTTACCAAGTACAAGATTGTAGCTCTCTCTTCGTCTCTCTTCCTCCACCTTTCTCCGTCTCTTCAAAAATCCCCTCTACCAAGCATAGTCTAAAAAGAAGCTCTCCAAATTCCCCATTCTACAAGTTTTTTTTTTATTTCATTCTAATAAGTTTCACTTTTTTCCATAGTATTTAACTGTTATTTTTTTTTTTTTCAATCAATGGGAACTTTTCAAATTTTTAAAAAAAAAAGGTAAAAATGGGAACATATTAAACTTAATGTAAAAGATAGTAAAAAAGGTGAGTCGGCGCCTCTTATCCTGATATATATATATATTTTTTTTCCCCGGAAGTGTAATCACACTACATACGGCTGACAAACGCGATAAACGAAAAAAGGAAAAAGAATAATCGTATTACATACCGTATAAAAGTAAACCCACTACCGTATTAAACAGACCTTTTTTTTTTTTTTTTTTAACTCAAAAGTCATAAACTCCACCTAATTTGGGGACCCGACAGAGGGGGATTCTATTCTCGTACGTCTTTATTTATTTATTTATTTATTTTATTTCAACATTGTTGGGCCTTTTTCTGTGAAACCCAGTTTGGGATGAGATGTGTGTCATTGAAAATGCCAGCTGCCCCGGATAAGGCCTTGGATTGCTGCCCAAGTCTAACTTTGTCTCTGCTGCCCTGCCCCCAAGTGTTGGATTGTTGCCCACGTTTACATACTTCTTCACCAAGTGACCTCTCCTATAGAAATGTGTATCTTCACCATGAAAAATGTGGCCACCAAGATTCAGTGATCACTGAGTGAATGACTGTGTGTGCCTGCGTATTTGGGTTCAAAATTCAACTATTCTTGCGTCACATTCACCACATACGTAAGTTTGTTGAATTTTTTTTTTTTTTTTCCACCCCAAAATGCTGAATCTTTTAACTTTTTCCTTGTTGACTGATACGACTGTCGATTGATCTATTATTTTCTCTGTCTTTGAGTCATATGCCACGTGTGTGCAAAATTTTCCAATTGATTTGTTGATTTTTGAGTCATGCTTCGAGTTTAGTGTGGTAATTCTTGTTTTCCGGAGTAAGATAATGTCAGCAATCGTGTTCGAAATCAAATAATAGATATATTTTTCCCGAACTCATATGTGTAAATTGTATCATAATCAAACAATACGAATACGTAAATACGAAACAAATGTACAATTATAGAAAACCATAAGAAACCACGGATGCCCATTTTTTTTTTATTTTTTTATTTTTTTTATTTATTAATGTATGGTAGAATGAGACTTGCGTGCAAGTTGTGCCCTTTAGCATTACTACCAGAAATTTGGCGGCCGTAATACTACTGTTTATTTATTTTACTCAGTATGGATCATTCCATCTATTATTTTGGAGGCTGACAAGGCCTCATGCTTGCTCATGTACCTGACAGTACAGCAGAGCTTTCCCATTTTCATGCTTGCTTGTCGTCTCAAATAGTGTTTCTAAATAGTTTTTGTACTGGTAAGTTAATCTGCTAGTCCTTTCACATGGATTTTCATGGTAACTACTGTGTTAAAAGTTAAAAGAGTTATTTGGCTAGATGTCAGTTCCTAAAGTGGCATCTTGTTTCTGTCACGTACAGCTGTGGCTTTGAGTAGTCACGTTGGTTGTTTAACAAGAACTCGTTCCACTTGATGACCAGAAAGGCAGGGAAGTCAACCTTTTCAGCCTGCCGTAGTGAGAAAACTACCACTCAACCAACTTCTTCAATGAAGGTTAGCTCAACTCTTATCCCCAAAAACTCAATTTTCGCACTTTTTGGTCACTTTTTTTTTGACACCGTACGACGTTGTTCCTTCACCACTTGGCTTCTCTTTGCATGATAAGCTCACTTTCAGTACCCACTTGTTCAGAACTAGACATTGAAAACATTGCACTCCAAGACATGAAAGTTTCGCGTCGTGATGTCGTATCTAAATAATGGTGTTGTGTTAGTTCTTATTTCCCTCTTTGTTGCATTAAAGTCGGTCAGTGAACGACTGCGTGAACTTGTACCAATTTTATGAATGCTTACCTCCAAGATATCTTTGTCAAAGTGGGGTCATGTGATTGATGCTGATGAATATCTGTCTGCTAGAGTACCACTTGGAAAACATCCATTTGAAGATCGAATTTTTCGTTATATGGGAGGAAAAAAGACAAAAAAAGTTTGACTTATAAAAAGGCCTTGATGATTCATTTCTTTTGCAATTGTAAGCATTGATTTCTATTGAAGTGAGGCTAATATAGTTTTATCATTTTGCACAGGCACGCTCGGGTACTTATCCTCGTGGTGGTAGTCTTGTGGTTTTCTTCATGTTGAGGTATTTGCCTGCTGTCTAAGAATTCGGGTTGACTCGAAAGCTTCCATTCAATAGTACTTAGATGAACTTGTATGGTTTTTGTGATCATTGATCTCATTGCTTTCGCAGTGTCATTATAACTCGAGTTGTTTGGTCTTTTAAGTTAATCAAGTTACGCTTGGTCTGATTTGTTTGGTCTTTTAAGTTAATCAAAGTTACGCTTGGTCTGATTTGTTTAACAGAAGCACTGAAGCGAGCGAGTCAAAATAATTTTTTCGGTCAAAAATTGTGGTTAGCCCCCACGACTTACAGTGTTCTAACAGGATCCCATTTGGTTAAATAACTGTAAATTTCTAGAAAGGCTATCATTTCTGGTTTACTTTTAGCATCTAAGATATTTTCAGTAGCAGTACATGTGGGAATCAATACGCAGAACAGAACAGGTCATTACTTACCGAACCACAAACTTGCTTTAAAACTCTGTTACGTGTGCTTCTCTTTGTATACTTCTCGTTTCTTCTATCAGGTCTAGCAATTTTTATTTATAATAATTTGGAATCTGATCCCCATCAGAGTTCACTTTCACTCGATTCATTTCCTTGTCTTTCTCTCCTTCTATAAAGTCGGAAGGAGCTAGCTAGATACTTCGTATGCAAGCAGCTTCTGTAGTTCCAACCATTTGATTTAAACAGTTGTAGTTTCTCTAGTTTCAGAAATGGCGCTGGCATCTATCGACAAGGTAGTGCTAGGTTCAATTGCCTTTGCAGTTTTCTGGGTCATGGCAGTTTTCCCTTCAGTTCCTTTACTACCTATAGGCAGGACCGCAGGGTCCCTCCTAGGAGCCATACTTATGATAATCTTTAAGGTCATAACTCCAGAGCAAGCTTATGATGCCATTGATCTCTCAGTCCTTGGCCTTCTTTTCGGAACCATGGTTGTTGGTATCTTTCTTGAAAGAGCCGACTTGTTTAAATACGTGGGTCAGTTGCTCTCGTGGAAGTGTCAAGGGGCAAAGGATTTGCTTTGCCGAATCTGCATAATTTCTGCACTGTCAAGTGCATTGTTTACTAATGACACCAGTTGCATTGTCCTCACAGAGTTTGTTTTGAGAACCGCAAAGCAAAACAATGTCCCACCCCACCCCTTCTTGCTGGCCTTAGCCTCAAGTGCAAACATTGGCTCTTCTGCGACTCCTATTGGCAATCCACAAAACTTGGTCATTGCCACACAAAGCAAAATTTCCTTCGGACAGTTTCTGTTGGGACTCCTCCCTGCCATGCTAATTGGTGTCATCGTGAATATGTCACTTCTCCTATGCATGTATTGGAAGGTATTGTCTCCTAAAATAGACCAAGAAATCGCTTTGGAGGAAGGAACTTTTGCGAAAGCTGCAACTTCTCCTTCGCATGCCATAAATTCAAACCTCAGTGAAGGAAGTCCTGTGTCAGAAGCTGCGAAGGAAGTAGACTCCCCGAGTTTAAATGACGGACAAGGTGACTTGGAAAGTGGTGATATCTGCTCAAGTTCAACAGAACATGACCCACATGTGGCTTCAAGCAGTGGGCTCGAATCAGCGAGGAACTTTGTTGGTGCGACAGAACAAATGGCAGGTTGTGGTACGACTTCCCAGACAATTGAGTCTAGGGATGGAACAAATGAGAGTACAGAGAAAATGAAAGACACAACAGATGTCGTTCTGCCAGAGTCTGTCACAGAAAAGGAAGGATTAGCCAATGCATGGAAGAGAATGGCATGGAAGATATGTGTTTACCTTGTCACTACTGGTATGCTGATTGCTTTACTATTGGGTTTGAACATGTCATGGACTGTGATTACAGCATCTCTTTTCCTTGTCGTCATTGATTTCAAAGATGCCGGGCCTTGCCTTGATAAGGTCAAATCTGAACACCACATACTCTTACCGAATAACTAGTTTTCAATTAAAAGCATATTACTAGAATTTTTAACACTTTGCATAACTCTCCTTTTGACACAGATTTGTTCATATCTTCTTGAATCAGGTCTCCTACTCTCTTTTGCTACTTTTCTGTGGAATGTTCATCACTGTTGAAGGATTTAACGAAACCGGGATACCTAGCACCCTCTGGAACCTTACAAAGCCTCATGCCGAGATTAATCATGTTTCGGGCATGATAATGCTTGCCCTTGTCATACTTGTGCTCTCAAATGTTGCTTCAAATGTCCCTACAGGTACGTTGCTGCTACACAAGTGTATATGCATAGTGTTGCTCGATAATTGTTGTGACAAGTTTAGTGAGAGTACCTTTCATCTAATACCATCTTCCTTAGCTTATGTCTTCGAGTGTTTCCATTGAAAACCTTCTCTTTTTTACAAGAAAAAAAAAGCTTAGAACTTTTGAGTAGTTCATTCAAGTTGTAAATTCTCATTGTTTAAGGGAATTTTCCAATAGAATAAGTTGTGCTGGACATAACTAGCTTCATTCCAGAAATTATTTTCTCATTGCTCCAAAGCTACATGGGCTCCAACATGGGCTTGAATAAATTATACAAATGGCATCTACCTTCCCCTGTCTATGACAAAAATGTCACTTGGTTTCTAATTTGGTGTCTTATGAACATACACACACAATATTTTTTTTCAGTCTAAATTAATTAAACTAACATCCTGATTCATATCACTATGGCCCCATAAGTACACTACATGTCATTCCTATAATTTTTAAACAAAGCAGCTCCTTCAATTTTTAGAATCATTTACTTTCCACAATAGTTGTTCTTTCTGTCTCTCTTTTTTTCTTCCACAAACACTTTGTATGTTTCCATCCCTTTGCTCATTCAGTCAATTTGAAAATGGAATACTACCCAGTTGGCATGCTATCAGAAACTAATAAATAGTTCTCATTGAGTTTTGGATATATTAGCTAGTCTACCGCATCTGTTTTAAGGCAATTAGTCTTATAGTATTATTATGCAATTGATCCTGTACAATTCTAAGGAATGGCTCTATTTTGAAGACTTCCTACATATTTATTGGAGTACAATATGGTAGCTGAGTTATTATTAAAACAAATACGAATATAGTCCTTGACATAGTAAAAGGCATTTTTAGTTGCATGAAAGTTCATTTGTTCCTTTCTTTATTTGTCTATTCAGTTCTTCTGCTTGGAGGAAGAGTTGCAGCCCAGGCAGCCGCCATATCTCCACATGAAGTGAAAAAAGCATGGCTTATATTGGCATGGGTGAGCACAGTTGCTGGAAATCTGTCACTGCCGGGTTCGGCTGCGAATCTAATCGTTTGTGAGCAGGCTCGTCGAGCTCCGTCTTTCAAGTACACCCTCTCCTTTTGGACTCACCTCAAGTTTGGCCTTCCCTCAACCCTCCTTGTCACGGCTATTGGCCTCGCACTCATAAGGGGTTGATTTTAGCTACTAAGGTTTGGACTTGAATTATATGGAAGTAACAAAAGGCCAAGGATTTTGCTACAAGATTCAACGGCACCTACATCATGCTAAGTTTGTGGTCATGTGGTTTATCTTTGTTAGTCTATCTTTATGTAAGGAAGTGTGCTTGTTAGGTAAGTAGACTAAAGCTGCAGGGTGTTTAATCCGTTGTTTTTTTTCCCCCTTATAGTGGATCTTTGTAAGTGCAATTGTTTAATGATAAAGTATGAAAGCATTGCATTTGAGTCCTATCAACTATTGAGCTTTCCTAACCATGAGGTGCAGACCTCGCGGTAAGTCAAGTGGTCAGGTTCACTGTTTTCTCCCAAAGTTTAGATTTCTCATGAGATCTACGTAGCTATATGCTAGAGTTTACACCCAACGCTTATCGGGTTCAATGGGACTGTAGGAGGTTCGATATAGTAAATAAATGGATAATATATAAAGGATTCAGCTATAATACCTCATCAGATAATGAGGCAGGCATCAGTGCCCAAAGCAAAAATATTACACAGTTTCAAGTGAAAATATTACACATGAATAAAAAGCAAATTTTAAAAACCGAAAATTATTTTTCAAAGAAAATAAGCATTGAAAAACGTGTTTCTTTGCTTTTTGCTTGGGACACTAGTGCCCAAATTTACACTTAAGGAAGTATAGATGGACCCACAGATATGTATATATATATATATATATATTATGCCTTCTTACTTTCCTTTTTTCACCTGATTTGCTTGACTTGCTCCTTGACTTTTATATATAAGGTAAGCTAGTCGGTTCGAGATTTGTGGCACAGAAATGTCGAATGTGGAGTCCATTACATAAACACTCTTTTTATATTATGTTCTTGTATTAGATTAAATAACTGGGTGGATAGAATTCACGGAAGAACAAAAGCTGAATTTGAACAAGTGGATCGTTATTGTTCATTAAAGAGGAAAAGTTTATGTTTCTCACTTTAATACTGTGATCAACCAATAATATCATAAACGAAATAGTAGTAGAATGGTCATTATCTTCATGGTAGGAGATAGCTTACGTCTCTCTTTTCACCAAAAGTAATATTGGATCCAATCAAAATAAAGTGGAGGCTCTAATCTGGAGCCAACCCTTGTGAAAATCAACCAATAACAATATTCTTGCCTCCATCACAGGCTTTGTTATCTAACTAAGCTATATATGAAAATGCATATACACATCATATATATGCATATGCATAGACATTGCTCTATTGTGCATTTGGGAAGGACAAACAGAGAATTTCCATTGTTAGTATATGAGGTAATTTATCGGAGTAAATCACTGAAAGTGACAACTCAACAAATAAATAGGCAACACAATTCATTCCAATATTATGTTGGAAGCTAAATTAATGATGTATTACATTTTGACCCAACTTTTTTAGATATTTTATATAAACTTGATGAGCTTAAGAGAATGTTATCTCAACTCCATATCTCCACTAGGATAATATCTTACCCTACAACTGTTACATGTCATTAAGTAAACAACTAAAGTAGCCAATGCGGTCCAGTGCTGATCAATCATGTGAGCTAACTCAACATTTAATTAAGCAAAAGCTTACTATATAATGTATACATAATTAATACAAGTGTTTGTAAATATAGTCTAGAGAGAGAGAGAGAGAGAGAGAGAGAGAGAAGAATAGAGAGAAGGTGGAATATGACATGGCAAATTAACTTTTACATCAGTATTATAATATAGATAAATGGACAAAATCATTCAGTTTTTTTGGTTCTCAAGGCATATCTTTGTTTTAGCATATAACTATAGTGTCTGTCTTTCAACTGGGAAATGCGCATATGCTAGGTAGCAGTGACATCCACCTCAAAATCCATGAAGGAAGAGAATAGAAAGGAAACAAAATATCCATAATTGTTTAATCACCATCTGCTCTGAGTGGGCTCCATTAGTACTGCTTGTAGCCAAGTAAAGTAAGTAAATTTTTTAAATAACTCTGAACCAGTCAACCACAAAGCAACAACTCAGTCATCATCACCACAGTTAGTATGTGCTAAAAACTCTAATTAAGTACATAATTCGCATTATCGGTCGGTTCGAAGTTGCTTAACTACTTATTAGTTTATGTCAAAACTTGTATTAAAGCTCTAATAGGATAATTAGCAAGCTATTTAAAAGGGTACTACAGGTTGGCAAGTGCTTGCCAACTTTTTCTACATTGGATGAGATTTATTCACGTTGGTATTCACTTGCATTGATCCCCATGCATTTTGGTTTTATCACATCAAAGGCTTATAATAGTTGATCACAATTACATGTTTAAAGGGTCAACCAAAAGCAATTTTTTTCTTTTACTTCTTCTCTGTTGTGAAATGGGAAAGTGGAATCTAGTTCTCTTCTTTTTCTTTTTCTTTTTCTTTTTTTTTTTTTCACTTTCTTTGTGAATAGAATCCAATAGTACTACATATGGCTGTGTGTGTATATTATAAATTATATTCGTACTTTGTGTTTGTTGAATAAAGTATATAATATAAATACTATACATTATATTTGTTGAACTTGGTTTAAGAACCAACTTGGCCATGAAGCCTAGTGCATCTCTGTGATTTTATGGCCCTATTATGCATTCATTTTTCCAATATCCTATCTTAGAGAGACGCGTAATGCTATTGCTACTTCAGGATTTGCTTGGACGGTACATAATATAACATTTTAAAATTTGTTTATATTTCATGAGAAGTAGTTTATATAGCTCAAGAATGAAATACCCTTTTCAAACTAGATATTATTTTTGGTTTAGAACAAGCATAATTCCTCGTATACGTACACCATAACCTACTCCCGGCCCTGTTCTGTTGGCTTCTTCTTTTTGTTTTAGTATTACATGCACCAACTCCATCACTATTTCTTTATGCACGTTTTTGTATTTTTTATGTATTTTTTTCTTTTTTTCATAATGAGACTCTCAACTGTGTGCATGCACGTTTTTCTTTTCTCACTCTCCAAACAAGTTATATATGTAAGACTCTATTGCTTAGGTTCTTGGACCGCATATCCAGAGAGAAAGTGCAAAAAATCAGTAGTCTGGCATTAGCTTCACCTTCAGGTGACTATTCTCTTTTCTGTATAGCCAAAGAAACCTCCAAAGGAATCAAGCTGAGCTTTTTCGCTAGCCTTAAAGCTATAACTTGACCATCATGCATGTTTTTTTTAAGACTAATTTGCACTCATTTATGTTACAACATTGTACATATTGCTTCAACAGCGGAGGCCATGCATGTGTGCTATGTCTATATATTATGAGCTGAAGTGAGTGCTGTAGCTTGTTTTCAGTATGTAGTCCTACCAATCTCATGTGAGAAGCTGGTTCTGTGGTCTTTAGGAGTCTTTTTCTGATGTTATATCAGTTTTCTTCTATAGTCCAACATGCATTTGAAGTTCTCTAGTTATATTTCTGGAATGAAATCAGAAACTTTTCTCTTGTCATTCATGTTAGCACCTTTTCTCTTATGACTACATCAATCTGTTTACCTAAAAGGGCTTGAAAGTCTGCTTTTTGTTTATATCCTCGCATATTTTGCCATGGAAGCAGCAGTTCTATTTTTACGTGACTACCATAAGTACATAGGTTTCTACATGTTCTTTTTCCTTTAGAATCTGTGTTATCTTTTTTTTTAATAAGCTGCATGTTCTTTTTAATAAGCAGCAGGTCTTGAACTCTTAAGCAAAGCTTGATCAACAACAAACACACATCTCAGCAAAATGACTTTGGCTTCACCTGAAAAAGTGGTCCTTGGTTCAATTGCTTTTGGACTCTTCTGGATTCTGGCAGTTTTCCCAGCCGTTCCATTTCTGCCAATTGGAAGAACTGCAGGCTCTCTCCTTGGCGCCATGCTGATGATCGTCTTCAGAGTCATAACACCAGCACAAGCATATGCAGCCATCGACCTCTCCGTCCTTGGCCTTCTTTTTGGGACTATGGTTGTGAGTATCTATCTCGAAAGAGCAAATGCTTTCAAGTACTTGGGCATATTGTTTTCGTGGAAGAGCCGTGGTGCCAAGGACTTGCTCTGCAGAATCTGCATTTTCACCGCAGTGTCAAGCGCACTCTTCACTAATGACACATGTTGTGTCCTTCTAACTGAGTTCATCTTGAAAATCGCCAGGCAAAACAATATACCACCCCACCCTTTGTTGCTAGCATTGGCCTCAAGTGCTAATGTTGGATCTTCAGCAACTCCAATAGGCAACCCCCAGAATCTGATTATTGCCATTCAGAGTGGCATCTCTTTTGGGGATTTCTTGTTGGGAATTCTCCCTGCAATGATTGTGGGGATTGTCATTAATGCTGCGATTCTTCTAGGCATGTACTGGAAGATATTATACATGAAGAAAGATGAAGAGACGGCTCTTGAGGAGGTGATTTCTCCGGATGATGCAGCTTCACACCAGTTCTCACCAGTTCACATGTCACATAGGCCATCTTTTGAACACAATCCCACGTCCGAATCCATTGATCCTCGAAGCCCTCCAAACCGAGTGAGCTTTTCTGCAGGAGGCGATCTTCGCAGGTCCCCAAGTGGCGATGTTGAGTCTGGTAGGAACTCAAATGCTACAAGGGAAGTAGCTGCAGTAGATTCGTTTGCAAGAAAGTTGGAGGAAAAGATTGCTGTGGAGGGAGAACATGGACTTATGGAAATGGCGAATTGCATCGAAGCTGGAATCCCAATCGAGCCTACTGAGAAAAAGGAGACCTTGATCAAGAAATGGAGGAGAAAATCATGGAAAGCCTGTCTTTACCTTGTCACTCTTGGAATGCTTATTGCATTGCTTATGGGGCTGAACATGTCATGGACTGTACTGACAGCAGCCCTTGTTCTTATGGTCCTTGATTTCAAGGACGCTGGACCGTGCCTCGACAAGGTGAGTAACCTCTTGACCCTCACTGGTTTAAAAGCTAACTATATGGAAAGTCATCTCTTTTACTTCGTATACAAGTAACTCTTACATATTTTTCCTCTTGACTTTTGAAGGTCTCCTATTCTCTCTTGGTCTTCTTCTGTGGAATGTTCATCACAGTGGATGGCTTTAACAGAACAGGTATTCCTAGCACTCTATGGAATCTAATGGAACCTCATTCACGGATCGATCATGCTGGTGGTGTTGCGGTCCTTGCCATTGTCATACTTGTCCTCTCAAATGTTGCTTCAAATGTACCTACTGGTAAGGCTAAAGACTTCAAATGATTGTTTTACCAGATCATCAATAACTTCTCTCTGTTACTCTGGTAACGATAACATTAATTGCCATCCCACCTAAGTTTCCATTTTCTGATTTGTGTCTTCAACTACATGAGCTGACATATTCAATTTCTCCTGAAATCTGAAGCTTTTCTTATATGAGCTTTTCTCTTCAAAATGATATGGTCTACTCTCCATAGAGAAGTCTGTTTTTCAAGTTTCTTAGACATATTGCCCATATTTGTTTTTCAGTTCTCCTACTTGGAGGAAGAGTGGCAGCCTCAGCAGCAGCAATATCTCCAAGTGAAGAGAAAAGGGCATGGCTCATCTTGGCTTGGGTTAGCACAGTTGCTGGAAACCTCTCATTGTTGGGTTCGGCTGCAAACTTGATCGTATGCGAGCAGGCTCGCCGAGCTAAGCCCCTCGGCTACAATCTCGCCTTCTGGACTCATCTCAAGTTCGGTTTTCCCTCCACTCTCATAGTAACAGCTATTGGCTTACTACTTATTAGGAGTTAGAGAAAAGGCCAGAAAAACAAAGCCTGAAGCTGCAGATTGTAGCCTCTAATCCTTATGTCATAAACTTTAGTATATTGTAGAACGTGTTTGGATTTTCTAGCTTATTGTCTTTCATCTAAGTATGCCTACTGTTTAGTAAATGAAAAAAAAAAAAAAAAATTGTCTTGTAACTTGGCTTTGGCAAGAAATAATCTTTTACTTTCTTTTTTACTTCAAAATATGAATAATTTTCTAAGAATGATAGTCTGGACCTACGGTTGAGCACTAAATTGTCATAGTTGAGTTCTGCTGCTGCAACCCTTTCCTTCTTTCCTTTTTTTTTTTTGGTTTTTCCTTTTTTGGCATTAATAGAATTGAAAGGAGTAATATATCTCATCTTTCAGTCAGTCATTTGGGTTGACCTCCTTTTAAGTATCTCTATTCTGGGGTCTTGTTAGTGTTCTTGTAGTTCTCTCTGTAATAGAATAAGTAAAAGATGGAATCTAATGAAATTTTCCCACTAGGGAAAAAAAAGAGACGGCTTGGATGGAATCTATGAGAAAACAAGTCATAATTTATTATATCTTATTATTGACAAAGAGCTTCTTCTTCTCAAGGTCAACAAAGACGAAAACAGATGAAAGAAGCCAAAATGACCAATTTAAATAACATCTGAAATAATAATGGACAAAAGCATATGTGGATAAACTTGACTGTCATGTGGCAAAAGTATTCAAAAACTATACAAATTATTTAACATTAAATAGCCGCTGGAGAATTAAATAAAAAATCACCATCTCTTATAGTAATTTTGGCAGCTAAAATATGAGATGAAACCGTTGGAGCTTATTGACTATTGAGAGGACTTTGTCTCTTCCCCTATCAGATTAAGATGATTGGATATAATAGTGTTCAATAAGCTTTAGAAATCAAGACTAAAGAGAGTGAACCTAGAAAAGTCCATCCAATCATACCATATTTTTTTCTTCTTTTTCCAATGTCTGATTATCTGGTAACAAAAGAATTTGCAAAAAAGGACTAATTAGAGGCTCATTAAATCCAAGCTTAGTTAAATTAATGGTGTTTTGAGTATGATATCATATATGTTATCTCATCTCTTATCAGCTTAAGCTTTTTGAACACATTCGCCATTCTCTAACAACTATAGGTTTAATAATTCAATCCTATAATGACTATCCTCCTATGAGCATCGTAGATTAGCCCTTGTGGTAGATAAAACACCATAGGCTAACATAGATAATAGAACATAGTAGGGACCTCATATTGTCCATCCACTATATCGGTTTGTTTTCTACTTGCATTAATGGTTCTGAATTGACAAATTAATTTCAAAGGTCAAGTCTATAATCTGATGAATTGGGACTAGGCCTTAATTTTTTTTTCTTTTTTGTTCTGGATGTTTTAATCAGAAGAGCTGAATTTGAGTAATCATTTATTGAATCAGGTGAATCAATGGAGTTCGCAATATTAGTAAATTATTGAAAAAAATTAAATATATATATTTATACATATAATGCTAGGTTCCAACTTAAAACACATATAACATTTTTTACTATTAAATTGATAATAATATTGAATTTATATGTAATAAGTTTTAATATAGTGATTGCATAATAACAAATCACATACCCCAATATTGGTATTAAAAATATAATATAATTAATAGTTAGTATTCTAAATATTAACCATATATATATATATATATAAATATATAGTTAAGACATGAAAATGGGATTTTCCTGTTTTCCAGAGATATACTTTTTAAACAGCCAAAGCAGAGAAATATTTGAATCTCTATTGCTCATTTTCTTTGAAGAAAGAAATATATTTGTGTAGCTTTTAGCATGAACTAAAGGTAATATATTTGCTCCTTTATGCTTAAATTTTGTCCTCTCATATTAGCAATTCTTAGTTCAAATGGTAATATTGCTATACTCTCATTAGTTGCTCAAAAAACTAATGTTGACATGATCTTTTCGCCTAAACTTTCCCTTAAACCGAAGAAAATTTTGGATTAGGCCGATGTCCTGTCGACGTCACAAATTTTTTCAAGAGAGACATTTGGTTTTCATCATTCAAGTTCTTGCAATTGCACCCGCTAAATCTATAAGTTGGATATGAATCAGGTCGAATCCAATCCACTCCATGTGTGCATTTCTACCACAGAAATGAAAATTAGTGTTTGTTTCATTGAAATGGTCCTGCTATCATGTGGGCATTCCACTCCTATTTTGTTGTTTCTTCTTTAGCTTCAAAAAAAAAAAAAAAGGAGGAATAAAATCTAGAATAGCCGACCATGAAAGAAAAGCACCCAAAAAAAAAAAAAAAATGGAACAAAGAGAGTAAAGGAACAAAAGAGTACAACACACATAATACATCTCTTGTCCATAAAAATAGAAACCAAAACTGGGGATGTGATACCTCAATATGACACAAGCCCATCTACATAGCTCACGAGTGACACCATTAAGTGTATTTGGAGTCCAACTAAGGCATTGTTTGGGATGAATTGTGAAACCCACTATTTTTTTTAATATAATATAATATATTTTTAGTGGTGAGACCCACAATTTTAAAATAAAAAAGAAAAACTCTCTTTTTCTTTCCTTGCTATTTCAATATAAAATTACTAAAAATCATAGTCTTGGATTTCCAGTGGTGACATAAATGATAAGAATCATCGATTATTAAATCTTCCAAGATCCTCCCCTGTAATAACATCGCGAGCTCTACTAACTAGTGTGCTCGTAGGGGCCAAGTCAAGTTATAATTCAAAATCAGAAACAAAAAGAAAGGGTCTTCAATAATTCGTTTTCTTGTATTTTTAGCGATACTAATTTTGGTATTAAAATCATACACCAAGTGATGCAACAATTTTCTAGCCATACAAAGAAATTATGTGATTTAAAAACTCGTTGATCAGTTAGTACTTCGAATAAAAGTAATTGATGAAACAAGTTGGTGCATGTAACAATATTGTTGGAGATAAGCCTCTCAGCATTCCTTAAGAGTCTGAATTTTGTCTAATAATTTTTCATATTTGAAATGCTATTTGATTATGAGGAGCAGTAGTAATTAATTGACATTTGCCAGTCACAGAGCAAAATCTGAGCACTTATTTCTCCATCATGCATTCACATAATAACAAACTCCACGTTCTGTCCACTGAATAATGATCACCAAACGTCTAATAATGGCAAACAGATCGTGACCTTTGTATTTAGCAAGGAATTCACATACAAAATATTAATGACATATTTCTTTTTATTTGCAGCATCAGGCATGTCATTAACATTCATGAGATCTATACAAGTCATAAAAGTTAAAACAGTAATAATAATTATGTAACATTTATTCTTCTTTTTTTTTTTTTTTTTTTTTAAATTTCTTTTGCAGGTTAAGGCAGCAATTTACATTCAAATTAATTAAAATCGTGGAAATGGTTGTTGACCATTTATTATTCAAATTAACTCATGAGATCTATTTGTATTTTCTTGTCATTTCCATCATAATCCATATATATCTATTCGTTTATGCTAAGCTTGCTGGCCATGGCTTGTTAACTCCGTACAACACAAATTTTTGGACGGAAAAATAGGTGGTTGAACTCTCCTAAATTTTATAGACACGAACGAGTGGTAAATGTTGTATTAGGAAGAGGTTCACGATTGAAGTAAATTGGCCTATTTAGATGTTCAAAAAAAAAAAAAGTAAAATTCATAATTCTGCTTTTACATATGAAAAACATCAACAAGGATTATTCTTCTTAATCGTCATGGATGTGTCAAAAATTCGTTACCTATCCTTCTTTTTCTTCATAATCTCTCTGCAAACAAACCATGGATTTAATATTCAAATTGTTCATCTTTCTTGATTTTTTTTTCAAAAGGTGACTGAAATACCCAATCTGTTTTAATTTGTACTCCTAACTTATTGCCCCTATTTATGTTTCAATTAATCAAAATGAGGGGTAATTAGCTTTCAAAAGAGGGGGGAAAAAAAAAATAGTTACCAAAATTAGAGGGGTTTTTTTTTTTCCCTTCCAATTCTTACAAGTTCGGTAGAAATTAATTTAATTCATCTATGGATTAATGACCTATACTTCCTCCTTCCTCTCTAGTGAACATTTTGATGCATTTTTTAGAGAGGAGGCTTTAGAGAGTAGCAATACATTGGAAGAAGAAAATGATTTTTCACAAACCGAAGAATTCACTTTCTCCCAATTTCTATATCAAGTGAAAAAAAAAAAAAAAAAAAAATCTGTGCATATAAGTGTATGTAAGATCGGGGTGAATTTTTTCCATACCAGTCATAAGATATGGATCCAGCAGTCCAGGGGCAAATGTTCTGCTCATATAATAGAATCTCCCAAAAATTTATAGGTAAAAACTAAAAAATCAAAAAGTTGAAAGGGGAAAATGGCTCCCACTCGCCCCACCACCACTAGCTAGGCTTTCTTAATCCACTGCCATAAATCCAAGATTTCCCAATAATCTCTAGTAAAAAATCTTGAGTTTTGTTTTAGAATTCCCCCCGCCTTCTTTATTATTTTTCTAAATTTGGACGTTCCATAAATAGAACGGTCTTTTCATTCTTAAAATCTAAGTTTTCTTATATGATAAATTTACATCTAATAGTAACCGTTTAATTGCAGCACCATTAGTTAAAGTTGGTATTAGTATGATGAGTCATGATCTGGTCATCACATGGAATATAAATCGTTACTATGGGTAAGTTTAGTGATATTGGCCCTACAAAAGAAGAAAAAAAATGCCCATATTTACTAGAGCTCAGTACAAAACCGAGTGATTTGGATCCATTAACCTATTTACCAAAACGAGGATATAATTGAAAGATAAGAGTGTTAAATTAATATGTACTATATTAAAACTACTTTGTATATTATTACATCTACATAATAATTTTCGTTTTTTTCTTTCCTCTTCTTAGGAAAATCAATAGTAATTTCTTTTATTTTTTTTCAACCAAAAAAAATACCATGCCTTAATAGATTATTTAATATTTGTTCACTTTATATGCATGTTCATAGCATACATATATATAAATATAAAATATGGAAATATATATTGAGAGAGACAGAGCTAGATATGGATATTGTAAACGCACAACAACACAAAAATCTTTACGAATTTTATCAAGTTGTTTAGACTGTCAATAAAACTGATTGCCATTACAAGTATGTTTTAATTTAGTATAAGAGAGAAATATTTGCGGCCCTTAGGAGAAAGAGAGAGAGAATTAAATATATGCGTAGTTGTTTTTTTTAAGGGTTTTTGGCTCTAATGGTCATGAATTAAATAAATGGCTCAACCAGTCCTTGAATTTTGGATAAAGTGATAATTATAAAATTATAATATTTTGGACAGAATTCAGGTTCCACAACATCTAGAGCATTTAGTAGAAGATTTAAATTTCAAGAAGCCTAAATTTAATTTCCAAGGGAAAATTAGGAAGACATAATATATAAAAAGAAATTGAAAATGATAAAATTGCTAAAAAATTAACATTTATATAATTTTTTTCAATTTTATTTTAGTTTTATGATTTCTAACATATACACATAATAATTTTGTTAAACTTTTACAGTGTTAGCGATTTAG
Source organism: Parasponia andersonii (assembly GCA_002914805.1). Classification (NCBI taxonomy): domain Eukaryota; kingdom Viridiplantae; phylum Streptophyta; class Magnoliopsida; order Rosales; family Cannabaceae; genus Trema; species Trema andersonii. The sequence goes on along the minus strand of JXTB01000109.1, from coordinate 769,765 downwards.
ATTAAAGGATAATGTGATGTGTACTAAAAATTTTATTAATTTTTTAATACTAACACACGTTAGTAATATTTAATTAGTGAATATGATTAATTTATTTATAATAATTTTTATTATATTAATTAAATAGTGACAATTCAAATACTATATATATTTATATTAAAAATTTAGTACAAATTTTAGTACAACTAATATTATACTTAGATTAAATTATCATTTAAACAAAAATTTAAGGATTAGTTAAGCCATTTATTTAATTCAAGATCAAACTGTCTCGTTTTGAAAAGTTCAAGATCACAAAAAACCAAAAATTTTCAATTCACATATAGATTTTAAAAAGATGTATGTACTTAACTAAAATATATTCTTTAAATCTAGATCTACTATATCTACATGTCTATATGAGTAAGTACATCCGTAAAACAAGAGCAAGGACTAAAGAATCTATTTAATGATAATTAGCTAGGTGTCATGGTAGCATTAGAAAATAATAATAGTGCCAAAGAAAGAAAGCATTTTTTAAAGATAAAATTTTACTATTAATTGGACATGTGATGAAAACCTTAAAAATGATGGTATTTATCACCAATAATGTAGATCTACGTGATTTTCATTCCATCAAACACTGTTAAATTCCATAGGAGAATATGATACTGTGTTGCTCACCATTATTTGACATCACATTTGACAATTTGTGATGCAACTATGTATATATATATTGGACGCTATATTACAATACTGTTTTATGTGAAAAATATACTTGATTATCGTACAGGAAAAGAGCTAGGAAAGTTCGATTTATAATGAGCAAAATGGATATTTTGAATGGATTATTAATGAACATCAATGCATATGAGAACTAGTTTAATATGTATTTTTTTTAATTCATTATGGATAAATACATCAATTTTGACCTAATTAATATTTAACCGTCAAAATTGATGTACTGTTGAATAAAAAAAATACTTATATATTAAAACATATACTAATATATGTACATATATTATACAATGAACAAACTTTGTTTTTGTTATCCATGTGAACAGATCTAGCAAGAGAAAGAGACGTAATAATAAGGCTTCACCAAGAAGAACGGTGGAGGAGTTTTTGGAAGGCTGATTACCTGAAATTGCATGCTGTTCAATTACTTCAATTTAATGCTCAGCTATGGTCTCTACATACTAATTATCACTTTTTGAATTATTACTACTTAAAATAGTGCTATCAGTATTTGGTAGTATATAATTGCTAATGATCACCGTTTTTCTTTTTTTTTTTTAGATGTAATGACCACCGCTTTCAAAAGGTCAGTTTATGTATAAACAATAATTAACTATGGCTTTCCATGACCCACTGATCTATATCTTTGATCTTTCTTGTCACTATCAAATTAATTGTTTAAATATATATATATATGACAACTGAACAGTCAGTTTATATTTTGGCCAATATAAATTATATTTTAACCAATCTATATTGATCAGAATATAATAGTGTGGTCAAAATATGAATGGGATTACATCCATGCTCTATATATATATATATAATGATATTGTAAAATTTAAATTTTGAGGTCTATAAATGCGAATTGAAATATATACTGGTGTTTATTGAAATAAATTTTCGGAAAATATTTTTATAAAATTATTTTCAAGAATACCATAATTTTGTAAAATCAAAAAACGCAGCGGAATTGGTCGTAAAAAATTTTTCTTTTTACAAAATGTTCGTGATCTAACATGAATTAACTCTTGATCTAGACAAGAACAATAGCCGGATTCGCTCCACAATCTTCTCGTCTTCCTGTCTATTCTCGAAAGTCGTTTGATTAATCCGGTGGGTGGTCACATTCTTGATTCCCAACAAAGAGATCCGTAGATGAACAACAAGACAATCTTCTCGAACCGATTTCTCCGGGATGACCGAAACACCAAGAACAGTGAATCCCTAGTAGTGGTCGATTTTCTCTGCTCTCTCTCTCTCTCTCTCTCTCTCTCTCTCTCTGTGTGTTTTCATGTGACACTCTCTTCTCAAGGGGTGTTTCACGTGTAATACTTGTATCTAGTTGCTAGAGAACTTTTCTCTTAAATATAGAAAGATTAGTAAATCCTAATAGGCTTATTGGGCTTGTTGGATTTAACTGATCATCAAATGACTATTGAGCTTTAATTTGAGTTAGACAGGGGACCAGATGGATCCATAAAGCCCAAGCTCCAATGAACCATATACCCACTATCATAATTAACTCTTAATTATGATTGGACCTTGTCCATTAACATTGGGGCACACCACTATAGGCCCAATATTGAACTCTTGGACTAAATGTCATTTATTTTTTGTGAAACTTATTAACAATTAATTAGCTTGATCCATTTAGCATATACTATACCTGTAGACATACCCCCAATGCAATGTCATCCCAGTAGGGTAAAATTACCGTATTACCCCTCTAATACATATTTACTTTTGAGTTACCATTTTTCATCTAATGGATAATAGTTGACTATGGTGTTTGTATCTGCTTATACCAACACAGTCAAATTCACATAGTGAATAGCAGAGCCCTGGTTTATATTATCTAAGTACTTGAAAAAACTCAAAGTGACATCATATACATGGTGTCCATCATAAAAAACGTTCTACACATTTCATATACCTTATCTTCCAAGATATCGGAGTTCAAAGCATAATTCGGAACTAGTCCTTTAGTAACTCAAAAAGATAAAATACATGAAAGTAAGTTCATTAATCACTAGGATTAAGGTCTTCTACAATAGTGCTAGATTAGTAAAATTAGAAATTTGAGTTACGGCACTTA
>JXTB01000109.1:752666-766557 GCA_002914805.1 Parasponia andersonii | reverse complement strand
AAAGACTGAACTAGAGGTTGATCTTCTAGAGTCTTTATCAGATTGAAAATCCGAATCAGTATATCCAACAGGTGTTAGATCTTCTCCAGAATATACAAGCATATGATTTCTAGTTCTCTGAAGATACTTTAGAATATGCTTGACTGTACCCCAATGTTCAAGTCCTAGATTAGATTGGTAACGACTTACAATCCCAACAGCATATCAAATATCTGGTCTTGTGCAAAGTATGGTATACATGAGACTTCCCACTGCCGAAGCATAAGGAATATTCCTCATCTGTTCCTTCTCTTTTTCTGTCTTAGGAGAATTCTCATTAGACAGAGTAATTTCTTTACGAAAGGGTGTTAAACCTTTCTTAGAATTATGCATTGCAAACCTTACCAGTATTTTGTCTACATATGAAGCTTGTGATAAAGCTATGCGTTTGTTCTTTCTGTCTCGTAGAATCTGTATTCTTAGAACATAGCAAGCTTCACTTAAGTCCTTCATATCAAATTGTTGTACTAACCAAACTTTCATTGATGATAATGATCCAACATCATTCCCATTGATTAGAATATCATCAACATACAGTACCAGAAAAAATCACTTTGTTATCCTGAATTCTTTTATAGACACAAAGTTCATCTATATTTCGTTCAAAACTATAAGACTTAATTGCTTCATCAAATCTTATGTTCCATGATCTAGATGCTTGCTTGAGTCCATAAATAGATCTTTTAAGTTCACAAACTTTTCTTTCTTGACACTTTTCAACGAATCCCTCTGGTTGTATCATATAGATACGTTCATCAAGATTGTCATTCAGGAATGCAGTCTTCACATCCATTTGCCATATCTCATAATCAAGAGATGCAGCGATGGATAAGAGTATGTGAATAGACTTGATCATAGCTACAGTAAAGAAGGTTTCTTCATAGTCGATACCTTCTTTTTGTGTATAACTCTTTGCAACTAACCTTGCTTTGAAAGTCTCCACTTTCTCGTCTATTCCTCTCTTTCTCTTATAGACCCACTTACACCCGATGGGTTTTATCCCTTCAGATGGATCTACAAGTTCTATGTACTCTATTTCAGATTCCATTGCCTTTTGTCAGAGAAGTTTATCAACATCATCTATTGCCTTTTGTCAGAGAAGTTTATCAACATCATCCATTGCCTCATTATAGGTGTAAGGATCAGATTCTTGGTCACAAGACTCTCCTATTCCCAAGTATCTTTTAAGTTATCTCACAACTCTCCCAGTACGATGAGGATCCGATGTTTGTTGAGTTTCAAGTGATTTATCTTTCTAAGTGCTTTCTCTATTTTATCTTCTATGGATGGGCTGATAACATCATCAATTAATTCTTGTAAAACTAACTTACTTTTGGGCTTGAAATCTTTCATATAGTTTTCTTCCAAGAAAGTAGCATTTGTACTCACAAACACTTTCTTTTCTTTAGTACTATAGAAATAATACCCTCTAGTTCCTTTTGGTAACCTACAAATAGACACAATTCAGATCGTGATCCAACTTAGTCGTTTTCCCTTTCAACATGTATGCTGGACAACCCCAAATATGGATATAACGCAAACTAGGTTTATGTCCTTTCCATAGTTCAAATGGAGTCTTAGGTACTGACTTAGAAGGAACTCTATTCAGCAGGTACATAGTTCTAAGGCATAACCCCAAAAAGATGCGGGTAATTGTGAATAACTGAGCATCGACCTAATCATATCCAAAAGTGTCCTATTTTTTCTTTCAGCAACACCATTTAGTTGAGGCGTACCAGGTGTTGTGAGTTGGGATAGGATCCCATTGTCTATAAAAAATTCAGAGAATTCTCCAAAGAGGTATTCACCACCTCGATCAGATCGAAGAGTCTTTATGTTCTTTCCTAACTACTTTTCAGATTCCGCTTTGAATTCTCTGAACATTTCAAAAGAATCCGATTTGTGTTGCATTAGGTAAATATAACCAAATCTAGAATAATCATCTATAATCGTAATGAAGTATTCAAATCCTCCTCGTGCTTGAATATTCAAGGGCCTACAGACATCAGTGTGTACTAACTCAAGACATTCTTGAACTTTAAGACATTTTCTAGTAAATGGTCTTTTAGTCCTTTTACCTTCTAGACAGGATTCATAAGCTGGTAATGGTTTGACTTCTAACGAATTTAGAGGTCCATCATTAACTAACCTTTGAATTCTGTTTAGGTTAATATGACCGAGTCTGAAATGCCAGAGATAAGTTTCATCATTAGTACTCACTTTCACTTTCTTATGTTTAGATTCTATATGTTCAGAAACATTTTCAAGATTGTGCAATAAGATACTTTTAGGTTGAATAAAGAAAAGATTACTCCTATGAGTACCAATGCAAATAAGACTTTAATTCTTTCTAATAGAAACTTTATTGTCAAAATGAATAGAATAATCTTGTCTCATTAAACAGGAAACATAAATCAAATTCTGTTTAAACACCGGAATGTAATAATAATTCTTTATTTCTAAAAACCTAAAATCATCGAAATTCAAAAAAAATATCTCCCATTGCACGAGCTTCAACTATTGAGCCATCTCCCAATCGCAGCATGAACTCTTCACTAGCGAACTTTCTAGTTTCCTTGAACCCCTGCAAAGTATTACAAACATGTTTAGTGGCTCCCGAATCTACGATCTAAGAATCGATAGAATTAACCACATGACAAGCCTCAATGAATAACAAATTGTCATTACCTTGTTTGTCATTGCCATTGTCCTTTTCCCTTTTAAGGGCTAGGTAAGTTTTGCAGTTCCTTTTCCAATGTCCATCCTCACTGCAGTGGAAACATTTTCCTTTTGGTTTGGCATCCTTCTTGGCCTTTTTTTTTCTTTGGAGCCAGAGAAGCAAGAGTCTTTTTCTTCCACTTACCTTTGCCTTTCGACTTAGGTTTGAAAGAACTAGCTTGGGCTATATTAGCCTCAGCTAACCTCGACTTATTTTTCTTAAGAATATTTTCTGTTATTTATAGATCTTTCATCAGGCCAGTAAGAGTATAATCCTTCCGGCGAATTTATGATCAATCTTAAATTGATTGAAGGTGTCTGACAATATGTTCAAAACCATGTCAATTTGGGTGTCACAATCAATTTCAGCTCCAAGGATTTCCAGTTCGTTAAGATATGCGATGACTTTCATCATATGTTCCTGAACTGGAGTATCCTTCTTTTGATGAAGATTCATAAATGCACTTGTAGCCTCATTTCTGGCTTGACGACCGAGACTGGCGAACATTTCGTCAACACTCAACATAATGTCAACAGCAGTATCCATCCCACGATGTTGTTGTTGCAATATATTTCTCATTGAGCCAAGAATATAGCACTTAGCCATCTCATCAGATTACTTCCACTTATCATATAAGATTTTTTCATCGTTGGTGGATTCCTCAGTTGGCTGAGCAGGACATGGAGTGGTGAGAACCCACTTATGTTTATCATCAGTAAGCATTATGTCTAGATTACATTTCCAGTCTATATAGTTTTCACCGTCCAGCTTATTTTGTGTGAGTAAAGTGGATAAGGGATTAAGTGCCATATCTACTGAAATATAAATAAATATTCCACGTATAAGCAAACATCATTTATTATGTTTCGAATAATTAACATAAATTATTTAAGCATACAATATGCAAGTGAAGTATCCCTTAGACTATCACTTATATTCATGGTAATTTAATCTACCACTGATTACAAGCCTCCTACGGGAAGTCATGCAATCAGTATGTCAAACTGAAACAATTTCAATTAGTAAATAAACAGATAACTTTTATCCCATATTTCTAACTACCATTCTCTTTGGTCCTCTAATCAATTAATAAGAACTCCTATGGGAGGATATTAATGTTTCGAGTTGAGTGTTTAACCATTATTTCGGTAACTAAGCTTTCTATATAAGACCGTCTCCTACGGGCGATCAGCCTCATATAGTCAACCTAGTACCTTATACTTAGAAGTTTATTACGAGTATTACCCAGACGAACAACCCTCCTATGGGAGCTCAGCAAGATTCTGATACAAGACCCATCCTAATACATAACGAACCAATAATGGAGACCATAGATATCACACACCTTTTCCTACTCAATATTTTATAATAAGGGATTTATAGATTTTACCCAGTTATCTAACTAGTTTAGTAACCTAAAATCAATTATGTAAGTATGTTCATATTTGCATGAGAGTAGCTCTAATTTTCTATATGACATGTTACTAAAGATCATGTAATAATACTTAATTATTAGACATGCATGTAACATTGTCTTAATAATACCAAAGTAGTAAGCAGATAAATAATTAATTATTAATGATTTATTAATTTCCGGTAACTAAAAATTATTTAACATTTAAATAATTCTAATTGATAAGATGATGTTAAATATTTAAATATGGAAGATAATATTTAAAATTTAAATTAGAAAATATTTTCACAAAATCTAATTAGTTTAAATAAAAGATTTAGCTAATTAAATCTCTTTAAATATCTCAAATTTAAATTTCAACTTTTTGAAATCTTAATTTGAATTTAACTTCCTTAAATATCTTCTATTATCTTATCCTGTCAGATTCGAATTCAAAATTCAAATCAATATCTAATCTCATTAAATATCTACCAACTATAAATTCAAATTTGAAGATTTGAAAAAATATTCTGATTTAAATTTAAATTTCAAATCTTCACAAAATTCAAAATTTAAAAGATAGAAGATTTTACAAATAAAATCTCCTACAATATCTCTAATTTGAATTTAAATAAATTTAAAATTCAAAAATAGATTACCAACTATCATATAATCAGTTTTAAAAATATCTATTCAAAATTGAATTTAAAACTAAAAGGATATTATCTCATAATATCTAATTTTAAAATTTTCTATTTTAAAATATCTATAGGTATTCAAATAATAATTAAGATATTATGGATATCAATCATATCCACAATTCAAATTAAAATATCCTATCAATTTAAATTTCAAAAATTCAAATTTAATAAGGATTTTAAAAGTTTGAATTTAAAATTTAATCTATCAGTTTTCATAAAACTATGGATAAATTAAATTAATTTTAAAATGAAAATAATTAAAATTATGGCCGAAAAAACGAAACGTGTCAGGACAAGCTGACGGATGGAACGGGAAGCCGGTATGCGGCTACGCTCGGGACAACTACCGAGCGCCAACGGGCTCGCATAATGCTACGTGGCCTCGCTCGAGACAACTCCCGAGCAACAACGGGCTCGTGAAATGCTCCCACATCAAATGTACAAGGCGGCACCCCGAGCATCGAAGGCACGGGAGGCCACCTGCGCGGTCGGTGCACAGGAGGCTGCCCACTGGCCATGCGCGGATCATATCTGCGCGGCCAGCAGGGCCGTGCCTGCGCACCATGCGTGGGGTGATCCCATGCAGCATGCGCAAGCTGGCCGTTCACAGGCCATGCACGGATCACATCCGCGTGGCCAGTAGGACTGTGCCCGCGCTGCATGCATGGGGTGCACCCGCACGTCCAGCGGCGCCTCACCCACGCGGCCATGCGCGAGGTCATTCCTGCACAGCCCGCACGTAGGTCACACCTGCGGGTCTCATGCGGGCAGTGCGCACGGCTCCTAGCTGTGCACTGCTCTGTCGTTTTGATCATTTTTTTAAAAATTAAAAAAAAAAATAGTTTTTATAGAACTCCAAAAAATAATTAAAGATCAAAATATTTCTATGCATAGTTTTATCAAGAACACAAAATGTGAACGCATAGAAATCAAGAACGTGCCAAAAACGAAAATCAAAATAAACATGATTATTTTCTCATAATAACATTTAATCAAATAAACATTCAAACTCATTGAATCTATTGACCATCATACAAACTAGAGCATTCTCATAATATGAACAAAACCAAACATAAACAAAAACTTTCCGAAAATCAAAAATATCAATCAACAAGAGAATAGACCAGAGTAAAACATGCTAGATCAACAATAAAACCATTCTCTGATACCAATTACTAGTATTTATTGGAATAAATTTCTGGAAAATATTTTCATAAAATTGTTTTTAAGAACACCATAGTTTTGTAAAATCAAGAAATGCAGCGAAATTGGTTGTATAAAATTTTCATTTTTAGAAAACGTTACAGATAATGATCTAACATGAATCAACTCTTGATCTAGACAAGAACAATACCTAGATTCGCTCCACAAGCTTCTCGTCTTTCCGTCTATTCTCAAAAGCTATTTGATTGATCTGGTGGATTGTCACCTTCTTGATTCCCAACAAAGAGATCCACAGATGAACAAGAAGATAATCTTCTCGAACCGATTTCTCCAGGATGGTCGAAACACCAAGGACAATGAATCCCTAGTAGTGGCCGATTTTCTCTACTCTCTCTCTCTCTCTGTTTTCGTGTGACACTTTTTTCTCAAGGGGTGTTTTGTGTGTGACACTTGTATCTAGTTGCTAGAGAACTTTTCTCTTAAATATAGAGAGATTAGTAAACCCTAATAGGCTTATTGGGCTTGTTGGGCTCAACTGATCATTAAATGACTATTGGGCTTTAATTTAAGCTAAACAGGGGACCAGATGGATCCATAAAGCCCAAGCTCCGATGAACCATATGCCCACTATCATAATTAACTCTTAATCATTATTGGGCCTTGTCCATTAACATTGGGGCACATTACTGTAGGCTCAATATTGAACTCTTGGACTAAATGTCATTTATTTTTTGTGAAACTAATTAATAATTAATTAGTTTGATCCATTTAGTATATACTATACCTGTAGACATACCCTCAATACAACGCCATACTAGTATGGTGAAATTACTGTATTACCTCTCTAATACATATTTACCTTTGAGTTGTCATTTTTCATCTAATGGATAATAGTTGACTATGGTGTTTGTATCTGCTTATACCAGCACAGTTAAATTCACATAATGAATACCGGAGCCCTGATTTATATTATCCAAGTACTTGAAAGAACTCAAAGTGACATCATATGTATGGTGTCCATCATGAAAAACGTTCTATACATTTTATATACCTTATCTTTCAAGATACCGGAGTTCAAACTATAAATCAGAATTAGTTCTTTAGTAACTCAAAAAGACAAAACACATAAAAGTAAATTCATTAATCACTAGGATTAAGGTCTTCTATAATAGTGCTAGATTAGTAAAATTAGAAATTTGAGTTACTGCACTTAATCTCAAATTCTAATTTACTAGGTCTGTTCGATACTGTTATAACTTTTTTATAACACACTAGTGTTTCTATCCGAAGAATCACTTCGATAATTAGAGACTTTATTAATTAAATAGACAACACTATATTCTATGACATAGTAAAGTATTCCATCTTCAATATGCAGAATGCGAATAATTTAATTTAGACATAATGAAATAAAGAATATAATATCTCCCACATATGAACTCATCATACGAATAATTCTTTATTACTCATTTCATGTCTTGGAATCTTTTAGATGTTTGCATAAGATAAACATACACATTATATGTATATCAATGAGACATAAATAAAATAGAAATTCATAACATGGAATTTATTAATAACAAATAGATACTAAATAATCCAATAAATATTGTTTATAATGTCTAAATAATAAACTACTTTATAGGACATTATTCTAATAATATATTGTATATATTATCATTTACACTTGCATACTGAAAAATTAGGGTATAAGAAATTATCTTTAAGTTAAAAAAAAAAGTGCTTTGTTGATTTATTTTGAAATAAAAAGTTTTATTGATTTTGACGAAATCAGTTAACTCAAGTAGTAAGAGTACCTATTACCTAATATCCCGGTCTTAAGTTTGAGTTACACCGGAGTGAGCATGAAAACTTATTATCCCTAATAAGATAAGATGATGATTGAATAATATTAAGTATTTTTTTTAATTTGTAATAAATAAAAATCATTAATTAAGTCATGCTTAAAAAAACTTTGGTTGATTTCACGTATATGTATTGTTTACAAAAATCTAGTATGACAAGCATGTGTTAAATTATCATTTACTTGTACTTGTACTTGGTATATATGTTAACGTACAAATGTTAAATTTAATAAAAGGGTGTGGTTCTACTTCTTCTTATCTAACTAATAAATATAAAGACAATAAAACAAAATAATTAAAAGAAATTAAAACTATATAATTAATCCGAGAGGCTGAGCATTATCGGAAAATACTTGCATTCCAACATAAAAAAGGGAAAAAAAATCAATATTATTATATATATACATATTATTGTCGAGCAGAAAATTTCAACTATTGCATTGGCAATATGGCGTTTCCGATCTACCGACTACGACGCCGTAAAAGCAGGCGTAGCCCAAATAATTGTCGGTTGGTCGTCGCTCACCGAACCCAAAACCAGTCACATGATCAAAATTCAAATTTATAATATGATAATATGCATCAATATGAGGAAAAAATAATCACAATAAATATTGATCATATATTTTAATTTGTTATTATTTAAACGGGGATGCATAATAAATATTTGTTACATCTTTATATTATTATTATTCTACGCGATTCATGCATACATACAAAAAAAAATTCTAGTTCCTCAACGAATCTCATAAACTTCAATAAATGTAGAATTTAAGTAGAGCTGCACTTCCCTGAAAAATTAGGTGGGAATTTCGATCTTTATTTAAAAAAAAAAAAGAAATGAAGTCATAAAAAGGTTAATATGATTTTAGAACAACTAGTTAGAAAAGTCTTGTATACAAAATTTTGAGCTATATATATGTATATGTTTAATTTGTGGGTTAAAATAATTTGGTGTGTTTGGCTAGTGCTGGCTTAATTTATACGTAGCTTTTCGTTTAAGAGGTTGAGATTAATTACTAGTAGTAACGGTGGTGGATTTATAATTTATTTATCGTGACCTTAATATATGTATATATATATATAATGTATATACATTTTCTACAATATGCTTATAAAATTATATATACATATAAATATGCCCAACGACCGGAGTTGGCTATTAATGGTAGCGTTACAATAAACTATAGGTAAAGCTGAGAGAGATATCGCAAAGTTTAAATATCACTATCAAAAGTTCTCAAGGAGGAAGAAAAAAATTAACAGATTGAACCAAATTTCAACCATAGGCCAGCTGGAGATCAACTCTTCTATATTCATTATTGCTCCTTTTCTCTCTGTCTATTTCTCTCTCTCACACCATAAAATATTTTTCTTCTATAACTTTTTCTTTCTCGTTTTCTTTTCTGTCCTCTCATTCACACTCATACCGTTTTCCTATCTCTCTAGCTACAGTCACCACTATATATCAATCTATATCTACCTTTATAAATATGTCTTCCATTTTCAGTTCTAAGGTATCACCAACTTTTCTTCTTCATTTCCTTTCCCATTTTCTGAGAATGATCCATGATCTCTTTGGGTGTACTTATAAGTTATTATAACTTTCCTATAGTGGGATCACTTTAATGTTTGATATTTCATGTTCGTATATATATATATATATACTCAAAGCTAAGATCTCAGAAACAAAATCCTTCATCTGGGTTTTGTTTATTTGAGCAAATTATCCAAGATTTGATCAGGGATTTGATTTTGTTTCTTCATCTCCAGTGTATCTAAGTTGCATCTACAGGTACCATTTTTTGATAACTACACCCCACCAGAGCATTTTTTTTAATGCTTATTTTTTTCACTTAATTATTTAATTTTTTTAAGTTTACGCGTTTGAAATAATTATTTTGAAGTGTCGGGTTATTGTCTCAGTGAAGTCAATTTTCTGACTAATAATTCATATATACGTCTACATATATTTTATTAATGATTGTGTTTTGATGGTTCAGATTAATTTGGCGCTCACAAATTCACAATCACATGGATGCATTAGCGGCTCTAATGATCTTATCCGCACTAGCTGCCTATTTGATATGGTTTGGATTGATCTCACGGTCAATGAAGGGTCCACGTGTCTGGCCGTTATTGGGCAGTCTTCCAGGCCTAGTCCAGAACTCTCATCGGATGCATGATTGGATCGTTGATAACCTTCGAGCCTGTGGTGGCACGTACCAAACTTGCATATGTGCCATCCCGTTCTTGGCCCGGAAGCAAGGTCTCGTGACTGTCACTTGCGATCCCAAGAACTTGGAGCACATTTTGAAGGTCCGGTTTGATAATTATCCAAAGGGCCCCACTTGGCAAGCTGTGTTCCATGATTTGTTGGGGGATGGGATCTTCAACTCGGACGGTGACACGTGGCTTTTCCAACGTAAGACTGCTGCGCTGGAATTTACTACTAGGACGCTGCGCCAAGCCATGGCTCGGTGGGTGAGCCGAGCCATTAAGCTTAGGTTCTGCCCAATCCTCGAGACGGCTCAGCTACAAGGCAAGCCGGTTGACCTACAAGACCTCTTGCTTCGGCTCACTTTCGATAACATATGCGGCTTGGCTTTTGGGAAGGACCCACAGACTCTGGCCCCCGAGCTTCCGGACAATAGCTTCGCGGCGGCTTTTGACCGAGCCACTGAAGCCACATTGCAACGCTTTATCTTGCCCGAGATCATATGGAAACTCAAGAAATGGCTTGGCTTAGGAATGGAAGTCAGCTTGAGCCAAAGCCTCAAACACATGGACAAGTACTTATCCAACATCATCAACGCGCGGAAGCTCGAATTGCTGAGTCAGCAAGAAGATGGTAGCGAGGCCACCCATGATGACCTGTTGTCTAGGTTCATGAAGAAAAAAGAGTCCTACTCGGACGAGTTCCTCCAACACGTGGCACTCAATTTCATTCTAGCCGGACGTGACACATCATCGGTGGCCTTGAGCTGGTTCTTCTGGTTGGTCAGTCAAAATAAGAGGGTGGAAGAGAAAATCCTCGTTGAAATTTGCACTGTTCTATTCGAGACACGTGGCAGTGACCCAGGCAAGTGGGTGGAAGACCCACTAGCATTTGAAGAAACTGACCGATTGATATATCTTAAGGCAGCATTGTCCGAGACCCTTAGGCTGTACCCTTCGGTGCCTCAAGACTCCAAGCACGTAATTTCCGACGACGTATTGCCCAACGGAACATTCGTTCCGGCGCAGTCGTCAGTCACATACTCGATCTATTCGATCGGCCGAATGAAGTACATTTGGGGCGAAGATTGCCTAGAATTCAAGCCCGAGAGGTGGTTATCCCCGGACGAGAAAAAATTCGAGGTACAAGATTCTTATAAATTTGTGGCATTCAATGCGGGCCCGCGGATTTGCCTAGGCAAGGACTTAGCTTACTTGCAAATGAAATCTATAGCGGCGATGGTGTTGTTGCGACATCGGCTCTCGGTGGTGCCAGGCCACCGTGTTGAGCAAAAGATGTCATTGACATTGTTCATGAAGTATGGACTAAAGGTGAACGTGCAACCAAGGGACTTGAAGCCTATTTTGGCAAGAATATTATGCAAGAATGACTCGTGTCCTAAAGACGCTCTCACCAAAGGTAATAACTATGAGGCCTTCGTTGAAATGTTGGCTGGCTTTGCCTAAGAGGCTAACAATGATTTAATGGTTTTGTGGGTTAAAGGTTTTTTTTTTTTTTTTTTTTCCTTTTTAATATATTATATGGATATATAGTTCTTATAATTAGTAATTATGTTATTAATTTGTATACACCTATAAGCGTGGGTTATTTGTGCCTGTCATGGTAAATCATGATAGCTACGTAAGTCCCTTTTTTTTCTTTTTTTTTTTCTTTTATATTTTGTGTATGATACAAATAAAGGATATCATGGAGACTGAAGAGAATGGTATAGTCGGGGTTTTGGCTTCAATGAACAGCCATTTTGAGGTCTCTATGGTACAAGATAAGATATTCAAAATATATGTATACATAGAACATATATTTATATCCATTTCATGGAAAATAGGATTTGTTGTGTTGTATGCTGCCACAGAATACTTTTTTTTATTATTTTTATTTTGGGGGTGGGGGAATATGCATTATACATTTAATGTAGTGCATTAAGTATTGTTTTAATAACTGCAAACAGTTGGAACAATTTAACTGCATGCAATACACTCGATCAAAAACTAATAATCAATTTGGACCAATTTAACTGCATGCAATATACTCGATCAAAGACTAATAATCAATTAATTAGTTTCACGTAGTTCAAGTGTTTTGTCATGATGTTGCAAATTTTCTCTTTTATATTCCAAGGTTAATCCAATGCAAGTTAAATATAAATTTGTGAGTTAATTACTGTGAACAAACACTTTCTTGCCGCTCAAGGCCCAAGCCAGTGTACCATTACCCTTATAAAAATTTACCCTAGCTCTAGCACCAATCATTGATATTTTACTGAAAAATTAGACCAATACTACTTATCATATCCAACTAGTTATATGTTTTGTTTGTCATTTGTCTCTACCCAAATCATTTTAAAAGATGAAATTTAATTAACTGTTGATTAATAGTTAACAAAGTATAAAAATTGTTGTTAACTTTAATTCATACTGCTTATTAGAAATGGTATTGATGAGTTACTTAAACCGCACAAAGACAAGAAACAAAAAAGAAAAAAAAAAAAAACCAAAGAGATTGATATAGTTGAGAGGATGAAGCTGATTTAGGGGCTACATGCACTTGTGGTGATTTTGGTGAAGACGTGATTAATTAGCTGATTAAAAAGACATTAGAAACTAATCAAACTCCTTAACTTGTGTGCTATTATTATGTTTTGTTTAGTAAAATTGAACCAAACCCATTAAATATCTTTGCACTCGTCTTTTTGTCCTTCTTTGATGGATTTTAACTTTTGCTAAGTCACTTTTCTCAACTTTTCGTGCAAGAATCAATCTGAGTGAGGAAAAATTATATAGTATATATGAAGGCTAATCCGACAAAACAAGCTAAACTATAAACTAATTATACAGTTTTATTATTCTTATATCTTTTTTGGTTAAATAGCTACTATATATAGCTACTCATATATAGGATAAGATTCTATGAATGAGTGTGTGTTAGATCATCACCAATGGTAAAAGTTTCCATGAGTTTCATTAATTACATAAAAATGTGATTTTAATAAAAGTCAAAAGTCGGTCGTGCTTATCTTATTAACACTATTTATTGATTTATGTAGTTCTTTTTCAAGTTCACTTAACCTAAGGGCTCTCAAGAAATATTAATAATAAGTAATTAGAGTGTTGATAGATTTTGATCAACCAGGTTCGGCTTCTTAATAAAAACAGAAATCGTAATGTGTCCCCCTTGCTGAGACAATATGTTATTTTATATTATTGTTTGATTATTATGTCCCTAAAATAAAACGGTATATGTATGAAAAAAAAAATATTTACAATGAGATTGATAATTTATAATTACTAAATTGACATACACATTTTTTAAAAGGAAATTTACAATAAGGGGTCAAAGATTTCGCTATTTATGCAAATACCCATAATGAAATTGTGTTATCATATTCATTGATACATACTTCGTATATTTTTATCTACGTAAAAACTAGTCTAAACTGTTCCTATATTTTAATAAACTAATATAAAGTACTGGAGCAGTGGACTTGGGCCTTTTCAAAACAGCACTGGACTATGACTTCCGCTGAGTTTTGCAATAAATTGGGCGGGATTTAACCTTTTTTTTTTAAAAAAAAAATTTTGATTTTGGAATGTTTGTAAAATAATACAATTTGTAAAATAATGCAATCGCTTTTAAATTTTTACAAAATAATATCTTGACTTTTAAATTTCAACAAAATAATACCCTCATTTTTTGATTCTATAAATTAATATCCTGACAATTAAAATTCTTACAAATTAATATCCTAACATTTAAAATTCATATAAATTTATA
>JXTB01000109.1:730657-751675 GCA_002914805.1 Parasponia andersonii | reverse complement strand
TTTTAATTTTCATTTCATTTTTATTATAAGAAAAATGAGGGGAAGATATCCTCAAAATGTGGTTTGAGTTTCGAAAGTAAATTAAAAAAAAAAAAAAGTTACCAAGGCGCTTCCAATAAATTGTCAGGGGGGAAAAAAGATAACAAATTTTTTAGGAAAATCATACAATACAACTTTTTAAGTTATTTTCCTTTCATGCCTTTGTGATAAACAAGACAATGAGAGAAGCATATCAGGAACATATGTGGATCGTATGTGGATAAATCGATCGAACTTACATGTTACGTTATAATTTTGTAACCTCGTTGAGGAGTGAAAATCTAGACCATGACATGATAACGCGACTGAAAAAAAATACAACATAAGCATGTTTGTGCCAAATATAATAATATTTTGTAATAAATTTAGGATTTGGGCTATATAATTAAATAATAGGTGTGTAACCCGAAATTGACATAATTACTTAAATGTGTCACAATAACTTTTTTATAACATATTTACAATAAGACTAAAAATATTGTGAAATTTAAAAGTTTCTCAATATACATCAGCATAATTAATATATGACCTATTTTATGTAAATAAAATAAACTATAAAATTACTAAACATTAACATAAATGGTGACCATAATCTCAAACCAAACACCAAAAGGTGAACCGTGAAAGTAAGGGTGTTCATGGTTTGATTTGTCAATTTAATCATAAAATTACAAATTAAATCAAACCATCGCTTTGCTTTGTTATAGTTTTATTGTCTTGAAACACTAAGATAAACCTATAACCAAACCATTAGATGTGATTTGGTTTGGTTTCATCAATTTGCATGTTGTTTTGTTTTGAATATTTTAAAATATATTTAATCCTACAAAAATTAAAACAAAATTGTTACAACCCAAAAGTTTTTAAACTCATCTTGAAGTAAAATACAACACAAAGAGAGTTAAGTTATATATATATATGGGCACCAATCCAGTAGGTATTTTTTTTTTACCTATGCATAGGTATCAATTTGGCTAATGAAAATTTAGCATGCATATTTTTTTATTGTAAAAAATAAGAGAGAGAAAGAGCATTAATGATGCACGTCTTTTCATGCACTTCATTATAGCCATTGGATCACCATTAAATCTAATGGTGATCTAATGGCTAAAAAAAAAATACCTACCCATAGGTAAAGAAAAAAAATACCTATTAGATTAGCAACCTATATATATATATATATTTATATAATTACATAAATCTAGATACCAACTAATTTGTGCATTGAAGGATACGATAAATTTTAGAGATGCCAATAAAAGGGAGCTGGTATAATAAGTATTTATTTAATTTACCATTAATAGGTACATCAATTTTGACCGTTAGATTTTAATATAACAGTTATAATTAATTACATTGGAGTAGTTTTCAATATGGATTAAATGATAGTATTTATATTTATACTTTTAAATTGAAATATAGCAATCAAAATCATATATATTGAGAGTAAATAAAAAAAAANTTAATGATGCACGTCTTTTCATGCACTTCATTATAGCCATTGGATCACCATTAAATCTAATGGTGATCTAATGGCTAAAAAAAAAATACCTACCCATAGGTAAAGAAAAAAAATACCTATTAGATTAGCAACCTATATATATATATATTTATATAATTACATAAATCTAGATACCAACTAATTTGTGCATTGAAGGATACGATAAATTTTAGAGATGCCAATAAAAGGGAGCTGGTATAATAAGTATTTATTTAATTTACCATTAATAGGTACATCAATTTTGACCGTTAGATTTTAATATAACAGTTATAATTAATTACATTGGAGTAGTTTTCAATATGGATTAAATGATAGTATTTATATTTATACTTTTAAATTGAAATATAGCAATCAAAATCATATATATTGAGAGTAAATAAAAAAAAATACATATTTTACTAGTTTCCCAAAATATATATATATATCACCTATTTGATTATATAAACATACGTATACATATACGTGTACACAAAATCACGTCATGGTTTAATTTGGTTTGAATGGTTTGACGAGCTGAAAGCATAAACTAAACCAAACCAATGATTTTGAAAAATCTAAAACAAAAACAAACAAAAATGAAACCAAACTCGTTCATTCGGTTTGGTAATTTGATGAACACCCTACGTGGAAGTATTAACAAGTTTGCAATTTTCTCACTTTAGATGGGCACATATGCAAATAAAAAAACCCCCAAAACTACGAACCAACTGGAAATAAACGCAGAGGATCTTTAATTCTTTATTCGTCACCAACCAACCAAAAAAAAAAAAAAAACAGATGAACAATCACAATTGCGTAAAGCATGATGATAATGATAACGATAATGGAATATTTAACTCAGTTGCCGTTAAAAAAGTCATAAAAGAAACCCAAAAAAAAAAAAAAAAAGGCAAAAGACCAAACAACAATCTCACGCTTCTCGTACCATCGTAACACCGTACTCCCTCACCTTAGCCGTTGACTAATGACGGCTGGTTGACATCCACAGTACTCAACGGACGGTCGTCATGTAGAAAACTACGTCGTTTACCGTACAGCATCATCCGTCTTACGAGGGTCAGTCTCCCATAATTAATATTATTATTTATTACTTTTCTTCTCTCTTCAGACAAAAACACACACTCTCTCTCTCTCTCCTCTTCTGTCTATCTCTTTCCTCTCTGCCTTTTCGGCTTCGCATCACCACCATTGCCGACGCGTTTCGGAGCTTTTTCTTTCCAACGTCGTCGTTTTGGGGGGCTATATGCTTACATACACACTGCTCCACTACACTGTGAGTAATTGTTTTGAGATTCTGAGCTCAATTTCAAACTCACCCAAATTGAATAGTTTCAGATTTTTTTTTGGTGGGTTCAGTTTATTATTGCTCTTTTTAGGGTTTTGGGCTTTGATTTTTTTGGAACAAATTGACTTGGGTTTTTGTTATTTGTGCAATTGTTGGTGAATTCATTATTGCGAATCATACTACATGTCCGGTTTCAGTTTAGTTAAAGATGGTTTCCCCACCCCCCCAATTTTTGAGTAGATACGTTTGATTTTTTATGAGATGAATTCTATTTCTTTTGTGGGTTCCAGTTGGTTTTGAATTTAAGTAAATGGGATTGTTGAAATGAGTGGTTGAATTATGTAGATCTGTGATGAGAGGATTTTGATGTGGGTTCCTGAGCTTTTGAGTGTAAAGTGTTGCAACAGTGTGGAAAATGACTGGTTTGTAAGGGTTGATCTTTTTGGATTGCCATTATAGGTGTGTTAAGTATCCTGGTTTACTGCAATTATGTTGCTATTTTTATTTTTTTATTTTTGTAAGTTTTAGAAAATGACCTGGAATGAGTTTGGATGGAAATGGAAGTGAAATTGGAGTTTTCTCATGGAAACAAACAGACCGAAGAATCTAAGATTGTGAAAATGTAACCTATTGCATTTTGGTTGTGGGTTAGTGAAGTTTGTGAGAAATTAGTGGGTTTGCAATCACAGTTTGATAACTCAACTTTAAGGTTGTCTCTTTGTTTCTCGGAGCATTCTAGATATGGAGATGTAGGCTATTTATTTCTTTCATTTTATCCTTTTCCCAAAATTGGTGAAATTTTGTTGTGGCGCTACTCATTGGGTTTTGGAAAATTGTATGAAGAACCCATTTTTTTATTCAACATTTACTTATTGTCAAAAAAGTGGAGCTTAGTATTAAAAGTGACGCACCTAAGTATGATTTTTGGTGAAGAAAAAAGAAGAAGAAATGGTATTGTCCTTGGCCGTAGTAGCTAACTCTTGATATTGAATATTAGTTGAGAGCAGTTAGTAAGTTCTAAGGAAAAAAGATGGCCAATATTTTAAAAAGCCATGTAACTGAGGAGTACTTTTGGCAATTTCTTAACTAAAAATTGTTTTCTAGCAGCATGCTGTATACTTGTTTCTACAGCTCCTTCATCCCTGAAATTACTTTTGTTAAAATCTGATCTCTTCTTCTGGAAATCTTTGACTTACTAGCAGTACTTTCTGGATCCTAAAGTGGGAATTTGTGGGTATTCTTCTGTCGGTCAGATATAATGATGCAGAAAGGAATATAATAATTAGGATTTAATTTTGTTATTGTTAATTAGGCTTATTATTAGGTTTTATTTAATTTTGGGTCATCTTAATTTTATTTTGCTTCCTATTTTAGGTTTCTGTTTCCTGTTTCTGTCAGTTTCATATTATTGTTCAGTTTCCTAACTTGTGTCCAGTGCCTTTAATTCTTTACGCATCCAATTCTTACATATAACGTTATGCCTCCCTTGTATTTTTTCTGAATCACTAATCAGGACTAATAAGAAAACCTTTAATCTTTATCCAGGTTCCTTTTGTGCATAGCATCTTTTAAGCTGCTCTCCTCTATGTTTTTCGTCCCAGAATGAGTTTTGGCTGCCCATTTGTGTACTTTTATGCAGACTACGGACAAGGCCATTCGACTTGATCACTGTAACCAGTGTATGAGTTGCATTTCTGGCAGTTTGGTGTAATGTGATACCTTATTTGAATCAAGGAAAGATTTTTTTACTCAGAATTTGACTGTTAATTATAGACTTGTAATATCAGCAATGCCTTCTTGGTGGGGGAAGTCCTCCTCTAAAGACGGAAAAAAGAAAGGGAACAAGGAGAGTCTTATTGCTACAATACATAGAAAATTTAAGAGTGCACCTGAAGATAAGAACAACTCAAGATCAGGACGTTGTAGTGATACTATCTCTGAAAGGGGATGCCTATCCAGGGTTCCGTCCATGTCGCCATCCCTCTCGACACAAGTATCAAGATGTCAAAGTTTTGTAGAAAGGCCTCATGCCCAACCGCTTCCCCTTCCTAGGGCACAACTTTCTAGTAGCGGCCATACCGACTCTAGCATCAGTACATCTTCAAAATCAGAACTTGACAGGAGGTCGAAGCCATTGCTGGTTTTTTCCCTTCCAAAACCTGTTAACAGGGCAGATCCCACTGATGCTGAGGGGGATATAGGCGCTTATTCTGTTTGTAGTGATAGCTCAATTGACAGTGATGACCCATCTGAGTCACGTCTTCTAAGTCCCCTTGCATCTGACTACGAAAATGGAAATAGAACTGCTCTGAACAGCCCTTCAAGGTAATGCTTATCTCTTTTTTTGATAGCAATTATGTTTTCAATCCAGTGATGGATACAACATCTGACTAATTTTACTTCTATCTTTGTGAAGTGCAATGCACAAGGATCCAGCCCCTACTTTCAACCAAAAGAACTCAAAGGAGACATCGAGGCCATCAAATCTTCTGTTCAACAATCAGACGATGTCTACATCACCTAAAAGGAAACCCTCAAGCATGCATGTGCAAAATTTGCAAATTCCTTCTCATGGTGTTTTCAGCGCTCCAGATAGCTCAATGTCAAGTCCTTCTAGGAGCCCCATTAGAGCAGTTGGTGCAGAGCAATTTCTGAACTCTGGTTTCTGGGCAGGAAAGCCCTATCCAGATATAGCTTCTGCACACTGCTCCAGTCCAGGTTCAGGTCATAATTCTGGGCATAATTCAGTAGGAGGAGATCTGTCGGGACAGCTATTTTGGCAGCACAACAGATGTAGCCCTGAGTGTTCTCCAATACCTAGCCCCAGAGTGCTCAGCCCTGGTCCCAGCTCCAGGATACACAGTGGTGCTGTCACTCCTTTGCATCCACGCGCTGGAGGAGCAGCAATTGAATCATCTACAGGCAAGCTTGATGATGGGAAGCAACAAAGCCACCGGTTGCCCCTTCCTCCAATAACAATTTCTAATACTAGTCCTTTTTCTCCTACATATTCTGCCTCAACAACTCCGTCAGTATCACGCAGCCCTGGTAGGGCAGAAAATCCCACTAGCCCTGGTTCACGCTGGAAGAAAGGACGGCTTCTTGGAAGAGGAACCTTTGGGCATGTTTATCTTGGCTTCAACAGGTATGTTTCTGGAGGGGTTTTATTTCCAAAAGTGCAAGCCCTACACAATAGTACCTTATATGTTTATGCACTAATCTTAGTTATAAGTATTGTACGTTTGATACTAATTAAGTTCCTTGCAACTCAACACTTTAAAGTGAGTTCATGGCAGGATATCAAAATCAGTTTTCACAGATTTGGATCATGCATTGCACTTATTCAATGTCCATTTTGAAACTTAAATGGAAAGTGTGAAAAGTCCTTTGACTTATAGAGTTCATGTTTTCCATTCTTTTCACATTGTTTGCTTCACTCATTATCTGAAATGCAGAAAACTTTTCCAAAATTACTTTCCCTGATTTGGTTTAGTTTTGAACTTTAGTGAAAGTGGTGAAATGTGCGCAATGAAGGAAGTAACTCTGTTTTCGGATGATGCAAAATCAAAAGAATGTGCACAGCAGTTGGGGCAAGTATGTTTATTTATGTTGAGTTATGTTTCTTTTTACTGAGTAGTTGGAATTCTGGTGGTGCCAACAATAACATACTATTCTTAAATGATTTTGTTGTGTGCACTACTCTTACAAGTTAATTTTTGTCGATGAAGTGATTGCACTGTTATAATCTTGCAGGAAATTGCTTTGTTAAGTCGCTTACGACATCCAAATATAGTGCAGTATCTTGGATCAGAGACAGTAAGTTCCTTAAACCTTTCAACTTTGTTTCCTATATAGTTGCTCTAATAATCATGGTTTGGTGTGATATTCTTCTGAGTTCTTGAGATTACTAGGAAGTTTTGGTCCTAAATCAGTTAACAATGGTTATTTTAACGTATTGAAGGTAAGTACTGAGTTGATCATACATATTGGCTTACATACAGTTTTTTTTTAATATATATATATATATATTTCATGTCTGTCTGGAATTAATTTATGCTGAAGGGATTGATATTGATGCTTAACTTTACTGTTTCTGTATGTTGAACAGGTTGACGACAAATTATACATATACTTGGAATATGTATCGGGTGGATCCATTTATAAATTGCTTCAAGAATATGGCCAGTTTGGTGAATTAGCTATTCGAAGTTATACTCAACAAATTTTATCGGGGCTTGCATATCTACATGCTAAAAACACTGTCCATAGGTGAGTGTGGGTATATAAAGCTTGATATGATTGTGATAAGAGTGTATTTATCACATTCTTATGTTCTTATTCTGATGGTTTTTGAACTGTTGGCTAATGAGGAAGCTGTAATGCTGTTCAGGGACATCAAAGGAGCAAATATTTTAGTAGATCCCAGTGGCCGTGTGAAGTTAGCTGATTTTGGAATGGCAAAGCATGTAAGAGCAATATTTGCATACTTTCCATCCTGAAAAAATTGGAAATAATTTACCCATTTGTAATTTTGGGAAATCGAAACAAGAAATGTTTATACACGAAATGAACTGTAAAATAATTTGCAAGAAATGTTAATAGGTCCTTATTGGGGTTGATGACTTGGTTTAAGTCGAATAATCTAACCATTGAGCTGCATATTCTGATCTTTCTAAATAATTTACAGATTTCTGGGCAGTCTTGTCCACTGTCATTCAAGGGAAGCCCCAATTGGATGGCACCTGAGGTCAGCATTCTCATGACTCTTTTTATCCACTTTTTAGGAGGCCATCTGTTGACATTTTTCAATCAATGATTTAGGTTATTAAGAATTCAAATGGTTGTAATCTTGCTGTTGACATATGGAGCCTTGGGTGTACTGTTCTGGAGATGGCTACAACGAAACCTCCTTGGAGCCAGTATGAGGGGGTGAGTTAATTTTGGATATAGAGGCTTGTATATTACATAATTCCTCTTGTGTTGGCATTTGTCAGTAAGATCAGATGGATGCTTGACATACCGGATGTTTGACGAGAATTTTTTCTGTTATATTTTTCTTCAAAGATTGCTGCTATGTTTAAGATTGGAAACAGCAAGGAACGTCCTGCCATTCCTGATCATTTGTCAGCAGATGGAAAGGACTTTGTGTTGCAGTGTTTGCAGCGGAATCCAATGGATCGTCCTACTGCTTCTCAGCTTTTGGAGCATCCCTTTGTTAAAAACGCTGCTCCATTGGAGAGACCCATTTTGAGTGCTGAGCCTTCAGAAGGACCACCATCAGCAGCAAATGCAGTGAGATCTCTGGTATGAGCAATTTGGCATTATCCCGTTGATAAGTTACTGCTTGATGTGTTTGATGTCTTTGTCCTTGGAAAAAAATTGAGTTTAAATTCCAAGTCTATATATACTGCTAAGTTCTATTATTTTTGCTTTTAGTTGTCTGGTATTTACTTCAACAACTAGGAGATATTATTTGTAGCATTGCAGTTCACTTGTTCGATACTAACTTTCCATGACTTGATGGAGAATTCAGTATTGAATGGCTGTTACTGCTTGAGAGCAATTTGTTGTTTTTTGTATGTTGTGTTTGTTAAATTATATTTTCAATTTACTTTTTGCTACCAACATTGTAGTAGCATTTTTTTGTTGACACATCTTCTGTGTTTGTGATATATATTTACGTGGGACAATAAGATATGCTAGCTAAGACTTGTGCTTCTAATTCTTCTAGTTGAATTAACTGAATGCTGGAATGTTTTGTGGATACTTAACAAGTGGACAATGAGATATTCTAGTGAGGACATGTGCTTCTACTTGTTCAAGTTAATTCAAATGAATGCTGGAATATTCTGTTAATATGTTCATTAATTTTACTTCAGGGCATTGGAAATGCAAGAAACTATTCGAGCATAGATTCAGAAGGGATGGCTAACCATTGGTCTAGAGGCTCAAAAATTGGTACAGGGTCCAGGTATATCTCTTGCTTACATGCACACATGCACAAATAGATGTGTTTATGGTTTTAAATATGTACAAATTTATGTATGTGTGCGCGCGTTCTGTGTACAGAAATGATATACACAGGCATCAAAATGGGGGGTTTATTTAGTAACAAAATTGTAAACAGTTATTTAGAAACTTTATCATCATTCTGTTTCAACTCGTTTACCATTGAAGATTATTACATCCTTCCTTAGACTAAGATTGCGGAGTTTTCTTCTCTCCTCCCCCCCCCCCCCCCCCTCTTTTTTTTTCCCCCATAGAGTTAAATAGATGATCACATGGTTTTTTTTCAACTAGTTTATTTGTTAACTAACTTCTTCATTGCTGCTTACCAGTGATACCCATTCGCCAAGAAACATTTCGTGTCCAGTTTCTCCTATTGGGAGCCCACTTCTTTATTCTAGATCACCACAACATATGAGTGGAAGGATGTCCCCATCTCCTATATCTAGTCCTCATATCGCCTCCGGTTCATCAACACCACTCACCGGTGGCAGCGGTGCCCTCCCAGTTCATCATCCAAAGCAGCCTACAACGTACCTTCATGAAGGCATGGGGGCAATCCAGAGGAGTCAAAATGGTTTCTACACAAATGGTGGCTCACCTTATCATGAGCCAAAGCCTGACCTCTGTCCAGCATGGGTGAGCTTAGACCTAAGCCCAGCGGCAAAGGTGTTGTACAGAATGTTGGAAACTAAAATTGAAGCAAAGAATTTGTGAAGATGGGAGGTTAAATATGCCAGTCTTGTATGTTGTTCATCTCTTGTATCAGGTTTATAGCAAAGATCAATCCAAACTCCTGCTCCTGTAATGAGCTTGGCTGATTATGCTGATACTGAACCTAAATTATACCTGCGTCAAATAGAAGAAATCTGATTCATGTTGTATCTCTTTCGTTGATGCTAACCTTCTTCTTCAATTTTTATTTTATTTTTTTTTGGGGGGGGGGGGGGGGTTGGTTTAAGTTTAATCCTTGAGGATTGATTTCAACAGGTCCCTTTTCTAGGTGGGTTTGAGACTTCTTAATGTGTTTTTTTCTTCTTCTGATCATGATCCAACAGAGGATTCATCAGAAATAGCAAGAGAATAATATTCACTTGTTACTATTCCTGTAGCTGTGTATTGTTCTTTTTCCTTGGTGCGCAAGAATCAAGATCATGCAGATGTTATAAAATAACATGAGTGGCACTGGCACCACCACACATTTAAAGTAACCTTTTCTTTGAAAGAAGAAGAGAGAACCAGATGTACTACTCCTAGCAAACCTTGCAATTTAGAACTTTTCATTTCTTTTGGATGGTACGGATATTCTATTATTGAAAGTAGTATCCTTTATTGTAACATATTTAATTGAAAGAAGAGATTCATCCAACCAACCCAACTTATGTTCCACATTAAAGGTTAAACCGTTAAATCATTATAACTTTATTAGTTTCATGATAATCATAAAAGCAGAAAAAAAAAAAAACAAGAAAAATAGGCTTAATTAATACATCTAACGACCGTTGAATGAATTATGAATGGTAGATTACACCGTTAATGGGAATTTGAATCATTGTCAATACCTCCAATTAAATACTAGAGATTTAAGTCGTCATCCCTGATCCAGAGGAGCTTATGGTTTTTGATAGGTTAGCCAAGCCTTCAAGTTTGCAATGTGGATAAAGTGACAAGAGTATCAATGCCCAATCGAAAGCATACGTGTTTTGATGGATGAATCCACATTCAATTTAAATCCAAGTTTCTTTCTTCATTTAATTTTTCAAAAGAACTAACAACTTGCAAAGTTGTGTTTGGTTTTCTTGATTTTTTTTCCCCCCTCCCCTTTGATGTGGTCTTTTAGGTACTACTAAGTATTTTCTCATTTGAGTTTTGGCCCAACAAGAGCTCTCTTTCCCTCTCTCTAAAGAGAACTCAACATTCAAACTCTACGTCCCATATCTGAATTATCGACAGTTATAACCTCCAAGCCGATACATAATTTGGTAATTGAGAGACAAACATGTAGACGTCGAGGGCGTTACTGTTCATGGACGAAAAAATACGAGAAAAACATGGAAAAGCCCCTACAAACGACGATACTTTACATAGAAACGACAACAGTTGTAACAACCAATTTTAAAACGACACAACTTATACAAACGACAATAAATTAAACAGACAAAGGGAAAAACGAGAATTCACCAGACAAAATTTGGGAAAGACGACGATATTTGAGAAACAAAGACATTCTTGAAAACGACACAACTCAACTAAACGACAAATCAATGAGTTACAAACGACAATAGTGCATTGAGCGACAACTTCTGAAAAACTAAAAAATTCTAAAGACCAACATACTCAAATAAACGAACATACGTTAGTAAGGGGAAAAAAAAAAAAAACGAAAATAAGTTACAAACGGCAATTTATCTAAGAGAGTTAGCTACAATGAAATAAACGACAGCTTCTGAAAAACGATAAAATTCTAAAAAACCGACATGAGTCAAATAAACGACTTCTGAAAAATAGATATATTGTTTTGCAACCTTTTAGAATATTATGAATATTAGTGTGCAATGCAATCCTCTATATAGAATTACTTTATAATTACAGAACTTCACATATAGAAGAATATGTCAATTTCATTTAAATCACCACATATATTTATGTTTACATTTTTTAAATAAATAAACTCTATTTTCATTTAAATCACCACATATNAACTCAATGAATATTGAACTATACTAATACCATCTCCATCTTTCCCATAAGTCATATAGTACACAACTCTTAACTTTTATATACAAGACTGGGTATTCATTAAAGTTATACTACATTGAAGACTTCCTCTATTGGGTACTTCAATAAATATTAATTGAACCAACTATGGACCAAAAAATTCCCAACTCTTCCACTACTTGGGTTGTTGAGTCAAGCTCAAGCTGAAATCCCATAGCTTCTTTGCCAAGTCCTTGTCCTTAGCCAGAGAGTTCGGTTTGGCTTTGTTACAGTCCACAAAATACTCACCTGTTACCCCCTCAAGTTGTGGATGCAATGCCACATAGCACTGAGTTGCTGCTCCCTGTAAAAATTTATCCAAAAATAACACATTAGAGATCAGTTGAACAATTGTTATTATATCATGGCACATGATGTGAATCATCACATAAAAAGTCTAGTATATGTTATGTACCTGCTGAGGAGTTTTAACTAGGTATTTAAGTACATATTTTCCAAGTGTTCTCACAATATCTGCACCCAGCCAAAACAATCAAGTCAAGTTCTAATATGCAGATGTATCTTAGAAGACTATATATGAATCTATGTAAAGGGCTTGAAATATATACCATAGAATAGACCCGGGTTGCGAAGAATGTTGGTAGCTACTGCTCCAGGATGAACTGAATTCGAAGTTATATTCTCTCCTTCTGCCTGTTGAATGAAAAGAGAAAATACAGTATACATGGTAAGCAGAAATTATTCAAATTTTAATCTACATAGTAAGTTCAATAATTGCTTACCTTCAAAATCTTCGCAAGCTCATTGGCATGCAATATGTTGGCGAGCTTTGATTGTCCATATGCAGAGAGACCCTTGTAGCTGTATAACCAACTAAGAGATCGATTCAAGGAAGCAAGAGAAGTTTTATGAAGTTGAATTCAAAGCATCATATGAAAACCTCAAAAGTCTTGGATCACTGCTCTATAATCGGATACTTAAGTCAGAGCAGTACATTGATTTGTCGTTGATCTTATCGAAACGAATCCCTTCAGCATAAGTAAGCCGATGAGCCTCCGACGATACATTCACAATTCTTCCCTCCTTGTTGCTTTCTCGTGATGTCTTTTTCATTGTCTCCAATAAAAGGTTTGTCAAAAGAAAATGACCTGAAAAATGGTAATAAGAATACTGAAGAGAACACCATAGACAATTCTTAATGACAAGAAGCTTCCGAAGAAGAAGAAGAGAGGATGAAATATTAACCATAGGCAGAAATCCGGGATAAATGCTGTAATTAAATTCCACTATCCTAATTTGTCAATCTCACTGTGCAGAAAAGCTTTGTGGTAACTCATACCTAAATGATTGGTGGCAAACTGCAGTTCAATGTTGTCTTGGGAATGAGTGAATGGAGGAGCCATTACCCCTGCATTGTTACTTCTCAGAAAGAGGAGAAAGCATCAACTTGATTTGTCAATCGGAAACTCAAGGACTGAATATAAAGCTAGAGTTATTTTCATTTTTGGCCCTTGAACTACAGTATTGGTCTCATTTTGACTCTCGTACTTACAAATGCCTCATTCTACAATCCGGAGCTATTCTTTTGCCTTACTTTTGAACAATCGGTCACTACACTATTATAATGTGAAGGGAAATAATAATCATGTAAGCTCATGTGAGTGTCTTAGGAATGGCTAATTGGTAAGTTCGTAAGCCACTCACGTGACTAGTTTGAATGACGTATTGTTCAAAATTAAGACAAAAACATAGTTCAGGAATGAAAATGCGACATTTGAAAGTTTTGAGCCAAAATGAGATTGAGTGACCAAACCAATAGTCTGGGGCCAAAAATGAATATAAAGCAGAACTTTTTTATTTCACTCTTCATTATCCATTTTAATTCCTCTCTTTATTCATCTTTTCGAGAACTGAAAAAAGGCTGGGAAGCAGAAGAACAGTCACCGACATTTAAAAGAAAAAAGATAGCTTGTTTGCAAGCAACACAGAAGATTGAATTCTAGTCCAGTCACAACCATAACAAATTTAACGCGAATCTCTATGACAGCTCCAGTTCAAGTTCTTACATGAGGAGATTCAGAGGAAGACCAGACGACCTATAATCTGATACAAATTTCCTGACTGATGCCATTGAGCTGAGGTCTAGTTCCATGACATCAATTTTGGCAGTGGGGTTTTCCTTGACTACTTCTTCTTTCACGTGTCTCCCGGCATCCATATTCCTTACCGCCATGTTGACATGAACACCATGCAACGCAAGAACACGCGTCGTTTCTGCACCAATACCACTTGATGCACCTGAAAAAAAAAAAAAAAATCAAGACTGAGTGAGAAAATGAAATGCTAATGCAGATAGCTGAGAAATACAAAATGAGAGGAAGTTAAGTATAAAGTGGAAAACTAGTACAAATGAGGGGAAGGAGAAAGAAAAGAAAAAATAACGATAAAGGGAGAAAATATCCACCAACTTTAAGAAAATGCTCATATTTTGCTTCTGAAATTCAATGTTAAGCCTACAAAATGCCTAAAGAACATACTTCGCAAAAATTGTCGCGAAATAAGAGTTCATAACATAACAAGACTTATGGTGGTAGACTTAACCTAATTGGAAACTCTGGAATTATTCAACGGAGGAGGAAAAATAGAAGGCGAAAGGTTTCTTATTGCAACTGTTCATAATAACGAATATTTATCATTATTAAGTAAACTAATAATAAACATAAACATATTTACTTAATAGTAACAACACTTTTAATATTTAAGTTTAAGATTCGAATCCTAACGCCCTTTAAAAAATAAAATTAGAAAAAAAATTCTTAAAACTCCAAGAATTAGTTCCCAACATCTCTTAGAAATTCCCTCAATCAAATATATCCAATCAGAAGAGCATCATATTGTGTTCAAGAAACCTAGTCCTAGGACCATAAAATGTGGATAACATGCAGTTTCTCAATTTGAAATTGTATCTATGGATATTCATAAACAATGTAATAGTCATCGACATAAGCACAATATTCATTAAACTCAAGGTTGTTGCATCTTGAACACAAGTGAAAAATCATTCAAGATATGAATTGCAAAGAAACTCCCCTCAGTACTATTTCCCTCAAAAGAAAACGAAAAGTAAATAGTCTTCCATTATTTTCCCTCATATTTTCTGGGGAACCAAACAGAGATAATATAACACATAACAAAGTAACATTTATCAGAAGAAGAAAAACCCAGACAAGAAATTTGAATATAAAGGCAAAACAAAACCTGTAACAATGGCAGTGAGACCAGTTCCATCGATTCCTTGTGTAACTTCCTCTGCTGTGGAACGAGCAGAGAACCCAGATGGCCCTTTTCGACCAAATATCCACATACTATTGTCACAGAATATGCTTAGGAGAAAACAAAAAAGAAGTGTCAATCTGAATTATTGTAACACTGACGAGTCAAAATTTAACAGCCCACTTCGGTATAACTGTCCACGACTGGTCACTTAAAAATGGTATTGTGGTCCAGACACGTGTTGTGCTTGTGTCCCGCCACCTTGTGCACATTAATGGCACAACTTTTTAAGGTGTTAATGACATTAATTTGTTGTACCACTTTATCTCATAAAGTTTGAACTTACGATGATTATTGAATTATGTAACTGTCATATCAATGGTTATTTGGTCGCAAACGGTTAAATATTTAACCGATTACAAAACAACAAACACACGATTTGATAATTATGCCAAAAAATAAGAGTTTAAAAATAGACCTAGGCAAAGCGGGCATATATTTCTAAAATTAATCTATAATCAAACACTTTATACCTAATTAGTTTTTTTTTTTTTTAAAAAAAAAGAACATCACCGCTTTTTTAGATTATATTAAAATGTTGATAATATTATTTTGCAGTACATTTTAATATATTTTTTTATAATAAAAAGATTTTAAAAAAATGAGTTGTTTGGATATTAATATCTAAAAAGTATTATTGTTATTTAAGAAAAAGTTAATAAAAAATGTGACTGAAATATCGATAAAGGTATATACATTTTTCTTGTCTTAAAAAATAGAGTGATATTTTTGAATTTAATGAGAAGAGAAAATACATGTTAGCAATTGAAAACCAGAGAATTACCATAAGAAAGCTACAAATGAGGCAGGCCACCGAAAAACATTTAAACGGTGGAAGTATCAAAATTATCCCTGGTTTAATAAAATAAGGTCCCCAGTTTAAATTTTTTCTTTTTAAAAAAAAAAAACAAAAACAAAGGAAACAAGGATATAAAGGGAAAAAGAGGATATAACTGGAATTCTAAAAAAATATCCATCAAAGAGTTTTGCTTAGTGCTTACTATAAATATACTACTTTAGATTTTCTTAGATTTTTATATTTTTTAATTTTCAGCGCCAAGAGAACAGTATTTTCAATTCTCACGTTAGGAACTTTCAATTTCTTTTGTTATTAAGAAACTACCAAAAAAGAAAAAAGCACAGCACGTAACTATAATTTCATTAAATTTTTTTTTCTTTCTTTTTCGTTTACTCTTTAATTATTCTCATCTTTTTTTATTTTATTCATAGACTAGTTTTTCTCTTTTTGTTTATTTTCCTTACATTTCTCTTTCAATTTTGGACTTGTAAACCAAGATACAAATTTATTTATTTTTCCTTTTTAAATTTCTACATAACACAATTTAGGTAACAAGTAAATTAGGTCAAGTAACCGTCAAATCCAAATTGAAAGAGCATATAAGGAAAGAGTACAAAGAAAAGAAAAATTCGTTTTTGAACAGGAAAAGAATAGAGAATAACGAACAAGATAGAAAGTTTGTTTTTTTTTTTTTTTTTTAATTTAATGATAACTATTTGAATTTTTTTTTTAAAAAAATTTGAAGTATTTTGTTTAAATTTTTATTTATTAGTAAGAATAGAAATCTAAGAGTCCCTCACTCAAATGTGAGAGTCGATGGGTAAGCGCGTATGCATTATGAGAGTTTCTATATTTTTAATTGCATGGGGCCTACAAATGAGAGTTTCTGATAGTTTTAATTGCATGGGGCCTACAAAGAAATTAGTAAAAGATAATGATTAAAATAAAAATTTTGCCAACTCAGCTGGCAGGTAGTGTGGTATCCAGCACCACACTGCATAGTGCCTAATAACAATACTTATAAAAATACTACTATAGATTTTCTGAAGATTTTATTTTTATTATTATTATTTTTAAAGGAATTATCTTTTTATTTTCAGCGCCAAGAAAACAATATTTTCTAGGCGGTGGCGCGTGTGTTTTGGCAGCCAAAATTATATATAATATATATATATAAAAAAAAGACTCCCCTGATAAATATAAATATAAGCAAAGCCCTTCCTACCCTGACTCCGAAAAAACCGACTGCACTCCTCACAGTGTTAATCCTTTTCTCTCTCTTAAAAGTTAGAAGAAACACAGAGCGATTATGTCGACTTCACCGATCACCATAGCTTCTCTCCAGCCAAAATCTATGCCGGATCACGTTGGAGAAGCGAATAATGTTAATCTGGATGTAGAGGTAATTATTATTTTTCTCTCTATTCAGGAATTTTTACTCTCCTTTATTTTATAATTAGAAAACCCTAAATCCATTCATCTATATATATATATATATATACATACCTTTTTTTATTGTGTGTGTATTATTCATTCCTCTTGAGCAGATGGAGATAGATTCACCTCCTTCGGCGACGGCCAAGTCGTTCCTGGAGCCGTCCGATGTGCTTCAGATGGAACAACCAATGCGTGCAGATGAGGATGAGGTACTAATTAGAGGCCTAATTAGGATTTAATGATTGAGAGATTTTGTTTGTTCGTATTATCATCAATGGAAACCATATACATAATACTTATTTTGAGAATTTTATTATTTTTTATAATTTTCAGACAGATTCAGATCTGTCGTGTCTGCTTTGGATGGAACGGCGAAGAAGAGGAGGAGGAGGAGGAGGAGGAGGAGGAGGAGACGTGGCCGAGATTGGAGGAGTTCTGCACGATGACAGAGGAGGAGTTGGCGGAACTGCCGGAGGAGGAGGTAATATATAAACTTAATTATATATAATTATTAAGTTTGTTTGAGAAAAATCTCACTTATATATATAATTATTGATATACCTCTCCTGATGCCTTATTTTTACAGCCTGTTACCGAGACTGACTGGGACGTTCTTTTCCGGCCGAGGCGTCGGCGGAAGACTAAACCACCCCGCCCTCTCCCTGTGGTATGTATCTACTTTACATTCTTCATAGACTGTATGTATTCCTTTATTTAGTTATTGGTAATGGAAGAGGTGAAAACCCCAAGGGAAGTTGTTTTGTTAAGGGGATTGTCCTCCTCCGTAAACTATTTTCATATCAATAAAAGGACGAATTACTGGATTGTTTATGGTACATTACTAGTGATTGAATTGGCCTCACTTACATGTTGGATAGCTAATTGTTATTACTTGTTTATGAATGAATCAGGGTGTTTATTTTCCTGGGAGATGGGATAGCGAGGAGCTTTATGCTCTTAATGGCGGAGTTCATCGTGTTTTTGTAGATAATGATGTATTGAATCATGCTGCAAGTCGCACTCGATCAATGGAACAAAGAAAAGGTAATGGTATGTTTGTTGTTTGTTAATTAATCTAATGACTAACGTTACTTTATAATTTGGTCTCAGGGAACCAACCTTGATATCAGAGTACTCGTCAAAGCAACCCAGCAAATTGTAAATGATTTTAAATTGTAAATGATATGCGTAAAAGATGCCAGCTGGAAAAAGAATTCTGCTGTTTAGTATTGCTTCGGCGCGTTGCTGCAGCAGAGTTACTTCCAGCTTTTACTTAAGTTCAGCATTCCTTCAAAGATGTGGCTATTTAAATTTATCAGAATTCAAGTCCTAATTTCAGTATTTCTATTAGAAATAAAAAGAAAATAAGATAGATATTGACTATATTGAATTGTAATCATTGGAAACACCACTGGCAAAAATAAAATAAAGAAAAATACTTAAACTAGACAATTTGATCCTTTAAAACAGCTATCCCAAGATTCAAAAATATACCAAATAACTCTATTTTTATAGAGTTATCACACCCCCAAACTTGAATTGTTACTCGTCCCTGAGTGACAAAAATGACATAGACACAACAGAGCTCTGGTTTACTGACAGAAAGAAAATCATTCCTTAGTTTTTTGTTCCACTTTTCAATCTTCATCTTCTGATCAGAATCATCCTTCCTTAAACACTAGTTCAATTCATTTCAAACTTACTTTTATATGTGATTTTCCTTTGAGTGGGTGTGTGTAGAAACTATGGTTAGAATTCTTTAGATTACTCAAGTCATCTTAAAATATGATCATTGGGCTTAACTTTCTGGTTTCAAAAGTTAATCTTGTAAATCTTTCTCCACTAATGCAAGTCGACAGAATACTTAAGACTTATAAGGCCTTAACAAACTTGCACTATTGAGCTTAATTTGGGGGGATGATTTTATTATTACTTGTTTCTCTTTTTTTTTTTATTATTATTATTTTTTTTTAATACTCAAATGTCACAATGCCTTTTTACGCGAATGCCAACACTGGTGATGAAGGCATCCGGTTACTTAGCAAAGTCACTTTCAGAGTTGCCGAGGCATACTCATATTCCAAACTACTGTTTGACGCAAAGGTATACATGGAGCTCATGTTACCCCTGGTTACTAAGTAATTCAAAATAGTGGAGTATTCATTTTTCACAACATTTATTTATTTATTTATTTTATTTATTATTTTTTTTTACTCCCCCAAACTTAAGCTCATTTTTACTTTCAATGTATCATGCATACACTAAGTCCTCTATGTTTAGTCTCCTACATTTTACTTCGAAAGATTCACAAAATTCATTTCTAGACCTTAAGCTCTCACAATTATTCAAGATTTCTTAAGTTTTCCTAAAGGCCTCTAATCCATAGCTTTAGTGCATAGAGAAACTGGAAATTTCACATATAACTGCAAGCTAAAAGAAATATCCCCAATATTCAATTCACAGCAATTCATCTTATAAACTGAAAATTTTAAAGCAGTAAGAGTTTTATGAAACTCGATCATAATACTGTAGCACACCAGAGCAACAGAACACAAACAGGTATTAACAGACAATCGTACAAAACACATAAAAGAAATAAAATCAGATAAAACACCCCCAAATTTAAAAACAAACAGTGTCCCCACTGCAACACAAAATAAAAGAACAAATAAGGAAATAAAAAGAGAGGGTAAAAAGGTGAAAACTCTTTGTCATAATTACGCTGCAGTTCCATTAGATCCATCTTCATCAGATTCTGCCATGTGCTCATCGTCCAAATCTTGGAGTATTTCTTCTGGAAATGCAGGGAAATTTGGAATGGGTTTGGTGAAATTCTTCTGCAGGAACTTCTTTAAAGCATTGTCCTGTTTTTTTGCATATGCCTAGAATTGCTGCTGCTGCTGATGAATTTGTTGCAGCATTGTCATCATCTGGTACTGCTGAACCTCCTGTTGACTTATGCGCTGCTCCAGGGATTTAAGTTGCTGCAGGGTCTCACTGGTGCTGCTGCTGGATGCTGCCGCAGGTCTGCTTGATGAGGGTCGGTGGGAATGCTCGGCTGGTCCTTCTTGGGCAATTCGTGCCACAGCAATGGCATCTATTTCGCCCGTATTGTGCAGCTTTTCTTCATTTACCAAGTAAGGAGCACGTGCATTGCAACACATCCTGGTAATT
Organism: Parasponia andersonii; assembly: GCA_002914805.1. Lineage (NCBI taxonomy): Eukaryota > Viridiplantae > Streptophyta > Magnoliopsida > Rosales > Cannabaceae > Trema > Trema andersonii. The sequence continues at coordinate 731,383 of JXTB01000109.1, read as the reverse complement.
AGAGATGGGAAAAATAGAGCTCCTGATTTCCTTGCAGCATATGCACATATTTCCCTATGAATAATCTGACCCACATTGATAGATTTACCAGTCAACATGGAGTACAACAGCAACACACGCTCCTTGGAAACTGTTTTGCCATGTGTGGTGGGTAGCAGACGAGATTTTAGAAAATGGTACCAAACTTTTGCAGGTGGGTTTAGTGAGCTCCGAAGGCATGTGTAGGCACCTTGGGATGAGACATTCCATTCAGCTCCTGCTATAGCAACCGTCTCCAGTACCGTGGCTAGTTCAGGTTCCGTGATGGCTTCGACGAATTCAGAGTGCTCATCTACTGGATCCCCTAAACCATAGATGGTATTTATGGCTTCTGTGCTCAAGGGTACCTGAACTCCTCTAACGTACACGGTGTCATCGTCTGGATTAGTCATGTTGGCATAGAATTCGCGAACCGGAGGCACAATTGGGTCCTCCGGATGAGCGCAGAACAATTGCCAGTTGTGTTGGATGATGACATCTGCAATGAATGGTGGCTGCCCTAGTGGCTTACTATTGTCCCACACGAACCTTTTTCGGCACTTAGAGGCCGATTTTGAATGTTTTCTTCATACCTTGTTTCGGCTGCTTTAAATTTGAATTTAGCCGGAATTTCTAGCAGCCGTCTGAAGTGTAGTTGCTGTTGAAGGAGATCTTGTGGGCTAGGGTTTAAAAAGGAGAAAGAGACAG
>JXTB01000109.1:693753-730643 GCA_002914805.1 Parasponia andersonii | reverse complement strand
TTGTCTCCACTATTAGACACATTTCCCTGCATCAGAATTAGTCATAATTAAAAAATTAAATTAAACACCTCATTGTTCTTCCTGAACCTCTCCCTTTTTTTTTTTTTGATGATACCGGCAGAACTTGTTGGGGTCGCGCTTTGCCCTGTCTCGCTTCATCGGTTCCGGTTGATGGTATCGCTCCTTTTGGTTTGTGACCGCATAGATATGATCTATCGGAGCGTTTAACTCGGTGTGATTGTTGAACCTCATGGGAGCTTTTGAAGTCTCCTGCCTTTTAGGCCTAGGCTGATTCTCATTGGCCTGTTCATTATTCCTCTTGTTTTTCTTATTGCCGCTGTTGTCGGTGATGACCGCAACCTTTGCCGCATCTGTCTTTCCTCCTTTTTTGGTCTTTTGAAGATTCTTACGTGAAGACTCTAACCTTAGATGTCGACCGACTCTTCGGTAGAAGTCTTTGAGAGTCCTACATTCTCGTTCAAGCAATTCCTCCCAGAGTTTTGTTTCTGGTCGCACCCCAGCCATCATAAGAGTAAGAACTCCTCCTTCAGGGGGTTGTTGACCTTCGCTAGCTCTGTAGTGAATCGATTGAGATAAGACCGTAGAGTCTCCTCTGGACCTTGCCGGATTGCGGACAAACTGACAAGCGGAACAGTGAAATTCTTCGCGGCCTGAAATTGTCTCAAGAACGCCGTCTGTAGTTGTTGCCAGGACGAAATCGAACCGGGTTTGAGTCCTCGAAACCACTTCTTTGCCGCTCCTGAGAGTGTTACAGCGAAACATCTGCAGCGTGCATGATCACTAACCCGATGAAGTTCCATCAAGTCGCTGAAGTGATTCATATGGTCCTGTGGATCAGTCTTTCCATCAAAAGTATTGATGGTAAGAAGTCTGAATCCGGTGGGAAGGGCTGCAGCTCGAACCTCCTCGCTGAATGGCGACTGGCGATACCTATCAGCGAGCTCATCGTCCCATCCAGCAAGTGCATCTAATGCGATCCTTAAATTGTGAACGTCGACGTTCAGAGGGAAAGCATCATTCCTTGCTGGTGGTATAAGCGACATTTGTTCGTTATCCTATTTCGCAGCGGGCTGGTCTGGTAGAGTCTTCTGCGACCTATGAGAGGAATCCAGTGGCATAGTGCGACGAGACCGGCTGTGGTCGCTATGATGCGATACAGATCGATCATGACCACGTCGTCGCTCCAAATACTGTCTTAGGTCTGCAGGATCTTGTCTTGACTCCCTGCTGATTCTTTCGAAGACACTTCTCGATGATCGTTCTTGTTCGCTGCTCAAGCGATCTTGGTTGTTAGTGGATTTACGAGAAGGTTGTGTACGACCACGGTTCGTACTTGAACTCTCCGTACGAGATTCTGGAGGCAAGTCTGCGACCTTGCCTTTCCCTTTGGAGATGTGTTCTTCATAACGCTCCTGCTGAGTTCTTGGCTGGTCGCGTCTTCTCGTCTCGAGAATCTGTATTCCCTTCTCAGGTAATTGAGCAGGACGTTCTTTAGGACGTTCATGTTGTGGTGGGGACACCATCTGCCCTTCAGCAAGTCGTCGCAGAGTGTCATTGATCTGGTTAGTGACTTGCTGAAGGTTCACGAGCGTTTCCTCCATGCGATCCTGTCTCTGGGATAGGTTCTCTGTTGCCGTCATAGTATGCTGATCCGGAACAGGGTCTTCCTGTGTAGCAGCGGTACTTTGAGGTTGATTTTGGCTAGTCCCGGCGACGCTGGTAGTATTTCTGGTGTTTGCCATTATTGAAAAGGTGGAATTTGATAAATATTTCTGCCGGAATAGCCCTCCTTCTAGCGTCAATTGTTGATGGAGGTTTTATCAACAATAAATTTAGAAAAAATCAAGAGATGTGACTTGTGTGTATTGAAGTAATAATCAAAGCAAATAAGGAGAGGGGGATTTATAGTGGTTCAGCCCCGAAAAAGATGAGCCTACGTCCACTGTTTTCTCACTATTTTATGAATAATATAGAATCGGAAAGACTGAAAAGCTATTGAAGAATACTAAAAACTTAGACTACCCAAAGCTTGGAATACTCTAACTTGGAATTACCCAGACTTGAATTTGCTCTGACTTGAATTCTCTGTCACTTCCTCGGAACATAGAGTCCCCTTTATATAGATAAAGGTAACCTTATGTTCCTAGGATCCTTATGTCTCTAGGATCCTAATTGTATAAACGGGTAACTATACAATTGGGTAACGTAAATTAAGTAACAATATAATTGGATAACTATTCAAAACGGATAACTAATTAATCACAAATAGGAGACTTCAGTTTCCCTTTCCTTGTAGGTTTCTTTCACAGCATTTACTTGTTTCCCTCTTCTTGTAGGTTTCCTGTTTGACAAGGCAAACTGCACGGAGAAGGTCGCACAAAACCTGTGGAAGAGGTCGCATATAACCTTCACGGAGGAGGTCGCATATAACCCTTATGCGACCTTAGGATTTTAGACCGCACAACAGAAAAAAAAGTTAGAATCCGAAAGAAAGTCGAAATTGGGTGTTTGGTAAAACAAGTACCAAGTTACTTATAGCCAAAATATATAGGCCCAAAAATAAGCACGAGTAACATATTTGCAAGACCACCATAGAGGAATAATCCAAATGGGATTTATTTAGTCAAAAGTGGGTACCATATTCTTCTTGCTGAGAAAATTCGAGGGGCAACAGAGCGAGCTCTAATGTTTTATCTCAATGTTGGACGGCGCTGTGGAAACTAACAATTCCACCCGAAGGTTCGGCTCTCTTTTTAGCGACGTGCGCTTCTCGCTTGTGCAAACTTTGTGCGAAGAAAGATGAATATTAATCCAGTGTGTTGTAGTTGTAAGGTTGAGTTCGAAACTTCTGTGCGTGCTTTCTTTTCTTGCATGATAGTTGGGGTATTAAGTCTAGTAAATGGGTGCCTTCATGCAGGGGGTTTCTTGAAGGTATGGTATGAGTGTTGGTTTTGTTCTTCGAGACAATTTGGGATTTGTGGTGGATGCTGGTTCTAAATACTAATCTAGTGAGTTCTTGGTTGAGAGTGCTGAATTATTTATGGTGAGAGGTGGATTGCAATTCGCTCTTCATCATTATGGGTTTGTTATGGAATTTGTAGAACGCGACGCTTTAAAGATGGTACAATGATAGAAATCTTTCTCATTCTTTGTCTTATAACGCATGTCTTTATTGAGATGTTGTTTTTTTCATTATTTTTAGCTAATTGTGTGGTTCATGTTGTTATATTCCTCGACTTTTAGTCACTCCAGTGTCATGTACTGAATTGATGTCTTTTGTTTTCGATAATTTGAATCAATAAAATCCCTAATCTTTATTCCAAAAAAAAAAAATGAAAAAAAAAACTTCATTATACCATTATTGAAATGTATTGAATAACTATTGACTAAATTATGACTGGTAGATTACACCATTATTGAAAGTTGGATTCATTATCAATACCTCAGCTCCAACTCTAAATACTGAGGATGAATCAACAAACCCATAATGCACATGAAAATTCTAGCTGGAGGATTAGTCGTGTATATAATATATTATACTATACTAATATTTTACCATACTGTACTAATTACATAACATAGCATATACACTACATAGTCTATATACAGAGTATCTAGGCGTAATGAAAGAATACACAGTACAACATATAGAATTATACAAGTCATTACTCCATATAGCACTATATATTGTAGTATACAATTCATTACTCCATATAACACGATATTTTGTAAAAAGACCCATATATAATAGGTACAACACATTATTATACACTACTTCATGTATATATATATAGGTCATAATCTAATAGGTACTTTTTTTCCTATTTATTTTTTTAGATACTAGAATATTATTATTTCATGACTATCATAATTTAAGTAGTTAAAAAATATATATATTATTTAATATTTTTTTCTTTCTATATTTTATTATGAAAAAATATACGTATAATTATGTGCTAGAGAGAGAAAAGAGATAGGAACAACAATGGAGATGATAACTTGATTTGTTCTATTTATTTTTTCATTCTGGCATTTGGATAATTTTATTGTCATACCATGGATCCTGGCCAATAAATGAGGTTTCAAACAGAGAAAACTTTAAGTCCAAATCTTTTTTTTCTTTTAGTTTTGAGTATTTAGAGATTAAAAAATCCAGATCCAAACTAATATCTATATAGGCTCATTATGAATTCGTGGTGTAATCTCCGTCTCTAGCACCATAATAGCTTTGGCGAGCACATTACGGACGAAGCTCGACAAAAATTCTCTAAACTCAAATCATAGTAAATTTCTAAAATGAGTCGCCCATCTCTTGAAGTTCAATGAGAATTCGTTTATTGCGTCCTCATAAGTGGTCATTCATGGTGATGGCCAGAGTTCTTTTATTTTTTACCGAAAAAATAATGACCTATAAAAATTATAATCTACTGTTTGCAAATTTAAATTCCAGCCTCCTTGGCCTATAACTATTCTTTTTTGACTATGGAGGCTAAAAATTTTTAGCCCACACAATACACAACATACAGAGAAGAAGACAGAGAAAGAAAGAGAAAGGAAGAAGATAAAAAAGGATATATAGTTGCCAATCTAATAAGTTTTTTTCTATCTATATATAAATATATTTTTTAGTCGTTAATCATCATTTAATGGTAATCTAATGACAATATTAAGATTCATGAAAATATGTACATAATTAACGTTATTTCTCTCTTATATTTTACTTAAAAAAATATACATAATAAATTTTCATTAGCCAAAATGATACTTATGTATAGGTTAAAAAAAAAAAAAAACTACTAGATTGGTGCCCTTTATATATTTATTTTTCCTTATTAAAATGATTTAGATTGAATGTTCATTAGTACACAAAAGGCCTATCAAAAGTAGCAGTCGGATTTGAATCCAAAGTCTATTGTTTATCAATACTTCCTTTTTGTTATACCGTATAGTAGAAATGCTCATAGATACATACTTTATCTTTGTAAAGAGACTGATAAAACAACGTTCTTTAAGGACAAGAACTCTTCATCTCCTAGAATGCTTGAAATGTCTCAAAACTGAAGAACACTCCATCACATCCATCATTGTGGAGAAAATTTGTTAAGGTGAGAAAAAATGAGAGAATTAAGGCACAAGATGAGAGAAAGAAGAAGAGGAAGATAAGAATGGGGCTGGAATGAACTCTGAGTTTGAGGAAATGTAATTTTATACCAACTCTTATAACTGGCATTAGTACTAATGATAACCCTTTTGGGTTCTGCCAATTGATTCTTCTTCCAACCATTTCTCCAGGTCATTGTAATAGTTTTTCTAGTAAAAATTGAAGCTTTTCTGGCTTAGACAATAAATTGAAAATTTAAACTTGAGATCATCCTCAATTTCTCTTAGCTCAATTTCTCTTAGTGATAGTGATTTCTAGAGTAGGCACTATTGAAAAAAATGGTGTAAGATACCATCATTTTGGAGTATAAATTGAATAGGACTCACTTAGTATTTTTAATGAGTTAGAGTAGATTCTTGATCTATTCGAAGAGTACTTCAAAATCATATACTTATATGCTCAAAATAGACTTTGGCTGAATGAGAAATTGGTCCTCAAAATTCACTCATTAGAATAAAAAAAATGCAAAGGGAATAGTATTCCACATTACTTAGCAAAAAAAAAAAAAAAATCATCTAAAGGCTATATAAGGAAGCTTAGGTTATTCAATTTAATTCTATTACTATATTGTTGATAATATAATTATATTGTGATTAGTTTAATTATTTAATTTTTATTTAGTTTTAAAAAAAATTTCTATGCCATATAGTAGAAATGCCAACTCTCTTTGTAAAGAGACCAATTAGCACAATGTCCTTTAAGGATAAGGATTCCTCGTCACCAAATTTTCTCTTGCTAGAATGCTTGAAGTGTCTCAAAATGAGAGAACTAGGGCACATAGTAAGAGAAAGAAGAAGAGGAAGATGAGATTGCAGCTGGATTGAAAGTTTGAGAAAATATAGTTTTATACTGGCCCTGGCCCTTATAACTGGCACTAGCAGTATTGGTGATAACCCTTTTGGGTTTTATCGATGGATTCTTCTTCTAACTAAGGTAATTTAATTGTCCTTCTGGTAAAAATTGTAAAAATTGTAGCTTTTCTAGCTTAGAAAATAAACTGAAGCTCTAAACTTGAGATTACCCTTAATTTCTCCTAGTGATAGTGATTTCTAGGAGAGCCACTGTTGGAAAAATGGTGTAAATAGAGTAGGACCTGCTTCGTATTTTTGATAAGTTATGGTGAATTCTTGATCTATGCGAGTACTTCAAAATTGTATACTCGTATGCTTAAAATGGATTTAGAATAAACGGAAAATTGGTGCTCAAAATTCTAAGATAGAAAAATGCAAAAGGGAATCGTGTGAAACTAATCCCACATTGTTTAGAAATCAAAAATTTTTTTCCCCTGAAGCCTATATAAATTAGGTTAGGTTATTCAATTCAATTCTATTATTATATTATTAAAAATATAATTATGTCTGATTAGGTTAGTTATTTAATTTATATATGGTTTATAAATATTTTTCTATAATTATCCTATAGCCTCGACCAAAAAAAAAATTCAACAAAATTGAGAAATAAGTCATCTTAATCAAAGGTTCCAAGCAGAACTATCTTAATCAAGGTTGCAAGCACAAGCAATCCTCTAATTCTAACCCTCATCTTAGCCATTCATTGATATTTTGATCCAAGAGTTGCAAACAATCCTCCAGTTCTAACCCTTTGTATGACGAATAATGCTATGGGGCATGATGTGTTAGTATGTCATTGGTTAATCATAATTATAATTCAAGTGGAATCTATATGGGACATGTGAGATCTAATTTATTATATGATATGTCAGTATATGACCAATTATAATTATAATTCAGGGTTCATATCAGACCTAATTTATTAATTAGAATCATCTAGTGACAGATAGACATATCATTGTGATACTGGCATTATTGGTGCCCTATAACATTGTTCTTGTATGACATGAATCATATTTTTTAAGGTTTTTTTTTTCGGTAAAGACACGTAACTTTTTTAAGATAAATGTAACTTTTTTAAGATAAAATGTGACAAGTGCGTATTTCCATTGTGTGCTTTTGTTATTTTTTATCCCTATCCCTTTTCTAGTTGTCTTTTTGCACACGTGTCACTTTTTGGACTTAAGCAATACAATCACAAATGAAAATTGTGATAATTGAAAATTATATCTTCTCTCTCAAAACAAAATAACTTTAAAAATTGCTATTTTGTCAAAGAACCCCCAATTTAATTGTAAATGGGCTTTTTGGCCAAGTGGCCTAATTATAGGCTAAAATTTAAAAATGATCGTTTTTAACACACAATTGAAAAATAGCCGAATTTGTCAAAACATTATACAATTACTCAGGTTAATAAAAAAGGCTAAATTGTATCAGTTTTTGAATTTTATCCGTTTATTAGTACGGAAAAAAAACATCATGTATAATGTATTGTTAAATAGAATACAAAATTGATATACTAACACCCAAGAATTGATATGTTGATAAAAAGAAAAAAGAAAAAAGATATTGATCTAAAATTGATATACTAGTACATACTTATTTAGTTATAAATTTTATATACAAAAAAAGTGATCTAATAAAAAATGGCTATTTTACTAGAAAAAAAATGATAAAAAGAGATTTATTAGATAGGTCAAAAGAAGGGACATTTATTATGAATATTCCTGTTAAATCTTCTACGAGATAATTACGAAATACAATTATCTTGATATGGATAATACTTGATGTACCAACTTTTATACTAAATTTTTAATACCAACACACATGGCACGTGATTTGTCACTATTTAATTGGTGATAATGTTTAATCTATTTGTAGTAAGTTTTAATACACCAATTAGATTATGATCACTTACATCCCACATGTATTGATAAAAAAATTAAGATATATAGTGTTATCCTTTACGAATACTTTTTATAAAAAAAATTTTGGTAATAATATTCTCTTTTAGTACTGGGGAAATTATCAATAATACCTCATATTTTAAAAGAATGTCAAAAGAAACTTCTATTCTTGAAAATTCAAAAAAAAAATCATCCTATTTAAATTACTATATCATTTTAGTACTACCTTTCACTGGTCAAACGCTTCTAAAAAATTAGTGATTATTTCTTTTTCTTATTTTATTTTATATAAAAACTTGCATCCTAGTTAAATTCTGTCAAAAGGAATAGAAGAGGAAATTGACTTCTAATGAAATTTTTGAAATTTAAGTTAGATAAATAACTTTTAGTGGAATTTTCAAAATTTAATAAATCCAACTTAATTCTAAGTTAAAATATATATTATTCTCCCAAAAAAGTTAAAATTTTACGGTGATTCTATAATATTTCTTTAGTAGTATTTCATAACTACTAAATGCACGTGCCATGCTTACCACTTCAAATGTCAAATTTATTATGAACAAGGCATATCTTATTTACTATGTATGGAACAAACGGTTCATATATTATAGTGATTTGCATGACGCATATTTTGTTTTTCTAAAGTATTGGACACTAAGGCCACTTTCAATTTTTTATTAATAAAAATTGAAAACAAAAACAAAAATTGTATTCATGTTTTAATTCATTTTCACATATAAAACAACTGGGATGTAGATCAAGTAAATTTCTAATAGAGAAATTAAATCTCAAACTTCCTAGGACTCTCTTTGTATAATTTATACATCCCTTATGTTACATACAAAACCAGGCACTACAATGTATTAGAATAATGCAATATACAATAAAATACAGTATAGCATTAATATATAATGATAGAAACACAATACAACACACCTATGTATTGTATCTGATTTTCCCGCAAATGGTTGCTGCAGTCGAGATATTTTATCACAAGTTGAAGCTTACAAATATGAGATGCCCCTCAAGCTCAAGTGTTAAAAGAAGGCATGAACAGTCCAACACTTTTAACTGACCAGACAGTTTTTCATGCGCTTAAGCGACTGACGCTCCAGTCAAAAGATTCATTTAACGAAAATTTTATTAGAAATTATTCCCGTTAGGCGTTTTCTGAATCAATCATTCATTCAAGTTCGCACATTCTAATATATAAGCACCAATATGAATCTACATTGTGATAGCATAAAGATATAAGAGAAATAACAAATTAATACAAACAATAAACAAAAGGGTTTGCCATTCTAATAATGCACAGTTCAAACAAGGGAGTGAGCCATAGCAAGAACTTCACAAATGCTGGATAGCTGTCTCAGTACTTCCAAAATAATTTATATACACAGCTTTAGCAGTCATATAGTTCAGTTTCACCTTCAACTGGTTTTGGCAAACAGGTTGGATAACTTTAGACAGATGTTCAACCTTTAAAAAGGTCCTTCCTAAGCATAAAACTATTTCGGTTCAGTCAAGCTCAAGCTGAAATCCCACAGTTCCTTTGCCAATTCAACATCTTTAGCCAGAGAGGTTGGGCTTGATTTATTGTTGTCGACGAAATACTCACCGCTTACTCCCTTAACCTGTGGATGCAATGCCACATAGCATTGAGTTGATGCTCCCTACAATTACGCCGAAAAATCAGTTAGAGAAACAAGTGAAGTTGCAGCAAAGCTGGGACAGGAAATACACACTAATCAAAATTGTTTGCATGTACTGATAAGATTGGAATGATGTACCTGCTGAACATTTTTAAGGAAATATTTACCAACCGTACTAGCAATGGCTGCATCAAACAAAACAAAGGACATATCAATAAGAAATGAGACTTTTGAAAAGAAGGGAACTAGGGAAACAAATCTCAGATGCTGTTCATAATAACATGGCATAGATGTGGAACTGCTTTTGATGTGTGTGACAATGTACTGAAGAATAAATAAATCAAAGTTGTATTTAGGAACATAATTATTCTGACATCATTATAGATTCTCGATTTTGGATTTCAAAATCGGTTTATAAAGCCTCTTCCTGAATATAACTACAAGCATTTCCTGTTAATAATATGGAAAAAAATTACAAATTAGAATGCATTACAAATAGAAGTCAAGCATCTGTAGTGCCTTGATTCCAAACCAGAGATTCAACTATAATGTATCTAAGAACATGAATAAAATATAATATATGTAAAGGTTTTGGAGATTTACTATTCAAGATACTGTGATGGCGCAGAAGATTGGTAACAATTGATCCAGGATGAAGAGAATTAGCCGTTATATCAACTCCTTGTGCCTGTAGAAAAAAAGAGAGAACACCATAACAGCTGTTAAACATTTTGCATCACCTGATTACATGGTTATGTCTAGAAGTGTCAACATAAGGGACTGCATATGTATAACGAATACACAGTATTATACACCAAAGATTTAATGATTTTTCTTTAAGGAAAGTACTCGCTTTCACTTGAGAAATCCCTGTACACGTTATAGTCCCTAATTCTTTCACATCAAATGGATAAAAACCACCCCTTTCAATTATTTCGGCTCATCTGTTACTAGGCATCAGGAACAATATCCTTAAATTACTAATCCAACAAAAATTAAAACCGTTTGGTCTTTAATACAATAATCAAACTGATGCACCTATACAATCAAGTGATGGATGAACATTCAAATTACCTTCAGACGCCTTGCAAGTTCGCTAGTGTGCAGTATGTTGGCAAGCTTTGATTGTCCATAGGCATACATACTGCTATAGCTGTATTATTAAATGAAATTCAAACCATCATCTCAGGATATAAAATCGTCATGTTACTGCAACAGCAGTAGATGGGATGAATATCAAATGGTTTAGTCAGAGTGATACCTAAATTCGTCATTAATCTTATTGAAGCGAATTCCTTCATGATATGGAAATCTGTGAGCCTCTGAGGACAAAATAACAATTCTTCCCTCCCTGCCACTTTCATGCACGGTCTTTTTCATGGTCTCCAATAGAAGGTTTGTCAAAAGAAAATGACCTACAAAAGGGTAATAAGAACTCTAAGATACCTCTTTTATAGAGAAACAAAGAACAGGAATTTTGAATCAGTAGAACACTAAAAGCCTTCTAAAATTTGAAACAATTAATGAAAAAAGACTCAAGAACTTGGGTCAGATTGAAACCTTCTCTGTTCTGAATTATTCAACCAAATCTCTGCGAAATTAAAGGTAATCTTACAAAAGACATCAAAAGAAATTTAGTTAGCATACCTAAGTGGTTAGTTGCAAACTGCAATTCAATATTATCTTTGGAGAGCATGAACGGAGTTGCCATTACCCCTGCATTGTTTCTTCTCACAGAAAGGAGTATCACTCATTAATTAAAAAATCTAATGACAGAAGAAAAATGAGTTTCTATAGAATAAAAACACTTAAAAGCAGCACATGAAGTGGAAAAATAATCTCCATCAAAAATGGACACTAGCAAACATGCACACAGCCACCAGAGCCAGAATTCAATCAAGCATAAGAAGTGTAGTCTTAAGTAACTACAATATTTTCAATATGAATTCTTACACGAGAAGATTCAGGGGAAGACCAGATGAATTATAATCTGATGCAAATTTCCGTACTGATACCAGTGAGCTGAGATCTAGTTCCATGACATCAATTTTAGCAGTTGGGATTTCCTTTGTTATTGCTTCTTTCACATTCCTCCCGGCTTCCACATTCCTCACAGCCATAATGACATGAACACCACGCAAAGCAAATACTCGAGTTGTCTCCTCACCAAGACCACTTGATGCTCCTGAAAATCAAAATTGAACGTAAAAAATCAAAATGCAGATGTGCAAATTTAACCTACTACCACTATCAGAAAACAAGGAAATTCACAAACGTCAATGTGTATCAGCAACGTATAAAATGGAGAAACTATATAAGCTAAAAGATTGGACTACCAACTTTAATAGAAAGCTCAGGTTTTGTTTACCAAATTAGGATAAAGACATCGGCCAGAGGAACATTCATTCGAGGCAAAGACATCTGCTGCGATAATCTATAATCATCCAAGCTGGTAATGCCAAAGATCTCCGAAACCAACAAATATTGTGCTTTTTCAAAGTGTATAAATGTTCTGTCCTTACTCGAGTTTTAGATTCTTAACACATTAAAAAAAATACTTTCGTAAACAAGATTTCAGTTAGATATTCACATAAGAATTAGTTTCCTTTTATCTCTTCTGAAAACCAAGATGACTAGATGTAGCCTAAATACAGTGGCTGCTTATGCATATCATACATGGACTTAAACCAAATGTCACATATTCACTAAATACTCTTGTTTTTAGCCAAAAGACAGTGCTCTTTAAATACTCGACAAAACTTTACATGAAAAACATGATTTGCAAGAGCACCATGGAGAAATATATCATATAAAGCCTTAAACTTTAGAAGTAAACAAGACCCAGAAATGGTCATAAACAAAACTGAACAGTAAAGTTAAGCCCATCCCATATATTCGATCAAACTCCAAATCTACAAGATACACAAAATACTAAATCTACAAATCCTTTATATATACACTCTTATTACAAGGCATGGTCTTTATCTTTTTTATCCAGTGATTTCATCGACATAGCAGAGAATATGATAGAGAAAAAAGAAAACGAATTTGACAAGGAACGCGAAAACCCAGATAACAAAAAAGAAAGAAAAAGACCTGTAACAATGGCAGTGAGACCAGTTCCATCGATTCCTTGAGTAACTTCCTCAGCCGTGGAACGAGCAGAAAACCCAGATGGCCCTTTCCACCCAAATATCCACATTCTTTCAGATTAAGCTCAGACTGCACCCAAATCCAAATATAAGTTGAAAACTCAAAACAATGGCACATACGTACAAGAAGAAAAAAAAAAAGAAAAAAGTCAAAACTCAAAACCAACGTAGGACAGAGCCAAACCTCGGAATTTACAGTCAGTCAGGCTAGGCCACCTTTGTTAACTGATACGGCTATAAATGTATAAATATTAATGTATCTGGCCCTTAGGTATAAGTAGAATGTTGTAACTTGTAGCGGTCGATGAGTTTGAATCCATGCTTTATGTGATGACGACTGAGAACGAGGAATGGGTGGGGGGGATTAGGCTGTCGTGTCCGCCTAAAACGACAGCTAGTATTGTTTTATTTTTGGGTTGATACGACAGCTATAGGCAGTAGATGATTATTACTCGGGTTGAAAATAAGGGCCGCGATTTTTTGGTGGTGTGGATCGATTGATTTGGGTTGAATCAAACGGTTGGAAAGCAATTACTTATGGGACTTTCCAATCCTGAATCAATAACTGCGAGAAATTAGTATTTATTATTATTATTATTAATTGATTTATAGGATTCACATCACACAGCTAATCCTATTTCAATTGTCACCATAAAGAGAAATTGGCTTCAAATCATACAATTACTATTGAGGAAATTAAATCTCAAACCATTTCTATTATAGAATGAAGAATATTGTTTACCTTCCTCTTCAAAAAAAAAAAAAAAAAGAATTATTGTTTACCTTTTGATATTTTGCTGTCATAACTACCATTATTTGCTTATGTAAAAGTCAATATTGCTCATCTTTTAATTTTGGAATTTTTTTTTCGAATCTTTAGGTTAGATTTATAAAGGAATAATTCAAAACCATCCACTCTATTTTGACTAAATATCATAATAATTCTCTGTTCTCGTAAAATTAAATAATATCTCATCCATTTTTCAAAATAAATAAAAAGTATATCCTATCTATCCTTTTGTTTAAATTTTGAATGCAAAATGTCTAAAATCTTTTACGTATATTTCTAGAACCTATTAACAAACGCTCCTATGTCTTTTTTTTTTGGAAGAAAAAAAATTCACTTTTTTTAGATTATAGAAAAATATTGATAATTCTTTTATGGCAATAATTTTTAAGATATTTTTTGTAATAAAAAAGATTAAAAAAAATGAGTTATCTAGATATCAATATTCAAAAGGTATTATTGTTTTTTAAGAAAAACATTAGTAAAAAATTTAACCAAAAAGAGGAGGATGGTTACTTTTTTTAGTTTTAGAAAATATATGAGATATTTTTTGAGTTTTGTGAGTACAGAGAGTTAACCTCGGTATCTAGTTAAAATAAAAAGATTGATAATTTGGACACGACTCGAAATACACATGTTTAGTTGACAAGTTTAATATGAACTTGACTTGAATTTACACTATTAATAAATTTTTCATTATATAGTCAATATATATGGCTTGACTAAGCCACAATATTGATTCAACATTGGTAGCATCAGTTGTGATCAAAGTTTGCATCACCGAAAGGTACCGTACATGTGAATATAAAAAAAATGAAAAAATGGGAGCACAAAATATGAGACTCCACTATAAATACACTTCTCCTCCAAATCATTCATCATATTCAAAATATTTCTTCTTCCTTTAAGAGAGAATTTAAGACTAGAAATTCCTCTTAAGTATCTCACTTTAGTTTTCTCCTAATTTATTTAGAGAGAGTATTTTCTCAAATTTCAAGAGAGAGAGAGATTCATTTGTACTCTCTTTGTGTTTAGAGAGAAATGAGTTGTAATCTCTTTTTTATAGTGAAATTCTTTATAACCTTATCTGTGGACATAATTTAAATTGAGTGAACTAGGTTAAATATTTTGTATACCTTATCATTTTCATTTTATCCAAATTTTCTCAACTCGTATTTTAACTGTGTGTTGTCGCTCCACAAAGTCAATATTCTAATAGTGGTATTAGAGCCATTGGTTAGAATATTGTTCATATATATAGTACTATTTACATATACAATATTATTCATGTGTATGGTATTATTCACATATATGGTACTGTTCAAATATAATGAAACGGTAGTAACTGAATAAATTGTGGCGAACAAAAATAATGGTAAAATTCGATATTGAAAAGTTCAAAAAGAGTGATTTCTCTCTATCAAAAATGAAAATAAAGGCAATCTTGAGAAAAAGATAATTACCTAATAATAATTGGAGAAATACCTCCTGAGCTTGCTGATGATAAAAAGTGAGACAGATGGCAATGTTGTCGCTAACTTACATCTTGCACTAGCAAATGGAGTTCTGTCGAGCATTGAAGTAAAGAAGTTAGTCAAAGAGATATATGATACACTGACAAATTTGTATCAAGCCAAGTTACTTCACAACAAAATTTCTTGAAGAGAAAACTTCACACCTTTCGAATAACGAAATCAACAACTAACCATATCAATACATTCAATACTTTATTTTCATAGCTCACAATAATGGAGTATAAAATAGACGATGATGAATGTGTAGAAATCTTACTTTAGATTCTACCTGATTCGTATGATCAGTTCATCATAAATGTGACCAGTAATGCTATAATTCTAGTTTTCAATGATCTTACAACTATTATTTTTGAAGAAGAAAATCGACATAAGAACAAGAAAGACAGATTGATAAGTCTATAGCAAGCAAAGTTTTTAACAATGAGAGGGAGGCCAATGCAAGATGGCCCCAATGTGAGTCAGAATCATAGTAGATCAAAGTCAAAAAATAAGAAAAATATTAAGTATTATCATTATGGCAAGAAACGGCAAGTCAAAAGGGAGTTTTGACAACTCAAGAAGAATAGAAATTCCATAGAAAAGGACCCCAAATCATTAAATGCTCATGGAAATATTGAAAGTACTTCAAATAATGAATAAATCCTATACAATAAAGCAGTAACTGTTTCTAAGGATAAAAGGCAGCACACTCATGTTCGGTTAGTAGATTCAAGAAAAACATGACACATTATTTCTTACATAGAGTGGTTCCATATATATGAACCTGTCTTTGGAGGATCTGTATTCATAGGTAATGATTATGCTTTAGAAATCACTAGAATTGGTATTATTAAGATAAAAATATATCATAGTACTGTTTATATTGTTCAAGGGATACAACGTATAAAGGACCTACAGAAAAATATATTGTCTTTAAGATAATTAGATAATATTGGCTGCAAAATTCGTGTCGAGAATGAGATTATAAATATCATAAAGAGTGCGCTTGTACTAATGAAGATGAAGAAAATCATAGTGAATCTGTACATACTTAAAGGAGATATACTAATAGAAGCAGAGTCATCAGTTGCTTCAATAAATTCCGAAGAAGAATCTACAATGATGTGGCATCATAAATTCAATCTTATATCAGAATGAGACTTAAAGAATCTCTCTGAATGAAAGTTGATTCCTCGTCTCACAAATGTATCTTTGCCTTTTTGTAAGTATTTGTTATGCGGTTTAAAATCCTAAGGTCGCATAAGTTTTATATGCGACCTCCTCCAAGAAGGATATATACGACCTCCTCCGTGATCCTTATATGCGACCTCTTCTGCAGGTTTTTGTGCGACCTTCTCCGTCCAGTTTTCCTTAACAAACAGGGAACCTATAGGAAAAGGGAAACACGAAAACACTATAAAGGAAACCTACAAGAAGAGGGAAATAGGTAAATGCTGTGGAAGAAACCTACAAGGAAAGGGAAACTGAAGACTCCTATTTGCGATTAACTAAGTTATCCTTTTCGAGTAGTTATCCAATTGTATTATTTATAATTAACTAGTTATCCGTTTATTTAATTGGATAATTACTCAATTGTATAGTTACCCGTTTATTCAATTAGGATCCTAGAGATATAAGGAATCTAAGGGGATAAGGTCACTACAATCTATATAAAGGGGGGCTCTATGTTCCGAAGAGATCATCACAAATTCTGGGCAGAAACAAGTCACAGAGAGTAGAAGTCAGAGCAAATACACGCTTAGGGTATTCCAAACTTTGGGTAGTCTAAGTCTTGAGCATTCTTTAATAGCTTTCGAGTATTGTACCCTTGAATATTCATCAATATAGTGAGAAAACAGTGGATGTAGGCTCATCTTTTTCGGGGCCGAACCACTATAAATCCCTCTCTCCTTATTTGCTTTGATTATTTATTTCAATTTACACAAGCCACATCTCTTAATTATTCATAAATTTATTGTTGATAAAACCTCCATCAACAGTATTATATCACAAGCAAGCAGCATAGATTAAAGTTCAGCACATCTAGTTCTAGAAGTAAAAATGTTCTAGACTTGGTTCACTCTGATGTTTGGCAAGCACCAATGATGTCTATGGGAGAAGTTATATACTTTGAATATTTTATGAATGATTACTCAAAGAGATATTAGGTGTATCTTTTTAAGAGGAAAGCAAATATGTTTTCAGTCTTCAAAATATTAAAAGTAAAGGTAGAGCTTGAAATTAGAGAGAAGATTAAGTGTCTGAGGACGGATAATGGAGGAGAATATACAAACGATAAATTTGATAAATTCTATCAACAAGAAGGTTTCAAGAGGTAGTTTACAATGATATGCACCCTTCAACAAAACGGAGTGGTAGAACAGATGAACAGAACCTTATTAGAAAAGACAAGAGTAATATTAAGAGCTGCAAGTCTACCTAAAATATTCTGGGTAGAAGCAGTCAAAATCATATGTTATGTGATTAATCGATCTCTGTTAACTGCAGTTAATCTGAAGACATCAATAGAGATGTGGATTGGTAAGCCAACTGATTATTCTCACTTACAAATGTTTGGAAATCTCGTGTATGTGATGTACAACGTTCAAGAAATCACAAAACTGGATTCAAAGTCCCAAAGTATATATTATTGGGATATGTTAATAGAGTCAATGAGTATCGCTTATAAGATCCCACTGCCCATAAGGTTGTTATCAGCAGAGATTTGATATTTATAGAAAATAAATAGTAAGAGAAGAGAGACAATATTAATCAAAAACTATTATAGTTTAAGTAGAAAAGAATGTTGAAGATTCAGATTCTTTTGAAGCAGTACTAGAGCATGAAGTAGAAGAACTAGTTAAGGAAGAGACTTTTCCATCGGTTAACTCGTGATATAAGACTACCATGTGGCACTCAGATTATGTCATTAAGAGCAACATTACATACTATCTTCTAACAGAGGATGAGGAGCCAATAACTTTTCATGAGGCTATCAAAAGCCTGGATGTGTCTCTATAGATGGTAGTAATGCAAGAAGAAATTGAAGTCCTTTTTAAGAACAAAATATGAAATCTTGTTTCGCTACCATAAGGAAGGAAGGCCATTGGCAATAAATGGGTCTACAAGATCAAGCATGATAATAATGATTAAGTGGAGTGGTATCATTCGAGATTGATGGTAAAGCAATATGCTTTAAGAGAAGGTATTGACTTCAACAAGATATTTTCACCTGTGATTTAAGTTATAATAGTTAGAGTGATTTTGGCCATGTGTACTACGTTTAATTTACATCTAAATTAACTAGATGTGAAAACTATCTTTCTTCATAAAGAACTTGAAGAAGAAATTATATGCTCTAACTAGAAAGTTTTGCCAAAACAAGTAAGGATAACTTCATTTACAAGTTGAACAAATCTCTTTACAGTCTCAAATAGATACCAAGGTATTGGTATAAGAGATTTGACTCCTTCATCATAAGCCTTGAATATAACATACTCAGTTTGAACTATTGCATTTACTTCAGAAGGTTTGATGAAGACAGAGATTTCATTATCTTATTATCGTACATGGACGAAATATTAGTAATGAGCCCTGACAAAGATCGAGTCCAAGAATTAAAAGCAAAATTGGCTAGAGAATTCGATATAAAGGACTTGGGAATAACAAATAAGATTCTAGGAATACAGATTCACTGAGACAGAGGTAACAAGAAGATTTGGTTTTTTTAGAAAAATTATTTGAGGAAAATCTTATGGCGTTTCAATATGCAAGATTACAAGCCCATTTTTACCCCACTTCCTGTTAACTTCAAGTTATCCTCTGAGATGTATCCTATCAATGAAACAGAAAGGATGGAGATATCTTAAGTATTATATGCATCAGCGGTAGGAAGTCTAATGTTTGCTATGATACATACAAGACTAGATATTGCACAAGTAGTAGGAGTGGCTAGTTTCACATGGTAAATCCTCGTAGAAAGTATTAGAATATTGTGAAGATAATTCGGAGGTACATCAAAAGAACCTCAGATACTACATTATATTACAGATGATCAGAATTTACTATCAAATAATATGTTGATTTAGATTTTACAAGTAACTTTGATAAAAGTAAATCTACTATAGGCTATATGTTCACTCTTGTAGAATCAGGTGTAAGCTTGGCTTCGAAACTGCAAACTGTTGTGGCTTTATCTACAAAAGAAATAGAATACATAGTAGATACACAAGCTTATAAATAAGCTATTTGAATTCAAAGGTTATTAGAAGAGCTCGGACACAAACAAGATAAGATTTCTTTATTTTGTGATAGTCAGAGTGCTCTGCACATTGCAAGGAATCTAGTCTTTCACTTTTTTTAGATTGTAGAAAAATATTGATAAATCTTTTTTGGCAATAATTTTTAAGATATTTTTTGTAATAAAAAAGATGAAAAAATATGAGTTGTTTAGATATAATATTCGAAAGATATTATTGTCCTTTAAAAAAATTAGTCAAAATTTTGACTAAAAAGATAAGGATGGTTACTTTTTTCTGTTTAAAAAATATAGGAGATATTTTTGAGCTTTATGATAACAGAGAGTTAGAGAGGACTGACAATTTGAATATGCCACAATAATATGATTCGAAATCTGTATGTTTAGTTGATATACTTAACATAAAATTGATTCGAATTTATACGATTAATAAATTTTTCATTATGTAGTCAATATATGAGACTTGACTAAGCCACAATATTGATTAAATATTGGCAATATCAACTAATATCATTGTGATCAAAGTTTACGGCACGAAAAAGTGTTGCACATGTGAATATAAAAAAAAAAAAAAAGGAAATAGGAGAATAAGAGAGATGACTCAACTATAAATACATCTCTTCTCTAAATCATTCTTCATCACATTTAAAATATTTATTCTCCCCCTAAAAGAAATTTTAAGCCTAGAAATTCTTCTTAAGTATCTCACTTTAATTTTCTCCTAATTTATTTAAAGATAGTGTTTATTTCTATTTCAGGAAAGAAAAATTTATTTGTACTCTTATTATATTTTAAGAGAAGTGAGTTGTAATCTCCTTTTCATGGTGAAATTCTTTACAATCTTGTTCGTTGACGTAACCCAAATTAGGTGAATTACGTACGTTAAATCTTTTGTGTGTCTTATCTTTTTTATTTTACTCAAATTTTCTTAACTCATATTTTAGCTGGGTAGCTTCCGCAAAGCTAATTTTCTAATATATTAAAACTATTAAATAATTACTTTATAGAAAATATTTTTTAATGAATTTATTGCAAAGTAAAATGATAAATAATACACTAATGAACTAATTTATCTTAATAAAATAAAATTAAAGTGAGAAAATCAACTAAATAAATAATTATAATATTAAAAAATATTATGATGTATTAATCTGAATGATATTTTCATTTAAAAAAAAAACTCGTAAATAACACAAAATCTACACAATATAAATAGATCTATAAATAGATCGACAAGAATTACCGAACCTTAAATAGACGTGATGTTTTTGGAATTATCCTTTTTATAAGTAAAGACTAACAGCTCATTTATCAACCTCTTTGTCAATTATCATTTATTTATTGTTCCTCGTTCTTTTCAAATAGTTAAAATAGATGACTTGTTATTTAATTGTTTTATTTGAAAAAAATAAATAGTACATTGGACACATGTCAATAAATAATGTGGGAGTCTTGATAAAAAAAAAAAGAATAATATTAGGTATACCAAAATTAATATCAAATTTTTAATACTATGATATTTGAGTTGTCATTATCTAATTAGAATATTAAAACTTACTACAAACAAATTAATTATATTCACTAATTAAATATTACTAACTCTTACGTCACATGTGTTAATATTAAAAATTTGAATATTACTAACTCACGTAACAATATCAATGTTAGTACTAAAAATTTGATAAACAATTTGTAGACATATCATTATCCCGACAAAAAATTTAACACAGGCTGTTAGAATTTCTCTTCGTAAATTTTTGTTCTAAAGTGGTGTTTACCTAAAGAAAAAAGTAGTGTTACTTTTATTTAGTTTTTTTGGAAGTGGTGGGAACAAGATAATATAATCATGTTTTACAAGTAAAATAAAGGACATTAGCTTGGTTAGAGTTGTACGACGTGAAAGTGACCAGAATTCGGCATCTCGTCGGAAAGCAAGTGAATGGTAATAGAAGGAAACGACATCTATGACAGTAAACCATGGAAATATGGAGATGNATTATAATATTAAAAAATATTATGATGCATTAATCTGAATGATATTTTTATTTAAAAAAAAAAAACTCGTAAGTAACACAAAATCTACACAATATAAATAGATCAACGCAAAATGACAAGAATTACCGAACCTTAAATAGAGGTGATGTTTTTGGAATTATCCTTTTTATAAGTAAAGACTAACATTTATCAACCTCTTTGTCAATTTTCATTTATTTATTGTTCCTCGTTCTTTTCAAATAGTTAAAATAGATGACTTGTTATTTAATTGTTTTATTTGAAAAAAATAAATAGTACATTTGGACACATGTCAATAAATAATGTGGGAGTCTTGATAAAAAAAAAAAGAATAATATTAGGTATACCAAAATTGATATCAAATTTTTAATACTATGATATTTGAGTTATCATTATATATTAAAACTTACCACAAACAAATTAATCATATTCACTAATTGAATATTACTAACTCTTATGTCATATGTGTTAGTATTAAAAATTTGAATATTAAAAATTTGAATATTACTAACTCACGTAACAATACCAATGTTAGTACTAAAAATTTGATAAACAATTTGTAGACATATCATTATCCCGACAAAAAATTTAACACAGGCTGTCAGAATTTTTCTTCGTAAATTTTTGTTCTAAAGTGGTGTTTACCTAAAGAAAAAAGTAGTGTTACTTTTATTTAGTTTTTTTGAAAGTGGTGGGAACGAGATAATATAATCATGTTTTACAAGTAAAATAAACGACATTAGCTTGGTTAGAGTTGTACGACGTAAAAGTGACCAGAATTCGGCATCTCGTCGGAAAGCAAGTGAATGGTAATAGAAGGAAACGACATCTATGACAGTAAACCATGGAAATATGGAGATGTTATTTTCTGAAGCATTTGTCGTTTCTTAAAATATGACGTCGTTTTGGATATTTTCCTTATCTCGTTTTCTGAGTGTCATACTATCATATTCCGTGGCCAACGTTCGAGGCAAATTCGTGAAAATTAGGCAGAGTAGCCGATCAGAGCTAACGACCTTTATTTTACACTTTAAAAATCAAATGAGGTGAATTCATGCATCTCTACTCTCCTTATTTTTATTGCTTGAATTTGGTAAATTCTAGTAGCTCAACAAGTACAACCCCTTTCCTTCATCTAATAATGGACACCCACAAAAGATAGAGAAGAAAAAAGTTAAAAGGCAAACAAACCTTACATAGTAGTGGGGGACTATAACTTCAATATATCATTACATTTTTAACATGAGTTTCAAAAGAGTAATAATAGGACTTCTTTTTTTGTTTTCTGAAAAAATAATAGTAGGAATCTTAAATCCAAGTATTAAAAGATAATAATCAAAATATGCAAAGTGGAGCAATGAGAAAAAAGAGCTAGACATAAAAAGAATCCCTCCATTAATAAGAAAAAGCTGTCACAAACTCTGAATACATATCATAAATACTGGATAATGTACACATAATTTTCACACTACCAACCAAATGCACATGGAGAAAAAAGGAAAAAAACACAAAGTAGAAGAAAGAAGAAAGAAGAAAACAAGTGTCAACAAAGACTCAATGTGAAATCACGCCCTGGACTTGAAAGGAATAGCTCTGATGACTATCTGGTGGTACACAGCAGCAAGAGCAGCTCCAATGAAGGGTCCAACCCAGAAGATCCACTGCAAATAAGAGATGAACAAAGTTAGGACTAAATCTCAACCGTCAATTACAAAATCAAATATGATAAATAGTAACATGGGTTGTGAATAGAATGCTACATGATCATCCCAAGCATGGTCTTTGTTGAAGATGATTGCAGCTCCAAGACTCCTTGCAGGGTTGATACCAGTTCCAGTTATGGGGATGGTGGCCAAGTGAACCAAGAACACCGCAAACCCAATTGGGAGGGGAGCCAAGATCTGTCACACAAGATAAAAAATGGGACAGAAAGATTAGAACCCCAGATAAGATCCTGCCTTGTATTCCTGTTCTGAATAATCAACTTTGTGCTATAATTATCGATCTCTTCCTAATTGAACCAAAGACTTGATAATATTACTTTCCAGAGTCCGGTTAACTAAAGATTTCAACATATGAGACTGAAAAAGCACCAAAAATATAAAAATGGAAAAGAACTTGCTATCTATGACCCAAGAAAGGAAAATTTCATCTTGTAAGTTTATAACATGGAAGCTACGCACCAAATAATGAGAAAGATCTAAGAATATACATCATGTAGACAAATTAAGATACGAGAGAAACATATGAGAAACACTTACAGGGACGTGAGAGTCTCTGGCGTTTCTCTTGGCATCAGTTGCAGAGAAAACAGTGTAAACGAGGACAAAGGTACCAACAATCTCAGCACCAAGGCCATCACCCTTGGTGTAGCCATGAGCAACAACATTGGCTCCACCACCCAACCTCTCATAGGTAGAGGCCTTCTCAAAGCCCTTCACAACACCAGCACCACAGATGGCACCAAGGCACTGCATCACTATGTAAAAAATAGCTCTTGTAAGCGAGAGCTTCCTTGCCAAAAAGAGTCCAAAAGTCACAGCTGGGTTGATGTGTCCTCCTGTTAATATTATACAAACCAACCATGCAGATCCGGTTTAGTAAAAGGTCTTCTCTCACAAAAACTCAAAGCACTTTGCCATCCATAAGAGAATAAACTCATTTCAAGTTGAAGGTAGAAACCAAATGAACCTTAAAAGGATAAGCTAAAGAAAATCCAAGAAGTTTGCACCAAAAAAGGATTTACAGGAACCCAAAAGAGGTATGTGGCCACAAACAATGAAAAAACTAGAGGGTGAAGAACTAACCAAACCCATGAAATATTCACTAGGGAAAATAAAAAACATGGGCCAAAAGCAAACTTCAAAAAAAAAAAAAAAAGGTTGCCTCTTATACTTCAGTTTAAAGAAGTTTAGACTAACGGGTACCCAAAAAAAAAAAAAAACACGAGCTGGGTGAAGAAAGGTTAGTTTACCTGAGATGCCAGCAGTGCAGTAGACAAGGGCAAAAATCATACCACCAAAGGCCCAAGCAATACCCTGAATGCCCACAGTAGAGCACTTGCTACCTGACTTGGACACACCCATTACAGTCAAGATGGTGATGTAAAGGAACAAGAATGTGGCAATGAACTCTGCAATCCCAGCTCTGTAGAAGGACCATGATGTGAGCTCTCCTGGCTCAAACAAGGGAGCTGGTGGTGGTTCCTTGTAGTCCTTATCTGTCTGAGCTGATGTCCCAATAGGCTGCCTTTCAGAGAACTTGTTTGCTCCAAGCTTAACATCCTCTTCCTTACCCTCCATTGCTCAAAACTCAAACTCAGATCTCTCTCTTTCAAACTCTCTTTTTCTCTCTCTCTGAGTCTGTGGCGCGGTGTTGTGTGTTATAGTGTAGAGGGGACTTTATAGCTGAGAAGCCTATAGTTGGCCCAAGGTAAAATGGGCTATCTTTATTTTTTTCTAAGAAAATAAAAATACTTTATTTTTCTGTTAATTAAAATTGATCATAATAATTGTGTTAGTGCTTTAAACTTGTGTCATTATTAGGAAAATAATGGAAAAGAGAGTAGTAGGATTATGGGGATGGTTCTGGAAAGGCCAGAGGGATGTTGACACTTGACAGAGAGGTCCTGTTCAGTTTTATTGTCTGGTTGTTCTTATCCTCTACAGATTGTCATCCCTTTTCTAATATGTTTAATCATTTTTTTATTTCTGTACGAACTTTTGAATTTCATATGCGTTTAATCTGCTTTCCTTTTACCAAGTTCACAAAATCATATACCTAACTTGGAATAAAATAATGTATATAAGAAAAAAAGTTGTGGGCCTTGTGGTCCCATGTGCACCTCAACTGAACAAATTTTCTTCTCTCTCTTTATTATCTTTATATTTTTTCACTGGCTAATGTGAGCCTTGAGGAGCTAAGCAGAAGGATTTTAGCTTTAGATTTAGGCTTAGGTAAATTATTTATGAAAACCAAGGTTGCTGTTTATGTCATTGGAATTGTGTCAGGTTACCATTGGGTACAAATGTTAATAGTTTAACCAAGTAGATTGGGAATCTTTTTCCTTTATTGACTAATGTTAAAACTTCCGAGCTTTTCAGCTGAGTTAAGAGGGTAGAGATGTTAGTTTTCTAAATTGCTGCCAACTGATAAGTCTCACTCAAAAACAGTAGAATCTAAACGGACTTGGTAAAATACTTACCGGGTTTTTTTGTTTTTGTTTACAGTATCACTTTTTATTTTTAAAGAAATGATAATATTATAATTATATTTTATATTTTGATATTTTAATTAATTTATATTTAATATTTTAATTATTATTAAAATTATATTTTAGATTTAAAATTTATTATAAATTTACACCATGATACTAATTTAAAGTACTTAATTTAATAAAATATCGTTCAACAATTAAAAATTAATATAGGGATAAATTTATTAAATTATTTTGATAAATTAACTACTCTAAATTAATGTTATGATATAAATTTATAACAAATTTTAAATCTAAATGATAATGTTAGAACCAAAATACAAAATATAATTTGAACAAAATATCAAAATACAATATATAAAAATTGATATTATTCTTTTCTTTTTTTCTCAATTTTGTTATCTAGCTAAAATACTTCTCAGGTTCTTCTTCCTTTGTTTTTTTTTTCCTTCTTTTTCTGTAATGGAATTTTACTTTTTTTTTTTCCCTTCTTTTTCTGTAATGGAATTTTACTTTAGTTTTTGTAATCAAATGTCTAGTCTTTTCTAGTTATTTCCATAACTTTATGTGATAGAATGAAAATAAAAAGTGAAATGCGGTTAAGACTTGAGAGAAAGGACCAAAAGGTGGCCATTCATTAGTGAAAAGAGAGGAAAATCGAAATGCTAAGAAAAATTAGCCGTTTTTGTGACCGTTGGGAAAGCCGTGGCACTGTGTGAGCACGTGGGAAGCAAGCAACGGTTATATGTATATGCAATTGTGACATAGCAAAGCTATAATTTACTGCTGCCATAAGCCATCATCCATGTCACACGTCACACTGAGAGCGAAACAGGGTCCCTTTTTAATAAAATTTATATCAAATTTTTAATAAAGATGACACAATTTAATTATTGTATTAAAATTTATTATAAATAAATTAATATATTCACTAATTAAATATTATCAACTTATATATTATTTTAGCATTAAAATTTTGAAATATTATTTTTGTTAGAAATAACAAATACTCTTTATTTACTGTTCATTTTCACTCTTCATGTAGCTTCCTTTAGTTTTTTTGTTTTCAATTATTATTTTAAGGGCTAATTTCATTTTGGCCCTAGAATTATAGGCTAAGTCCAAACTCCAAATATATTCCGTAAACTTGAAGTGTATCGCTGTATTACTTCAAAATATGTTTGTCTCAATTTTGGCACATGAATTTTTAAACGTTTAGTGTTTGCCATTAATTATGTTTTTTTATCACAGTTTTAGCCTCTGAATAATGTTTTCGTACATAGTTGAGACCCAATATGTATATATATATATATAGTTCAATATAGCAAAATGCCACATTTTAATGTTTAGAGATCAAACTTGGAGTACAGTACTATAACTCATGGACCAAAAATAATTCTTTGTTATTGGATAATAATTTGTAAGGTTGTGACATTTAGTGGTAAGCAGTGTAAAATGAAAATTGACAACAAACAACTATGAATGTTATACTGAATTAGAATAGTGCTATCATAGATAGGATACATATTATAGGTCATGAACATTTATCGTCGTAAACTTACAGTTTGTACCATACAAGACACAACAAAATTTTTCCAGTCCTTTAGTTTAAAAATAAGGGTACAAAGGGCCTGAACAACAAAATGTCTTGGTATCATTACTCAAACATTGTTTTATATACCAACAACTCGAATACAAGACTTTCTTTCTTTTTTCTTTTTTCTCCCCTAACATAAAAGCAGGTGGAGCCACTGTGCATGATATCTCACGAGTCACGAGTACTCCCAATGTAATAATGTGACAAATTAATTAATTAACTAAAAATATATGGCCAAGTTTTTTTTTTGAATTAAATACATGCACTAGATTATCATTATCCAAGAGGACCAAGACGCTTGTTCTTTATTTCTATCACTTGGTTGTCCATAACCAAACATGATTAAGATAATGAATGTAGGACCCTTCATTCCTAAGCACAACAGTCATGTTTTCTTTATTTTAAATGGTTTGGTTTGGTTTGGTTCTTACTCTTCCCTATATTTTTGGCTAAGCCCTAGTGGGCCTAATCTTCTCTTTCTTCTTTAGCTTTTAATGTAAGCAAAAGGGCTAGTCAGTCATGCTAGACAACTCACACTCATGGGATACCTATCTTTTGCCCTCTAAACCCCTCCAACTCAACCATAACATGCAAAGCCCCCTGACCCTACCTTGCAGCCTTTGGGCCCATGCCAGCCGTTTGTGACATTGAAAACAGCAAAAGTTACTACCTAATCTCCCCAAAAATGGAAAATCAAAGCTTGACACCAGAGAGAGAGAGAGAGAGAGAGAGAGAGAAAGAGATATCCTAAAATCAGGAGCTTTGCACACCCTATGCTTCACCGCCCAATCCCATATCCTCTATCCACGTGTCACATCTGGTACACAACTGATTTTAGTATACTTCTGTTGTCCTTTGTCAGCAGAGTTAACCAACCCTAGATTAGAGCTCTATGTTAGGAAAAATGCCAAACCTAGCCAAGGGCATAGCACACTCATACGGCCGGTGCACCCACATGTGAAACGCTACACATTTGATAGTGTGTATTGCTAGCACCACATATGCACCACGCATGGTGGCATTCTTCTACTTTATTAAAACACTTTCGAGTGACATGAATATGACTTAATTATTTGTAAGAGAAATTTACGCTTCAATGGTTGAAAATTTTCGTTTGTAAGAACTTATCTTTAATATTGTTCAACTATTCATATGTGGTTTCACCGAGTCCGTTATTTTAATTCTCTGAATTATCAGGTATGTTGGTGAGTTACATGGTTGATGTCTGCTATTAGAGTCATCTGAAAAATATAACATTTTCATGTTAGCACAGATAATAACAATATTATGTCTAAACCCCAACGTTTTCTGCCCCTTTTTCTTGCTAACAATATGATTTTGATTGTCTAAAAGTGATTCCAATTTCCAATATTTGTCTGTTGGAAGATTATTACAGCCTCGACTAAAGAAACATATATAGTAGTGGAGGAGAAAAAAGAACTTTCCTTTCTTTTTTTTTTTTCCCAATGAAAAAAAGGGTACCATTTTATATGCATAACGATGGATAAGGGATCAAGAGCATCTTGTATAGGGAATATTATTAACTGGTTGCTTTCTTGTATGATATTCAAATCTTTTGATGGTTCAATCATGGGATGTAATGAATTCACACTTCTCTTTCAGTTCTTTGAATTTTCTACACAAAAGAATATAGTAGCTATCAATCATTTGACAAGCGATTAAATAGTGTTTTATTGATACATAATACTGTATTCATAATATATGTGACATGATTTTTTTCGGCTGGCAGGAAGCTTCAGTTGGACTTGGCAAATTGGAAACTTCATGTACTATTATTACTTTTCGAATGGCAAGAGAAACTTTGCCATAATCAAAGAATATAACTCCTTTCTATTCTTTCCATAGACAGAGTCAAATAGGGATGAAAATCTGTCCATTTCGATCGGTTTAAATCGTAAATAATCTTCTAAACAGTAAAACCAGAATTGATTATAAAACCGACTAAAACAAAATTTTGGGTTGGCTTTTCAGTTTTAGTATTTATTGGACTTTGCATACACTAAATAATAATAACCATGACAAGTCATAAACAAGTAGAAAGCTACTTGTAGAGACCAACCATTGTGCTGAATATATTTCAACGTGTTAAGTATTTATTTTTTAATATATAACGGTCGGCTTCCGTTTAACCAGCCTCTAAATAGCAAAAACAGATCAATAACGAATCCAAATTCAGTTTCGATCGGTTTTAAAAATCAACTGTGTCAACGCTAACGATCGATTTTTCAGATGTCAGGTCACAATTGACATTTTTCTTTTTAAACGCACCTAGAATCATAAAAGGTTGACAAAATGGAGTAGTAGAAGTGAATGGCCGTGTGAAAATTTCCTATGCCTATCTTTTTATGTTGTGATAATTTATTTCGACTAGATAAATGAGTTTCTTTTTCCCTCATTGCTGCTCCATCAATTTATCAGTAGGATACCTTATAAATAGAATGTTCAGGGTAATATTCTAGGCAGCTCAACTATTTTAAATTCCCATTCCCAGTTGGTAATTATTACCAAATTGAATTAAAGATTATCTCATTACATATAAACTTCACATCTCTAAGTTTTTTTGGCGGTGTGCAAATTAAAGTATGGTATATTCCAACTCAAGCTCTTAACCAAAAACAAATATTTGATTAATAATAAGGCTCTGTACAAGTTAAAGGGCCAATGAGCGTCCACAAATCACTAACTTGTAACGCAAAGTGCTCGCTGCAGTCAGTTCTTCACCATTGTTTTCTAGAGTTAAGCAATAATAGAATTATCAACCCTACAACATAATATTATACAACAAGAAGCCATTTCCTACTTATCTTCGTCTAAGTCGAGACTTTGTTGAAGTCGGATATGTGGGCAGGGTCTTTCTGGATCACCACCGTTCCACAAAATCCCGAGGTCACCTCTCTTCTTCCCCAATGTCAGGAACGTTCCTGCATCGGTGTGTGAATTTGGACAAAGTTCATTTCAAAATAAAAACAAGTCATGAGGAACTCTACTGTGATAGGACGGAAAAAAAAAAAAAACAGAATGGCAGAATACCGAGAGTGAATGGAACGATGTAAAGCAGTGCTGGTTGGCCATGCCCATCCATTAAGTTTAGTGCCACGTAAGTTACGAGCAGACCTGTAACAGATTTGAAACGATAAGCACTTTATATTTTACAGTTTCCTGGGAAAGCTCAAGAAGGCAACAACCGGGCAGTGTGGAAATGGAAATATGAATGAGTAGCTGATAATTATAGGTATGTACATAAGCAGACGATTACTCAGAGTTTTATTGTGAAAGTAATCTGTATCTATTTTTTTACCTAATCCATAAGCAAGCATTGCCCACAAGAAGTAACCAGCTCTGAGAGTCTTATTCGCCAGCCAATCATACCTGCAAAATGATGGATGGAATTGACATTGATCAATTTAAGGCCAAATATAATAGAAAAAAAGAGAACGCTGAACTGAGGAAGAATGCAATGAAAATCTTCAATATACCATAAAACTATCTGCACATCATATCACTCTGTTCCTAATTTTTTGTCAGAATATTTTTACTTTGTTACTATGATCAGAGATTTATGACTAACATACTAAAGCCCAGATGCTAAAACTCAGTGAGAACTGGAAGGTTAAAAAGACCACAAAAGAAAAAGAAAAAAATGTATGCATATAAGTAGCAGAACATGTCTTCAATGAATCTCGAGTAACATATGGATGAAGAGCTAAAACCTGAGTGAAAATGCAACAAGTAGTCCAGGTAGTAGGATGTCACCAAATCCAATGATACTGTAACCACCCCATGGATCAAACATGCGTGGGATTTTCAGTAGCATGGGGATACCATCCTCTCCACTTCTGTCGCCACGAGCCACCTATAAAGTAAAGCAATAAGCAATCTTAAGTGTGTGATGCTCTAAATATCAAGTTAATGCTTATCATGGCCTAGCATTAGGGCAAACGTGACAAGGAACACTTACCACAATCATCACACTTTCGTGGAAAACTTTTTTGGAAACAAAGACCCAAAATATGTCGTACAAGAAGGCACAACTGAGAAGAACTGTACCGACCTGATGGACAAACCACTCCATATCCGCTGTTAGAATTTTACATAATTGGCATTGCTAAAAAGAAATCAGCATGGACATATGGACTCAAGATAATTATTATAAACAAACCACTATTCATTGTTCAACACTACATGAGAACCCTAACAATAAACCACGCTCCTAGAAAGCATGATAGCACAAACCCACTCAAATTCTGGTGATTTTAGAGGGGAGATTTGCAGCCCTTGAGTATTAATTAATTGCTTCAAATCATACCCATCATTAAAGATAAAATAATTTCATCAGTAGGCAATGATTTAGAGAATTTGAATAGAAGTGCCTACCATGATCATTACTAACCATTAAACCTGATGGCTTTGAAACTTTACCTTGAGATTGGGTACACGGACAATTTGAAGAACCGTGATTATCAGTGCAATTCCCTGATTGAAAAACAGAACAAAAGGAGGCATTAGTCCTGCCCATGTAATCAACTAGATTAAAAATATTTGACAGAGAACTTAAGAGAAAATAAATCTTACAAGGATATCTTGACCTATCCAAGCAAAGGAGAAACTACGATAAACAGCCCAAAGAACAGAAAATGCTATGCAGAATGGAGAAACAGCCAAAGTCAGGTACGAAACAGCTCCCAAGACAGGTAGTTTTATGTATGATTCTGCAGTATTTTTGAACCACCTAAAGAAGCATACATAGATTATTAGATTTGGCCTAAAGCTTGAAACACAGAGTCAAGTCTCTACACTATATCGAAGGCAATTCACTGACAAACCAGCTTTCAGATGAGTAATTAAGAACTGGCACCATTTACAACAATATGCTCAGAATGAGAGGCCACACATATTTATTGCATGTGGAAATTATATAACATATGAGACTTATACGCTTTTTTTGTTTTTCTTTTTTTCCAAGTGAAGAACATAGATGCTGTTGAATATCGTGTAATAAATGAAAAGTCTTCACTACACTTTTTTAAAGTCATATCTTAGTAAGAAACAACTGTACCTTGATAACAAAGCAACTAAGCAAGTTTGCAAACCCTGCATAAAAAGAAACTATAAAATTAGAATTGGCCAAGGAAATGAAAGAAAAACAAAATTGGAAAAAGAAACAAGTCCAATTCAAAACAGTAAAACCACCATTGCGAAGTTTCAACACTTATCTTTTGGAGTGTAAGAATGAAATACCAAGTGGATATAAAACTATCTTGCAGGTAATATACACAAACATACAAATGCATACGAGAACTAGAAATAAAAGAACTTATACCTCTGTGCCCCCTATGCAGAAGAGGACAACCAGAAGGTCAATGAGCAAGAGTGACATTAGCTTGTAGAGAATAACCAAAAAGCATGAAGCAATAAAAACAAACAGGATGGCTGATGTTGTGCTGATGTCAACTACACCACCTCCACCCAAGGCTTTCTCACTTGGAATATCATCAGCAGCATCCTAAAGAACACGACAAGTTTATAAATTAGTGATAGTACCAACTACCAAAACCTGAAGAAAAAGTACAAGTGCTTGCATTGCAAGTAGGAACGTCTCTGAATTTAAATGTTTGTATATAAACATGCGAGTGTGTGTGTGTGTTTGTCTGCATAAAGCTAGACCTATTAACTTTAGATCTAAGAGAGAGTGACCTTTAATAACTTGTCGTATTCAATAGCTGCTTCTCTGGCACTCCATGCGGACCAATAAGATGCACATAAGATGGTAGCAACTGCCATTAGCCATAGAAATACTTCGGCAATGTCGACTACCGGACGCAGTGGAGAGTACAGTTGCACGGACACTGCTACGCCCAACAATTACGAATCTTTCAATAATGATTAAAGTGAGCATCATATAATCAAAAACATAACTTGAACCCCAAAATGGACTTGAATTTTCTTTTTCCTAATCATGTTCAAGACAATATAAACACTGATTGATAGAAAAGTCAAATGCAAACTCAAATATAAGAGTATTTTTCTAATTGCACAGGAAAGGTTTATGTAGGTCAAATAAATAGGTGATCATGTCAACCCAAGCAGACTGCTTCATCAATGGCCTACAGAGGTACGTCATTTTCCCTGTCCATTCAAGTCTTTTTTGGAATCTTGATTTTGACATGTATGTTCAAGTACCTAAGTGTGAAGATGACTAAATTACACCCTCACCAACCCGAGTATCCACCTCTAGATAACAGGTAGAGTGTATGTTATACCANGCCTGTATATTTACACGCTGAAAGAACTAAAAATCTAAGACACGTCAGAACCAATTCCTAGAAGAAAACTTTGTTGCTTTTCAATCACAAATAATAACAATAACATTACCAGATGAACTGTTAAATAACATTCTTTCCAAGCTCAAGCCAGCATCCTGTGGTAGCATGACAGTTGGTATGTGTATATTTAGATCAGTTTCATCTTTTTCACAAACCATCTTGTAAAGTTCTGCAACAAAAAATAACGTGTTTGACATGGGATATAACAACATGAAGCTGATAATTAGCAAAAGATCACTAATAAAGCACGTGAACACAAATATATTCTAAATACCTTTCTGGTTATTTATAATGAGAACAGCTGAAGCACCAGCTGCTTCTGCAACGTTGGCCTTACGAGTGAATCTACATTTACCTCGATCCACCATGATGACATCTCCAGCAAGCTAAAAAATCCAAGGTTATGATTAAAAATTATTTAAAAATAACATATTTGCTTCAGTGTGTGATCCTCAACAAATGTCCAGACTGTGTTGGTCTGGTTGAAAGACCTTAGTTTTTGGTGCACTACAACAATCACGAGGATCTGCAAGAGTAAGACGAGTCCGGTTTGCATTCTTCTCCTTTGACACAATGGTTCTGCCAAATCTAGCACCAACCCCAACAAATTCACTAGCCTCTATGCCATCGACCCAAGTTTGCACTTTCACCTTAAAAGGCAGAAATGACAATATTACGAGATAAATCATGAAAAGTCGACACATTTCCATGAGCCCATGAGAAATGAGCTTCACAAAACTTAATCGAACACAATATTCTTATGATCATATTTATACCTTCCAGTTCATCCCTAATGGTGAACAAAAAGGCATACTCCAGACAATCATCAGTTAATATTCTTCCACATAAAAGCTGACTCGAAACCAGAAGATATTTACCGAAAGAGAACAAGTTTTCCATAAAAATCCACTCAATAGTTTTGAAATCTCCTATAACCGCATAGCTTAAAATAGAAGACCACTTTTTCCAATCTATGATAGTGATCACAGATTTATTGCAAAAATCAAGTAATGATGATCAAAACCCTTACTTTACTAATCTTAACAGGTTTTTTCTCTATTGAACAAGGGCGTGAATTAGAAGAACGAACTAAACTTCACATGGAGGATTAAAGAATCTACTAGAACACACTACTGTAACAAGACTAGGTCCTTATCAAGTTCAAATTTTGAAACCCTAAAGAATGCAACCATAAAATTACCAAGCTAATTCTTACTCCATAAGAGAAAAACATAAAGATTGAATCTTTTATGCTCAACTTCTATGTAATCTAACAACTCAATGTTAAAAACCATGGTTTGATTCAATCTCCTAAGATTACTATAATCGGTTTCTTCCACAACTTACAACTATCACACAAAAAAAAACCCATTAATCAAATTGAACAAAAGGATGAAAATTAAGCAAGACCCAGTTCTCAAAACACCAAAACAAGAAATGGGCAAGAAGAAAATCCAGCTTTTAACATACCAAAACGAAGTCGTTTTCACAACCAGGCTTCTTGGGAGCTTTTTCGTCGTCGTGGACAATATCCCCAGCTGTCACAGAAGGAGTGGTGTAGGCCAATAAAATCAGAGCCGAGACAAAAACAAAGCTCCAAACTCTCGGTGAATCCATGGATTATTGAGCTCTCTCCACTAGATTTAAGCAAGACCCAGTTGGGTTTTCTCTCTCTGCATCACAAAACTTAAATAATAGCAAAGAAAAGCAGAGGTTTTTTTTGTTCTTCTTCTTTCTGAAACCCAAAAGAAATAAACATATACATACACATAAATTTGATTAATTCATTATTGCGCAAGACCAAAATAAATTAAAAATAAATATAAATAAAAAAACTAGCAACGTAAATACACATCTGATGGATCTACTGCTACAAACGTTGTTGAAGAGACGACATTTTTTACCGAACAGAACGATGTCAATACGTTGTCGTATCAGGTTTGCTATACTTTTATTTTTACATTTTTTAAAAACTAAAGCCCGAATTAACCTAGTCAGCTTTTTTTTTTTTTTTTAATTAATTAGTTATATTAATTAATACCGATTTCCCCGGTAATCTTGGATTTATCCGTACATCCACGCAGTTGGACGCCGCGCAAAATACTGAACAGTTTTTGTTAGTTTTTGTCGTTTGTGAAAACAGTCAAACACTCTGTTTTTCTTGAGGACATTTTCTTTTTACATATTTCCAAATTTGGCCTCAGCCCTTTTAAAGTTTAGATTTTAGAATTTTCAATCCCACTTTAATGAAAAATCACTGTATAGCCCAATTTGCAAATGAACGTACACAAATAAAGAAGCCGAAAGGTTAGCCTAGTGGTAACTGATAAAGCCTATTTATCCCCTATGCAAGAAGTCGTAGGCTTGAACTTTGGATTTCTGTGATGGTTAGAGTATAACAAGAACCCATTATCGTAGGTTATCTTCTTCTGCCTCAAAACTCTTTAGCTTCGGTGAAAAGAAAAAAAATCAAATTTTGATAATTAAAAAGGGGTTATTATTATTAATGGTCCCTCACTATTGATCTATTCTACCACTTTAGTCCCTAATTTTTCAGTTTGAATAGTAGACTCTCCAAACTTTAATTTTTTATGTACCATTGATCTTTTTACCCGAAAGTAATTTTTGAAGAATATAATAGCCAATTCATAATTTATGAAATATCTATATAAGTTTAAGTGTTAAAGAAGTACAAAAAGCATAATTTATGAAATATCTATATAAGTTTAAGTGTTAAAGAAGTACAAAAAGCATCGTAAGTTTGGTAGGTTAAACTGTTGAATTATTCTGTATATCAATCAGAATTAATTACAAAATATTACAATTATATATTTGTAATTAATTAGGAGATAATAATTAGTCCTATAAATTGTAATCTATTTTCAGAATCAAATAAGAAAAAATCATTCTTTTCATGGTATCAGAGTAGGTTTAAATCCTGTCATCTACGTCAAAAAAAAAAAAAATCAAAACCTAAAACCCAAGTTTAAATCGGTTTTTGCCTTACAAAACTCAAAACCCAGATTTCAATCACCCAAAATTCTAAACCAAACACCCAAATTTCAATCTAAAGAAAAAAAGTAAGGTTTGCATCTCTGATCATCATGTCTCCACCTTTACCGCTGTGCCCAAGCATCTCCGTCACTACCTGCCGATCCTAGATCGCACGCCTTTGCCGTCGTGTCCGAGTGTCTCCATGACTGCCTACCGATCTCAGATCGCACACTATTGCCATACTCATTGCCCACATTTTTTAAAACAAAAAAAATATATCAAACCAAAACCAAACACAAACACTTGACCATCCAAACCACAGTAAATCAAAAGTATCAAAACCTTGAAACGCTTGCAAACCCCCGTCTCAGACCTCATCAAAATCTGCTGAAAATTGCTCAATCGACCGCTGTGCCGCCTTCC
>JXTB01000109.1:345953-693549 GCA_002914805.1 Parasponia andersonii | reverse complement strand
GCTTCACCTTCTGTGTCCGACAAGGGAATGCTGAAAATCAGAAAGTGAAGCGTTAGCTTCTGATGTCTATGACTCCTGACATTATGAAGCGCTATCTCCGTATTCCCACTGCCCGTGAAATCTGGAATGCTTTATCCAAAGCTTTTTATAATGGAACTGATGAGATGTAAGTCTACTCCCTGCATCAGAAAGCCTTCTCAGCCAAACAAGGTACCAAATCGCTTTCTACTTATTATGGAGAATTAACTGAAATATTTCAAGAACTCGACCATCGTGATAGAGTAGTCATGAAGGATCCTGACGATATGATAGCATACCAACAGTCGATTGAATTCACTCGAGTCCATATATTTCATACTGGATTAGATACCAGTTTTGATCAACTTCGGCGAGAAATTTTACTTCGCGAGCCACTCCTAAGTCTGGAAGAATGTTATTCCTTAGTCCGTCGTGAGAGCTTACGATCCACTGCTTTCTATGAGGAAACTACCAAACCTGAAGCTTCCGCACTGCTCTCTCAACAACGACCCAGTCAAACATCGCAGGATCACCCCAAACCCACCAACTCGAAGAATTCTACCTTCGAAAAAGGCTCCTTGAAATGCACTCACTGCAATCAAAATGGTCATACCAATAATCGGTGCTTTGAGTTGATTGGATATCCAGACTGGTGGGACCCAGCACGTCATCGGAATGCTAAGAGACCATCTTCAACAGCTCTCATTCAAACAAAAGCATCCGACGTTCCATCTACTTCATCAGCACTGGTAACCACCACTGGAGAAGGTAAGGTTTTAAATATTACTGCACCTGTTTTGAATAATACATGGATAATTGATTCTAGTGCCACTGATCATATGACATTTGATATGCGACATGTTCCTACCCTGAAACCTTCATCCAGGAACTGTGTTTCTACTGCTAATAGTAATACTAATACAGTTATTGGTGAAGGGTCCTCCAATCTTACT
The DNA here is from genome assembly GCA_002914805.1 of Parasponia andersonii. Classification (NCBI taxonomy): domain Eukaryota; kingdom Viridiplantae; phylum Streptophyta; class Magnoliopsida; order Rosales; family Cannabaceae; genus Trema; species Trema andersonii. The sequence goes on along the minus strand of JXTB01000109.1, from coordinate 692,578 downwards.
AAAACTTTACACCTAGATTCTATATTAGTGTTACCTTCCTTAAAATATAATCTTCTCTCAGTTTCTCAAATCACTACTACCTTGTCATGTGTGGTTATTTTTGGTCCTAATTCTTGTGTATTTAAGGATATTTAAACTCAACAAACGATTGGTCATGGTATTAAGAAATGGATGTTGTACTACTTGGATCTGGAGTCAACAGAGTCGAACAAACTTTAACAAGCTCTAGCCGTAAACAACACCATTTCCTTCAAGAAGATGACTGAGATTTGGCTTTGGCATCGTCGTCTAGGCCATACCTCTTTTGGTTATTTAAAACGGTTGTTTTCTACTTTGTTTAATGATTTGGATATGTCTATTTTCAAATGTGATGTTTGTACACTTGCAAAGAGCCATTGTGCTTCATTTCATTTAAGTTTAAATAAGAGTCCAACTTCGTTTATGGTTATTCACTCTGATGTTTAGGGTCCCTCCAAAGTTCCTACATTGGGAGGAGCTTATTGGTTTGTTACCTTTATTGATGATTGTACTTGGATGACTTGGTTATATTTGATGAAATCCAAATCAGAGATTACAGTGTTATTTCAGAAGTTTTATAATATTGTACATACATAATACAATACTAAGATTCAAGTATTTCGAAGTGATAATGGGGGAGAATATCGTAGTACTGAACTCCAACATTTTTTGGACTCTCATGGCTCCATTCATCAAACCAGTTGTCCGGATACACCACAGCAGAATGGTATTGCTGAACGAAAAAATAGACACCTATTAAAAGTTGTTCGTGCTTCACTCATTGAAGCACACATGCCCTCCTGCTACTAGGGCGAAGCTCTTCTCTCTGCTGCTTATCTCATAAATAAGGTTCCATCAAGGTCACTCAACTTCCAAATACTATTTCAAGCACTTACAGATGCTGTTGTTGCACCCACAGTTCCCAATCTAACTCCTCATGTCTTTGGTTGTATTGCCTACGTTCATCTACCCAAAGATCAACGGAGTAAGTTAATGCCTAGAGCCTTGAAATGTGTTTTTGTTGGACATGCTCTACATCAAAAAGGGTATCGATGTTATCACCCTCCCACTAGGCGCATGTTTATCACTATGGATGTTGTCTTCCATGAAGATACAATATATCACTCTACGTCTGAATTTCAGGGGAAGTATCTTGATAAAATTCAAACTTTTGAATATAATTTTATGATAGATACGGAGGAGATAAAAGTTGATATGGCGGAAATATCTGATAAAGGTGACTTAGATACGAGTGGTTAAAACTTAGATATAAGTGGTAATAAATATCCAGAAAATCAGGAAACTTCTGAAACTTCAGAAGTCGAGCTGCAGTCTCTCCTGAGTAATATACTAAACCAATCGTTAGCTGATGATACTCCTTATACAGTACCTGAGTCATCTAGGAAACAGTTACCACAACGTCACACAAGAGGTATTCCAAAACCAACTTATGAACCTGAGTTGTCTAGTAAAGTAAGATATCCCATGAGCCATTATGTGTCAACACATCAATTGTCAAAAACAAATCAATCATTTTTAAATCAATTATCTACTGTATCTATTCCTAACAGTGTGCAGGAAGCCTTAACTAACTCAAGGTGGAAAGCCGCAATTAATGAAGAGATGGCCTCCTTACAAAAGAAACAGACATGGGAGCTTGTAGATCTTACTACATGAAAGAAACCAGTTGGGTGTTGATGGATTTTTTCTGTAAAATACAAAGCTGATGGTATGATTGAATGCTTCAAAGCAAGATTGGTGGCAAAGGGATATACCCAGACTCATGGAATTGACTACACTGACACTTTTGTGCCTGTAGCAAAAATCAACACGGTCCGAGTCTTGTTATCCTTAGTAGCAAATTTTGGATGGCCACTACAGCAGTTTGATGTGAAGAATGCCTTTTTGCATGGGGAATTATTGAAAAAATCTATATGGATCTTCCCCCAAGGTGCATGATGATAGAAAAACAAAGACAGAAGGTGTGTAAATTAAAAAAATCATTATATGGTCTGAAGCAATCTCCCAGGGCTTAGTTTGGAAGATTCACAAAATCTATGGTAGCATTTGGTTATCATCAGAGTAATTCAGATTACACACTATCCCTGAAGAAGAAAAATGGTAATATTACCGCACTTATTGTTTATGTTGATGACATGGTGGTAACAGGAAATGATCCAGTTGAAAGAAAGGCCCTACAAGAATATTTGTCCAAAGAATTTGAAATGAAAGATCTGGGCTCCTTAAAGTACTTTCTGGGAATTGAAGTATCTCGATCTCAGAAAGGTATTTTCTTGTCTCAAAGGAAATATGCTTTGGATCTTTTGGAAGAAACTAGATATCAGCATGTCAACCAATAAATACACTAATTGAGGAAGGATTAAAATTACGTGTTGAAGCTAATCAAGTTCCAGTTGACAAAGGAAGATACCAAAGACTTGTTGGCAGATTGACGTACTTAGCACACACAAGATCGGATCTTGCATATACTTTGAGCATCGTCAGCCAATTTATGCATAATCCAGGTGAGCAGCATATGAATACAGTCATGCGAATTTTGAGATACTTGAAATCAGCTCTAGGAAAAAGAATTCTTTTATGTAGGAAAACAAATGAATAAGCCATCGAGGTATACATTGATGCAGACTGGGCTGGTGATAAAACTGACATACGATCTACTTCAGGATATTTTACCTTTGTAGGTGGCAATCTCGTTACTTGGAGGAGCAAGAAACAAAGTGTCGTTGCTCGCTCAAGTGGTAACGCAGAACTTAGGGGGATGGCTCTTGGAGTTTGTGAAGGATTGTGACAAAATCTTCTTCTTCAAGATTTGGGTTATTTATCAAATAAGCCAATTCGGTTATACTGTGATAACAAGTCTGCTCGTGATATAGCCCATAATCCAGTTCATCATGATCGAACAAAGCATGTCGAGATTGATCGATTTTTTATCAAAGAGAAATTGGAGAAAAGAAGTCTAGAATTACCAGAAATTCGATCAGAAGAACAATTGACAGATATTCTGACCAAAGCAGTCTCAAATCGCACACTTTCAAAATTTGTGGACAGGTTGGACATGATAGATATCTACACACCAACTTGAGGGGGAGTGTTGAATTATTCTGTATATTAATCAGAATTAATTACAAAATATTACAACTATATATTTGTAATTAATTAAGAGATATTTGTAATTAATTAGGAGATAATAATTAGTCCTATAAATTATAATCCATTTTCAGAATCAAAGTAAGAAAAAATCATTCTTTTCGTAAACTAGTACAATAACTATGTCTATAAGACTATAATTCACGGTATATCATGGGTGATATTAATCCTAAAAGAAAATAAAAGATAGAAATAAAAATAGAAAGGGTTGCTTCGAAATTTCATAAAGATGAGGGTGCAGTATAAAGTTGGAAAAAACTCGTCTTCTGGAAAATATCCGTTTTTGCTTGCAAGTCCTTGACACTCAGACGAGGAAACGTTCAAAGAGGGTGTCCGTGTTCTATTATTATTGGACCAAACATGTGGTGCGAGAGTATCTGAAACCAGTCCCTACATATCACAAGATTACTACAATCTAATCCAACATTTTAAATGAATAGCACTTTTAGTCACCTCACTAGTATTCGTATGTTCATTTTCAATAATTGATCATCGTAAATTCAACGTGAGCAAAAGTGTGTAACTTGTAAAAAAAAATTCAAATAATCAAAATTTTCTAAACTAAAGAGAAGAACAAATTTGAGGGTTGAGTCATGTGAAAGAAAAAATATGAAAGCGAATATGTGTACATGTATCTATATTTGCAATAAGATGAGTTGAGCTCCTTTCATAGACAGTTCAGCACCACCATCTTTCCAAAATTTACCAACATCATTCACACTTCCTATCATATCAAACAGTTCGATGACATGATGTGTAGATAATCCGTTTTGGATTATTCTAAAAATATGGTCCTAAAATCTAAACATATATTCCACCAAAAGATTGTGATCTTTTCTCTTTTTAAAGGAACTTACGCTTTAGATAAATGCCAAAGCTATTACAAAACTACTATATGTTAAACCAAGAGAAACTACTTTGGTTGGATTGTAACATTTTAAAGAGAAAAGAACAGAAAGTATTTGAGGGCTAAATATTCTTCATGCTCCTATTCATGTTAGTTTACCAGTTCTCTTATTTTTCTGCCAGAATACAATAATTCAGGGATTAATATCGTGCAAGTTTTTGAGAATTTAAACTGTTAGGAGATAAGCCAATATCGAGCGAAATGGCATAACCAATTTTTTTTTGCAGTTAAAAAAGGGAAGAATAATCTTTAAAAAGGGTAGCTTATGAAGGTTTTGAGTCTGCTATTCTAGCTATATCTCCATAGTGGCAGACAAGTATGATTTTGCTTGATGAAAGAATCAGATAGTGTGTCGTGGAAATTTTTAAGTTTCAAAGAACAGATACCATTCAGTTCCCATATACTAATTAGAAGAGAGAACATATGAGTGAATTAGAATACTTTTCTCTACAGAAAAAAAAAAGAAGGGCAAATCCAAAGTGTAATAGTAAAATTCCCACAAATATTTATTGGTTAGTAAGTAACAAGGCTCAAGCATCTCCCCCCCGGTGGTTAAAGAATTTTCCCACAATGATATTGGAAAAAGGGTCTGCTCAAGACAGGCCAAGTCTGCTCAAGACAGGCCAAGACTGAGTCATATTGGAGAAAGGAAATTATAAACAGTCTCAACTCAGATTGGATGCATCTGTTAATTGTTCTTCCCAGATTGAATGTGATTGAGGGTATGCTAAGACAGGCCAAGACACAACTAGTGAATGCTCCTGAAAATGAAACCTAAATCCAAACTAAAAGAAACCAAGAAATCTAATTCTTNGGGGGGGGGGGGGGTGTTGGGGAAGAGATCCTCTCATTGAGATCTGAGATTTGGAAATGAGTTAAGCCTACTCTCAGCTTTACTAGTTGAATGGCTAACAAACTTCTTGGCAACATAATGTTCTGCTAATGCATAGCTTCTTCCGGAAAAGCTTGAGGCTCCTCCGTCCACCTTAAAACTCGATACGTTGGCTTCTTCCCAGGTTTGGTTTTCAAAACTGAGCTGGTTTCTTGGTAGGCTAAAACCAGTATCTATACCCTGACGAAGAGAATCAGGGAACATTATCTCCAATCATTGAACTAGATATGCTTCCTTGTCTAAAAGAATCCACATTACCAGAATTTAGTGTAGCAAAGTTTCTACTTCCTTCTTCATGTTGTAGGCCAGAAAACTTTCTGGGATGATTAGCTCCTTCCAAAATCTTGCCTATTCTGTTGCCAGTAATTGTTGGTTGAATATAATTGGAAGAAGAAATTTCAAACCTATGGTTATCAAAACATGACTGCCCAGATAACACAGTTGGTAACATTAAGTACATTGAGGAAGAAACCTGACTGGAAAGATGGGGTGTGGCATTTGACTCAACAGATAATCCAAAATTTTCTTCTTTTTTCTTCGGAGAAGACATTATGGATTCGATTTGATATTCTAGCTGTTGGTGGCAATTATGATCAGATAAACTTTTCCCTTCCACACAGCTCTCTAAAGCTCCACCATTGCAATTTTCAGATATTATAACAGATGGGAACTTCTTTTGGTGCTGCATTAGTTCACCATGGTTGGCATGAAAAGATTGATTATTGGGCTTAACATGTAAGGCCAAGCTTTCTTTTCTATCCTTCTCTGTTGATGTTGTGTGTCTGGAGGATTCGGCATAATCATCTAAATCTTCAAGCGTTTCATAACAATTACCAAAACCCGATTCCTCGTTGCTTGTAGCGGACCTCTCTAACAATCCATCAAATCTAGTCTGATCCCTCTTGTCAGGTTTGAAGTAGTTTTGATCCTCCACCTGTAAACTTTCTTCGAAATTGTTCTGATGCTGCTTGTGCAAGGTCTCCTTGAAGCTGTCTTGATGCTGAAGCAAGAGATTATTTCCTTTGACACTCTTTTTCTGACTAGCTTGGATGTTCTCCTGAAAGTTATTTTGGTTATGCACGTCAGACTTTTCCTCAAAGCTTTTTTGATTATGTACTTCAACTTTTCCCCCTATATAATCGCATTCTTTCCTTTCCGGCGGAGGTGTAGAATCATCCGCATCCAATTTCTGCATTTCCTCCTTCATCCATGTAAACAAATTTTCCCTTGTCACCTTAAGATCCTCCAATAAGGACACCATTAAGAGATTGACATCATCTAAAGCAACAAACTTATCAGCAGTAGTTTCAGTACTCTTTTCTCCACTGAGATTTCTATTAGAATCCCTTTTCAAGTCATTGTTAGTCAAACTATCATTTTCACTCCTTTTAGTATGTTCTCTCTTTCCCTTCTCCAATTTGGGTTCACTCTCAGTGCAAGGACCAATCTCACCGTTCTGCCGGACTCTACATTTACTGAATGCTTCATCCTTTTTAACCGAAATCAAACTTGAAACCAGTTTATGCTTCTTTCGAGTTGGCTCCCGACATGGACTTGATTTAGACTCTTTACTAGGATAGTCAAATCCATACTCTCTTTTCTTAAACTCCCACCGGTTCTTAAGCTTCATTCCATTCCCCATGTTGAAACTAGGGGAACATCAATTAAACCGGAGATTTGCTGTTGTGGGATCAATCTGCTTCTGCGAGAAACTTTGTATTACATGTCCATGTTGGATTTCAACCACTTAGAGAATTTGAACAGAGACTATTAGGCTTCAGTTTCTTGAATCATAAAGCAGCCAGACAACAAGATTGACCTTCAAACTAAGCATGAATTCATTTAAAGGCCAAATCAGTCCACTTCCTAAAAGTTGAACTTCTTCAGTGACAGCAACTTGATCAATCTGGTATCTCCATATGCTTTCCTTTCCTTCTCCCACCTTACATGACAATGACATATAAGAAGCTAAATCAATCAGAATATGAGGGAATGTAATAGAGTTGCAGTCATAATTTTTTTTCAGTAGTATTTCTCATGTGAAGCAGGGAAAAAAAGAAAAATATCATATTAAACGTTTTAATATACGATATCATCACTAAGCTCCTAGACTTATACTCAGCAAATATCAAAATTTTTAAGCAACGAGTGTGAAATGTTATACAGGAATGAACAAGGAATATTGGAACTTATTGCAACAAATTAACAAGTTAATTTATTTCAGTTTGGCACTGTAGAGAATATTATATCTCTACCATTATAGTTTCAAATCTTTACAGAAAGGCCCACCATAAAAACAGTATAGCATAAGAACAAAGCCTCAAAACCGTTCAATCAAACAAAGCATGGAACTATCATCAAAAACTACGAAAGAGAGCATGAAACGAATAGTAAATATCAACACTCATTTCACAAAAATCAACACACAAGTCCAACCCGCAAGTCAATAAACCAATTTTCAGCTAATGAAAAATACATCAAAAACAAAAGAAAAGTCACAAGTCTACAAACCCAGAAACACAATCAATCAAAAATCCCAGCAAAAGGGTATCAAAAAATGAAGTAAAAAACATAACCTGACATGAAACATATAATAAAACATTATCATCAAGCTATTGGGTGTTCATATAATATTCCTCACCATAAGTCAGTGGATTGAAAATTTTGATTTGGGCCCAAGAGTTTCCACCGGTTGATAAACTCTCACATGTCTCACAAGGGCAAGTGTGTCTTGATATTTATGTGTCCTATCCCATCCCAACCCAACTCCCAACTTGGCCTCGCCGATAGGAAAAACAGTATATTATTATTTCGTGTATGTTAAATGTTGTTTTTCATGTGTGGACTCTGTTGCTGTATATTGGTGAGTCAGTAGTTGGATGAGGAGTGGCAGAGAAAAGTAATGGGGGATTCTCCCTTTCCAATAAGTTGGTCTGCAATTGGTGGATAGATGGATAATTACATAGCTCAACCACTTTTCTTTTCTTTTTTTTTTTGGCCTTTTTCAATAAAACTCTTAGTTTGGTTAGCAGGTAATAATGAATATATATATATAAACATTAAAACTCTTAGTTTGGTTAGCAGATAAAAAGGAATATATTACATATATATATATATATATACTCATGTAAGGGCATTCAACCCCACAAAGCCAATAAATTTTTGTCTAAAAAGAATTACTTTTATCTGTTTTTAACCAAACCATAACCTTCTCCTCCTTTTCATCATGGCAAACAAAGTTTGTGGGGTTGAATGCACTATATGAGTATATATGTGTAATGTATTCCTTTTTGTCCGACCGTGGATTTGGCTTGCCTTTCTTTCCTAGTCGAAGAATGCGCCATGCGTTTCTAACCGATTTCAGCTCTGATATTGGTGTGGGGTGCATGAGTCTTACTATACAAAGTGTTGTTGGATTTCACTCTTTGTAAAATAGTGGAGATGATATGTGAAAGTGTTTGTTGGCTTTTCGCTCCTTGTAAAATTAAAAAGATAATATCGACGGGATCCCACGTTATTATTACTTTTTTAATATTATTTGACGTAATAAATGTATTGCGTTTAATTATTGAATTGAAACACATTCACCCTTTATATCTTGGCAAATTACATACAGTCTTATCCAAATTAAAAGCTGGTTTGTATTTTCTTTTTTTGAAAAAAAATTGATTCCATTGTTAACTAAATTTTTTAGCTTCCTCATTTAATAATACATTTCCTTTTTACCAAGTAAGATATAATAGGTGGAGGCACTTTCTTCAACCAAATAAGTTGATCATCTATTCATTCATCTAACCTAACCATGGCAAAACCAGCAGAGTCTCGAATAATCCTCCTACACATGGCTGAGAATCATATGAGATTGCGGCGTCAACGTTCATCTTGAACCCAGAAGTAGAAGGTGGAATCCAACGAGCAGGACTGGTTGTAGCAGGCGCAGCAGGTCTGGTCTGGAAGTCTTTGAGATAATCATAACACCAATTGAAAGTACCCCAGAGGTGACCTTGCAGTTTGCCCTTGGATACTTACATCAAAGGACGAAGCTAATCGTCCAAATGGTTGCAAAACCTCTTGGGAATAAGGCCCCAATGCCGCTAGGGTAGTGGTACTACACACCTCTGTGGTTTCGAGAATGGGGACCTTCGAAATGACAACCCACTTTCGTTGAAAAAACAAAACTCCCATTTTTGGAAAGCAGATAATTTGTAATCTAGCTTCTTACAAATATACAGCCTGTAAAAGTGTACTCTTTGTATTTGTGGAATGTCAACTGTAAGCATTTGTCTAATTTGCCATAATACCAACTAGAAAAAAATGACTGACTCATGAAATATTTAGGAAAAGTCAATTAATGCACCCAAGACAAAAAGTTGTTTTTTGCTAACATAATGCCATCCTACAGTTGCATCAAAAACATAGGTCCCCTCCCCTAACAGAACCCCCGTCTCAAAAATAATAATAATAATAATAATAAAACCCATTTTATGGTTGAAGCACTGTTAATACCAACCAACCATTTGATAATTAGTGGGGAAAAAGAAAAAGTAAAGAGGCTATATTTACATTAAATAATAACTGATTTTGACCAATCGGATCAATTAACAGTTTTACATTAGCAATAGAATACTACACCTGGAACTGAAACTTCTTACAAAATTGTGCCTTCCAAGTGCCCTTTTAGGTGAAGAGCTTCAGCTTTCTTTGCAACAACTAAAATGCTTCAGAGGGCAAAAGATGGACCTACAATATACTGTAAGATAATGGGAGCTTCATTAAACTCCAAAAGTTCCCTATTGGAAAGCCATAACCAAAACCTTTGCATAAATTACGTCATTCCCTGCATGCATCAAACCGACAAAAACACGTATACTTCACTTCTCAACAACACAAATGCTTTAGAGGGCAAAAAATGGACCAACCTATACACTGTAACGTAATGGGAGCTTGAGCTTCATTAAACTCCAAACGTTCCCTAATGGAAAGCCATGACCAAAACCTTTGCATAAATTACATCATATACATCAAACCGACAAAAACACGTATTGATCTCATACATAATTTTACGAAGTTTGAAGGAATGAGAGAATCTCCCACAGAGATGCAATTAGCACAAGGCATATTAGTATTGCTTCCTCAGAGTAGCCTCAGTTTTCTATACTCCTGAAAGATTCTAATGGCTCTCAGGTAACCTGCATAAGAATAAACAAGGAAACAAAAATTGTAACTACAATTCTCTGCTGCGACAGGGATGCTACATAGCATATAAAACTGAAATTAAAGAAAGTAAATAGAAAATTATCTTACCGCCATGGAAATTCACTAGTGTCAATTCCAGCTTGGTGAAGCTCATCAACATACTGCAATGCCTCTCGGCACTCTTCCCGGTCATCGAAGAACTCTTTTTTGTCGCCTTCTATCTGATATGTCTCATGACCTTTGCCAGCAACCACCTTTAGTTATAGCCAGTAAAATCCAAGTTAACAAGATAAACATTTTGAGGAATTCAAGGGCATCGCTAGCAGGGTAATGATTAATATTATAACCATACATGATGTTCAAACATAAAGCTTGAAAATAAAATGAGACCGGGGCTTCAAGAACTTACAACCATATCACCTTCCTCACCCATAGCAACGGCACAGCGTACAGCAACTCTTCTAATATCATGAAGGAAAAGTCTATGACCATTTGGAAGAGGAGGATAGTAATCATTCTCTCCATATTTCAAATAGTCCTGCATTGTCCATCCAACTCCAGCCAACATATCATCCAAGATGTCCACTGATAAAAATGGAGTGCACAAATGTCAATACCAGTATTCCAAGCACTTGATCCTCATAAACATTAAATGCTAATCCTAGTGTTTTCCACAGCTGAAGTGCATGACACTCATCCTAAGGAATTTAGACTCTGCAATACATTTTAGTGAAGGATGACATCAACAGAAGCTATACAAATACCCACCAAGTATTTTTCATGAAATGCAATAGATATCAATTAAAGGTATTGTAGCTGTACTTACATGGATCCTCATTCCGCGGGTTGTCAGATGTCAGAATTGTCACATCGCTCTTATCTGTTGCTATCTTCGTCATCATGGGTCTTTTTCCTCTATCCCTCTCTCCACCACAACCAATGACTGCATTTGAAGCATGAAAAGTTGGAGATGTTCCCAAAAATAAAATTTAAAAAAAAAAAAAAGAGCCACAGTCCCTTCTCATCCAAAAAGGATTCGAGTCCTGACAGCAATATAAAGGATTCAAGCCTTGAACTTGAGAGAGCCTAAACAGACGGGTTAAACATAAAAGAAACATATGGGTCCTTGTTATATACTTATATTAATTGCAACAAATCAAACGATTATATACCAAATGGGATTCCGATGCTACTGCTTAAGCTAGACGACATTAGTATAGTACTCTCTCTTAGCTACAATATGGCGTTGAAAATGGGCGGTAACTAGAATGCCTTTTCCAATTACGTAATCAAAAAGTAATCCTAGCTCCCAAAGGAGAGAAATCATAATTTTCTAGGAACTAAAAAAGTTCAAAAGAAAACACAAGAAGGAAAGAAGCATACCAGTAATAATCCTCTTTGCTCCAAGCTCCCTTATAGAATCCAGTAATCTAGACAAGGCATCAGGAGTGTGTGCATAGTCCACTATCACCCCAAATGCCTGTTCCTCATCAATTAACTCACACCTTCCTGGAACCGCATCAACTTCTTCAATTCCTCTAACAATATCCTCCAAAGGTGCCCCAACAGCTATCCCAACGGCCACAGCAGCCAGAACGTTGTAAATGTTATGCCTTCCTAGCAAACCTGATGATATCTCCAATATACCATGTGGAGTGTTTACCAAAACTTGTGTCTCAAAGAGGGAGAGTTCAAACTTAAGAGGATGGACATCTGCATTTTTATTCTCCATTGCAAAGGTCACAACAGGGACATCAGGGTTCCCTTTTGCAATGAAGAAAGAAGCATTCGGGTCATCAATGTTAACAACTTTCCTATGCCGTTCTGGATCCACCATTCTCGAAAATAACTTAGCCTTAGCACCCCTATACTCCTCTTCAGACCCATGAAAATCCAAATGGTCCCTTGTCAAATTTGTGAAAACAGCTATATCAAAATCAACTTCATTGCATCTCCCCAAAGCTAAGCCATGTGAAGAAGCTTCCATGACAACCGCTTCAGCCCCATTATGTAGCATCTTTGCCATCAAGTTTTGAATCAAAACAGCATCCGGCGTTGTATTTGGAGACTCCAACTTATTGTCCCCATGAATATAATACCCGACTGTAGTCAACATTCCAGTCCTCAATCCCATTGCTTCGTACATACTTTTTATCAAATATGAAGTGGTCGTTTTCCCATTAGTCCCAGTTATCCCAATGATCGCCATATTCTTCGACGGATACCTATAAAAGGACGCTGCCAAAGCAGGAAGAACGGCACTAGTATCTTCCACAATCACCAATGCCTTACACCCCAAGGTATCCTCTATATCTATCTCCTTACTAGCCACCACAGCCACTGCCCCTCTCTTATCAGCCTCGCTCAAATACAAATGTCCATCAGTTTCACTCCCAACACAACAAACAAACAAGTCACCGGCGCAAACCAACCGAGAATCATGTTGAATCCCAGTAATCTCAACCTCTAAATCACCATAAACCGATACAGGTACAACCTTACTCTCATCCAAAAGCTCAGCTAAGCTAATTTTAAACTTGGGTTCAATTATTCTAGCCTTTGTTTTACCATAACTATCAAAATCCATATCAAACGAAGAAGAACTTACAGTAGAATTTCGCTCCCTAGCGCCAAATTCATCATCGTCTTCATCAGATTTGTCTGACCCATCTGAATCCCTATCTTCAGAAAGCACCCTAAGCCCTTGAAGCTCATCAATCTCCTCCAAATCAATGACCTCCTCTGGCTCCAACTCGTCAAGCTTCTCCACCACCTCCTTCTTGGGATTAGGCGCCAAAAGCCCTTGCTTTACAAACTCCTTGCGTTTCATGGCAATGGCTTTATCTATTTCCCCAAATATATCGTCCCCAGATTCTTCCGTATAAACGGAGCCAGGATTCTCCAGCGAGTCCTCGACGTCAGCAATGGCGGAGAGGAAAGTTGACTGGTGCTTCTTGTAGTCTTCCTCTTGGCGCTTCCGGGCCCGGGAGGCCAGGCGTTCGATTTGCTCGAACCTGGAGACTCCATGGGCGGAATCTTCCGCAGCTTCAGGTGGATCATCGTCTGATGGGTCCGGGTAGAACTTGCCGTCGGGTCCAATGGCGGACGGAGCTCCGAGTGGCCGAGCTGGGAGAGGGAGAGTTGGTGGAGAACGAAAGGGTTTAAGAAAGGTTTTGTGGCGTTTTAGAGAGAGAAAGTGGGGTTGAGGAGTGAGAAGGTGCGGACACGAGAGGAAGGAGAAGGCCATGAGAGTGAGTGAGTGAGTTGCAGAGGGAGAAAGAAGAAGAAGAAGAAGAAGGGGTTTTAGACAGAGCGAGGGGATAGGCCATCCGCCATTTGAGGGGTTTAACTGAAATTTTAATTTCATGGATGTCCCGCTCATTAATTATTTAATACACTATCTACTATTTCATAAACATCCCTCCCCATAATATCTTCTAATTTTGAACCCAGATTTTGATTTGAAGGATTTATAGGGGTAATTACAAATATATCCCTTGTAGTTTTTCATTTTTTTCAAATTTAACACTATATTTCACCATTTGAGATTAAAAATAATATTTCATATTTGCCCCTTTAAAATATAAAAAAAAAATGAGTTTTAGTTAATGAAAATTTAATCGTCATTGAGTGTGTTTTGAAACAAAAATTATTTTGAAATTATTTATAAATTAAGAAAAAACTATTATCAAACAATTAGACATTAAAAAACAATAGATTTCTACTAATTTAGTAGCTATTAAAAAATAAGGTTTATTTTAATATACTTAATGAAGAATGAATTTTCATCGATTAAAATGATTTGGGTGTTAAAAGATTATTTGAAAATGTGAAAGAGATTTATTTGATGAAAAGGTATTTGTTTTATTATGAATGAGCATTAGTCGGATTAATAGATTATTTGACTCATCTAACTTGACCAAATGAGTTTTAGGTTATATTTTTGTAACCTAAAACCCGTCCAACAAATTGAAACTTCGTACATAATTTATCCAAAGTTTTCGTCGGGTTGCTCAGGTCAACCCAAATTAGCTTTCATTTTTTTTTATTTTGGGAAAAAAAAATTCTAAAAGGCCAACAATTGTGAGGTCTAGGGTCTTAAAGTTTGTCTATTTGACCTTAAGTTAAACAAAGAAGACAAAAACTTTCAAGTTTTGAGTTTAAACTTATCTTAGTTACTTTATTTTATCTTAAGAATATACTTATAAATGTAAAATAGCAACTTAACTTAAGTACTGTCTTACTTGGTCAAATTGTATTACATTGGACATGTTAGAATCAACACCTAACCCACCCAAATATGGAATTGTTAGGTTGAATCTAATATCTAAATCGGCCAAATATTAAATGATCGAGTTATTCAGGTCGTTAATTGGTCAGATTTGTTGGGATAGTCAGTTTGTCAAGTTATTTTCTCACTTATAGCGTCTATTATAGATTTGCATGTACCTCACCCATATTTCGTATAGAGTCTCTTACTCATGGGAGTCAATCAAATACATCGGTCAATTGCTTACCGAAAAAGTGATATAGTTTATTTATAGTATGATCTTTTGTATTAGGTTGATTATTGCAGTGAAAGTATTTTGTTTTTTATTTTTAAAATTATGGGATATTGATATTACATTTTTTTCTTTTTTAGGGGGGAGGGGGCAATTGGGATTGTACTTTTGTACTAGGATTATCATTCTAGACCCAATTTTAATATTTACGGTGAAAAACACAACAACTTAAAACATAATAACTTTTAATGCATTTTTTGGACCCTTTTCTTTAGTGAAAAATATGAAGATCAATATTATCACACTTGCCTATAATAAATAAATAAATAAAGTTGCCAAGGGCTTCAACTTTTTTTGGGGTGAAGGTTGTAAGGCTTCGACCTGTTTGTTTATGGCAAAAACAAACTTGATCTTATTCGAAAAATTAGATCATGTTCAAATGAGCATTAGTATGGTCGACCTCATGGATCTTGACAGTGAACGTGATATAGGATAACATGAAAAATTAGAAATAAAATAGGCATAAGAGCGAGGGGATAGAATTTAAGTAGAAAAGCAATAAAACTACATAAAAATTAAGAAACATTTAGAACAATCTAGGGGGAGAAAATACTAGCAAATAGTAATTTAATATTCATTAATTCACAGTCTGAAAAATAATTACATAGCTAAGCTTATTTATAGAAAGACAATTAAAGACATAAATACGTAACTAGATAAATTCTAGAAACTGATATAAACATAAAACTTAAATTAAAATAAATCTAATAATTAAACGAAACCTAATCAATAATAATGATAATATAATAATAAATAATGAAAATATGAAGTATACTAAATATGTTTTGCATCGATCTCCTTGGGTTCAAGAACTCAATTCCGACGAGTTAAAAACAAGTAGCATATCATCAAGGCCGAGATCCTCATCAACAACAACTTCTAATGGTTTAACAACAATAATCTTAAAATCGTCGTCAAAAATGTCATCATCGTCATGATTTTAATTTTAAGACAATGTATATTGAGAACATCAAGAAGTAATATGTCCTTTAGCATGACAATAGTGACATTCAATTTGAGAACCTGGTAAGTGAGAATTTGATGGAGTAGTTGGATTACCCTTGTCCCAATGAGGCTTAACAGAGGTGGAAGCAATAGTTGTTCTGCTGGTAGATTGAGAATTAACATACGGAAGCAAAGTGCAGAATAGCTTGGGCGAGGAGTAGTTGGAAAGCCTTGGTATAATGAAATGATACGAAGGTAGTATTCAACCTCTAAAGCTTTTTGATATGTTTTTTAGAGAGAATGGCATGGATTCATAAGAACTCCACTTCGAAGTTATGGACGCAAGCCACCGATGAACCTCGGTACAATGTATGAAGGGTGTTTCTAGATAGGTAAATTCATCAAACTTATGTCACACCGGTTGTAGCATGCAATATATAAGGTTACAAACGTTTATAATAAATGTTTTTGATAAATAATGTTACCGAAATATTATGCTCCAACTTTGAGTAGAATTTCGGTAGCACTTCAATACAAAGGATTGTTGACCGTCGAGGGCTGTGTTCCACACAGAGTCCTTAAAACTGATTCGCTCCCTCCACCAGAATGCTTGAGGATTTGCAAGCGTCAGTCTCCCAGGATATAACGACGAAGAGCTGCAGGTGAAGCACCAACACCTCCACTCTACGAATTGGATAGCTTTGAACTCACACACACTAGAACTCTAGCTAGAAAAACTGAGGAACTCAAGAACATTTGAGGGAGAATGGCAAAGAGAAGAAGGCTTCTGTTTCTTTTGTTTTTGGTGTGTAGAATGAGGAGGGGAAGCTCACCTTTTATAGTCTCCAAGGAGGGACTTGGTAGCAAAACCAGAAAATTTTTCCATTAATCTCAAAACGTTTTCCAGAAACTAGAAAGGTTTCTGTTACTAACGTTTCATTAAACTGTGTAATAACATCCAAAACGTTCAGTTCATTCTGGTTCATAATGGAAAGGAAAAAAAAAATATTAGGCCACAACAAAAGGTTGGGCTTACTATGGTCCAAGTTTCGGCCCGGCATTCGTGTCCGCAGGTGCGGGCACACACGAGCCCATGCAAATTCAGGCCCAACCCCGAAGATTTGCACCCCCCCTGCGCGCGCCTGAGAGAGCATCTGTGGTTGTTATTCTTACCACCATCACAAAACAAGGTTCTATATAAACCACTTGCACCATGCATTTCCCACCAATGTGGGATTATAATATTTTCCTTTCATTTTCCATTTCAATGGTGCACTTTTGAGCAACAATTTCTCATTCATCCGTGCACCATTTTGAGCGTGTGAATATACGAAATCGATGTCCTCGCAGAGGAGAACAAGAATTCACTAAGATCTTTTATCAACAAGATGTGGATCCCACTCAATTTTTAGCTTCAAAATGGTCTATGAAAATGGGTTTCATAACAAATTTTAATCTTTAAAATCCACTTGGGCTTCCAAGCCCAAGCCAAGCCCAAATTGTTTCCTTAACCCATTTTTCCAACAACTTATACATGTACTAATTGACAGTGATAGCATCTTGATGAAGGTTTAGAAACTGAGTGTACAACTGATCTTGGTAATAAGTAGGCAAGTAGTTTTCTTTAAATTACAACTTCATCTCATCCCAATGAGTAACAAGCCTTTGACCATAACAAGTAAGATGATCTACTGTGATTTGCCAATAAAGCTTAGCATGCCCTTTAAGTTCCATAGTAGTAAATTGAATTTGTTGCTCATTATCTAGACTATACAAATCGAAATATTCATCCGTAGTAGCTAACCAATCTAGAAAAGTATAGGCATCTAAACGACTATTGAATTTAGAAGCATCAAGTTCAACCTTTTTAGTCATATCAGTCTTGCGAGCGTGAGGGGGGCCTAGGCTGATCATGATAGTATTGTTGAAAATTATGTTGTTGTTATTGGGGTTATGGTATATACCTTTCTTATAGAGCAACAAAATGATAGGCTTATTCAGCACGAGGAATTGTAGGAGCAACAATAGGAGTAGTAGTGAAGTACTCGGAATTAAAGCCAATGGAAGCATGGACTGAAACGATGACATTAGATGTAGTAACCAAAGGTTGTTGGACACACGTAGGCAACAAACCAAGTTGAGACGTTCGAACATCTTGAGGAAGTCTACTTGGAGACTCTTGTTGCAAGGAAGAAGAGCTAGAATGATGGATAACAATGGACATACGTGGTCAGATAATTTATCGATCTTAGTCATATGATTCAATGACTATAGTAATCAATTGAGTAAGTTTCCATTCAAAAGATAATTATCTTGCCCCAAATTCCTCACGTATTACATCATGTCATCTTCTTAACCTTGAGAAGGTATTTTAACTCTTTTACACTCATAGTTAGAAGTAAAGTGTCACAAATCAACCAAGGAATAACTTGAAAAATAAAGATAAGGTAAGCAAACTCCCCAAAAGGCAAATTAGAGGTGTAAAGTGGCCGATTTTCAGGTTGTAGTGAGTTAACTCGTGGGCTGGTGAGTCGAATCACTGAGTTAGACTGAATTAGACTAAGTTGACTAGTTGAGAATAAGCAAAGTTGGGTTTCAGACTATATTTGAGATTGATATTGGCGATTTTGGGTTGAATCAATCTTTTTATTGTAAGGAAGGCTCGATGATTTAGAGGCTTGAATTATCAAACCCAGTGGCTAGAACGTGAGCTTGTGGCATTAATGAAGCTTGGGTGTTGAACTCCGGCAAGGAATAGCGTCAAAGAGAACTTGGAAGTGAGAATCCTCCGACAAAAGACGAACTAGGTAATGTGAGAATATCGTTGTACACAATGTAGGTTCATCAAATCATGGCATGGAGGCCAATGCAACACTAACATGGTGGTTGACGGGAGGTGAGAGCCTTCTGGGCATGAAGGCTAGTGTCGGCTTGGGCAGGTAGCCAAAATGGTGGTTAGAGAAGACATAAATCGTATTTAGGTGGTCTGGGACTTTTTTTTTTTTTTTTTTTTTTCCAATAGGACTTTTTTCTTTAAAAAAAAAATACGATAATTATAATAACAATAAGGGAAAAGCACTAAAGGCTGAGATAAAATATTGCTGGTATTAACACTTTGAGCATAGGGGAAAAAAAAAAAAAATCAGTATAGGAAGAGAAAATCGAATTGAATCTAATATCAAATTGACACAAGATAAGATGAGATATTAGAAATAAAATAGATATAAGAACAAAGAGTGATAGAATTTAGGTTTAAATAGATGGATTAGTAGAAAAGCAAAATAGAATAGACAAGAAATCAAAAGAGAATTAGAACAATCTAAAAGGAGAAAATACTAGCAATTTAATATTCATTCATTCGTAGTCTGAAGAATAATTACACAATTAAGCCTATTTATAGATAGATAACTAGACATAATTAAGCAGTTAGACAAAATCTAAAAATTGATGAAAACGAGAAAATTAAAACTAATTACACAAAATTAAAATAAATCTAATAATTAAATAAAATCTAATTAGTAATAATAATAATATAAATTATTATTATTGTTATTATTAATATATCATAAAAATCCAAAATATACTAAACATGTTCTGCATCAAGGCAATGTAAGGCAATCTATCAAATAGATCGAAGCTAAGGATGATGATACATGCCTGACGACAAAGAAAGAGAAGCATACAAACAATTATGGCAATGGTAAGGGATCCGTAATTCGTGATTATAAATTTATAATTTTTTTAGAACTAATAAATAATCACAAATTGTACGATCCTCATCACCACATCATATAAAATCACAAAATATTAAAAGATTACTATAAAAATTATTTTTTTCAAACATTCATAAAAAAATTATTTTAGTCAAAATTTCTACTATTTATGTTAATTTCCCCATTTCTTATAAATACTCAATGAAAAATGGGCTTTTTAGCCAAATAGCCAAATTTTGGATTGTAGTTTGCAAAATGAGCATTTTTTAACCATTTTAAAAAAATGGTTGAATTTCAAAAATTATTTAAAAATGGCTATTTTTTATATTTAGTATATCACAATATATTGATTTATTTTTTTTAAATTTGATTTATTTTATAAAAAAATAGATTAACTAAAAAACGGTTATTTATCAAAATAAAATTATAAAATAGGTGATAAAAAGGCCATTCCTTAAAAGTACTCATGAAAAAGTGGCCATTCGTGTAGCCCATTTGGTTCGGTTTATAAGCCCAAACAAAAAGTTCAATTCGTTATGGCCTATAATTTTATGACCATATCCAAACCTCCAATTTTCATCCATAACTTTCAATTTCTCCCGTTCATTATGACTTTGTCGCAAGGTCTTGCCACCGAGATTTTCTTTTTTGGTACGTAGAATTATAGAAAAGTTTTGCCATATATTACATTGAAAAAAAAAAAAAAAGAAAAAAGAAAAAGAAACATAAGTTAGGAAAGAGACTGACAAACAACTTATTTTCAGAAGTATAATAGTAGATGAAATAAGGTTGTGTACCATTCTCTTGAGTTTGAGTTTTGAAGAATTCAAACTTCGTTTAAATTTTTTTTCTGAAAAATGCTACATATACTTCCAAGTTCAAAGAGTAGTAGAAGACTCTAGTCTCTAGAGTGAGTAGTAGAAGACTCTAGTCTCTAGAGTTGAAGGAGCCAAGGTCCGGTGTTTGACTCCGACGATCGCCAACCAAGTAATGATTTTGGTTAGTAGGATGGTCTAATTAATTGGGTGACCTCGCAAGAAAAAAATAATGAGTATAAGTAGTGATTCAAATTAGTGATTCAACTTTTTTAAAGAACTGAATTTTCACTTTCTTATCCAAAAACATATAATTGTTTTTTTTTTTTTTTTTTCACTTTCCTCATACGTTCTCGCCTTATATTGCTCCTTCTGTTACATTTTTTTTTTTTTGGTTTTGTTTGTCAACTCATGAAGATCCAGAATTTGTACAATCTCTATGGCGATTCTTATCACCTAATTGTTCATCCAACACTTAATAGCCATTGTATTATTGTTGGATCGGTTTCTCACCGGCCGTCCACGTATCTCTGAACCGCTGATGATGTGTTCTCCAACTCTACGTGTCTTTTCTATTCCAAAGTACTCTGAACTTCAAGCAGGGTCGGAGAGGCGGGGGTGGCCACCTACAAAGACTCTCCGATGTTTAAATCAATGATCTTTCTTTGATTCAGAGTAGCAAGGATTTAGTTATATATGAGTATATCTTTGTTTCTTACTCGTAAGCTTTTTAAATATCTCATTTTGTTCTCTCGGGAACGCATGGCTCATATATATATAGTCCTGAGATTGTGAACCATCCGAGTCTCAATCTCAGGACTGAGTACCTTTTTCCTCAAAGTTTTTCCCAGAGGTCACGAGCTGAGATTACCGTGATCTCCTCTATATCGCTGTAGCCTAGTTTCCGCCGCCTCCTATGGCTTGAGTCTGTCAGGGGTGAGATTTGGACAAATCGCCGTTCTGTCAGGATGACTTGCCCCTTGCGCACACCTACCCAAGATCGCATTAAATGCTCTGTCTGGGTCTAGAGTTGTGAGTTGCTTTCCATTGTATTCTGGTGGAAGACCCTTGGGGCTTTCGACCCCCCAGCTGTCGAGGTAAGGGTCGGACTGGGTCGAGTCTGTCCAGGATCTGTGATGGGTTCGGCCCTAACCTCGGACAGCCCAATGGCCGATGTGGTATCACGTGTGACCCGCGTGGCCTTTAGCTAATCACTCTCGACACCTGTTGGACGGTGGGCCCCGTTTGTGACATGTTCTACCGCTTAATCGTCCACGCGGTGTATGATTTGGGAACGGGTTCCACAACTGCCCCCATTTCCCTACTTGATGAATTCGTATCCGTCAAGTGGGGAAATCGTTTATCCATTTCTCCAATCTAGGGGATGCACGTGGCTCCCCCCTTGCCGATGCGGAGGCACACCATCCCATGTCATGAAATCTGTTTAAATTTCGAAGTTCTGACTGTTCGGTCTCCTTTGCTCTCCCCTTTTTCAGAAAAATTCTTCGGCTCCCCCTCTATAAAAGCCGCAATTACGCTTATTTGCCACTTTACTAAAATCTTCAATCATTCTAGCCTCATAAAATCCTAGGGTTTCCGATTTCCTCCCTTCTAGAGACTTTTACTCTTTCAATCATATCCAGAACAATAGCTTTAGGTCAAGATCAGGAATTGCATCCCATCGTGGATTCAGAATTGGATTCACTAAGGAAACAGCTCTGCCTTCCCGGTGGAGTGACGCTGCAAAGGGTCGAGGGCCCTGTGGATTGGTATCTCCGTCCCTCTGCCCCCGAAGGCTCTATTATCTTGGGCAGAAAAAATCTGGAATGGCTGCGATTCCCTCTTCCTCCTTTGATCCACCAATTCTTTGCTTTGAGGGGGATCCATCCGATGCAGTTAAACGCAAACGGGGTCATGATTCTAATGGGGCTTTCCGCCCTATCAGTTCTTTATAATCTGCATATCGACCTGGAGGTGGTCTTTTATGCTTACAAACTCACCCTCATCCCCAAGAAGAGTCCCTACCCCACCTTTTACCTCCAACTGCTCCCGGGACGTCACATATTCTGGGGCTTGCTGAGGTCAGACAAGCAATGGGACTCCCACACTAGGCTATACGTCATTGGAGGGGCGTGGTGCTCCTCTTGGGTGAATGGCGAGCACTTCCAAATTCCCTCAGCTTTCCTGTAGAGTAAGTACTTGGTCGTGGTTTTTGGGTCTGTAATCTCCTCGTCTGTTATTGCTCACGTTATTTTGTCTTGTGCAGCCTCGGCAGAAGAGAGTAGGTTCGAGCCGCATTTGTCAGTGGGGCGGGTCAAAGGCCTGGAGGGGATCGTCATCTTCGGATCTCCTGGGGACTGCCGGCACATCCAGGCCACCCTCAACCCCCTAGTGATGAATATAATGCCCAAGATGGTTTCATACCTTCCCTTCCCCCTGGATACTTGGGTCATCACGAAGCATCTGCGGAACTGACTTGACGCCTCTGCCCTGAACTGATTCTGCTGAGACGAGCATGATCGAATTGCCATGGTAGGTCGGCAGGTTATGGCTTCAAGCCAATTGGCGGGATCCAACGATCTGTTGGCGCCGTCTAGCCACGAGCTCGAGGAAGCTGTGAGGTTTGTAGCCGAGAAGTGCGTCAGGCTCCGAATGGAGGAAGCTGCCTCCCCCAAGAGGGCTAGGGGTGGGTTCATTTTCGCATCCTTGAGCTTCGTGGGTCGGATTATGCCTGTGATCTAAACATGTTGCCTGTTCTTTGCAGGTTCTGAGATCAAAGAAAAAGTTCTTTTTTTTTTACTCTTTTCCGGGCCCATCAGCTGACCCCTCCCCCGTCAAGGGGGGAGCCGCGGGACATAAGGCTCGCCCCAAGGTACCCACTGGCTGGCATCTCCTGGTGCCCTCAGGAGATGAAGTGCCCACGGTCCCTCGCTCCGACGCAGGCGGACCTCTATCTGGGGGAACGTCTGCCACAAAGAATGTATACGGCGAGGGAATGCCCTTGAGTCTGCCTGGGGGGTCTGCTGCACCAACCTCGTCCACCTTTGACTCCGGTTCGAAATCGAGTGCTACTTGCCTCGGTGGGGAGATCGTCGAGCTCAGTAGGGGGGCTCTGAGGTTGAAGTCTCGGCTATCTTCCTCTCCCCCAGTCCTAATAAAGCGGCGACACGAGGTCGGCTCATCTAACAAAGAAGAGGGCTAGGCGGAGAAGAGGGGCAGGGTTGCCCCCTCGTCTGACAGTGATGACGACGGGGCCACGCTGACCCTTCTAAGAAGAAGAAGGTCTATGCACAGCAGCCCGCTAAGAGGAGATGCACCACCTCCTGCCGTGGCCACGACACTCTTGGTGGCGCCAAGCTTTCCTCCATCCCTGCCGCCACTGCTTCGGGGGCATGCCCGGCTGGTAGAGGGGGTGCCCTCACGGCTAACGGGGCGGGGCCGTGTTGCCCAGGTGTGGGCAACGCCCAAAAAGAGGGTCCAGCCGCAGAGCCGGAGCTGGAGGCGTTCTCTTTGGAGAACGTCGAGCTTGTCACTAGCCGTACCTTCGCGCAGGTTTGGCCTCGGTTGCTTCTATATTTTTCAGCATCCTTGCTAGACGCTGACCTCCATCCCCCTCTTTTTTGTTTAACCTGTAGCTGGCTGCCATCCGGTATTTCTATTCTTCTCACGTCAGGGATTTGACCGAGGAGTTGAGCTCCTGCTTTGCACTGGCCGAGCACAGCGAGGCCGCCCTCGCCGAGTTGAGGTCCGACTTCGATTTATATCAGAGCCTCGAGGAGGCGAGGGTCAGCAGCGCGGTGGCTCACGCTCTGAGTGTCGAGAGGACCAAGCGTGAGGAGCTAGTTGCGAGACTGGTTGAGGCAGAGGCCGACAAACTTGCTCAATCTAAGGCTGCCAGACTGGCTCAGAACGAGCTAAAGGTTAAGGAGCTAGAACTGCAGGGCGCAGGGGCAGAGATGGGACTGGCTTTCGTCGCTCGTGACAGGGCTGTTGATGATGCCAAAAAAGTGAGGAAAACTGAGATGAAAGCCAAGCTAGAGGCCCATTCTCTGTAACGCAGACTTAACCGGTCCAACGAGATAAATCGATATCTCTTTTTGGATCACAAAAATCTGATGGGTGCTCATGTGGAGATGTCTCTCAAACACAGCGAGGTCCTTGCCAGTATTAACACTTTTTTGGTCGACATATCGCAGTGATAAGCGGAGCTCAGGCTAGCAGGGCCGAAGGATAGGCTAGCGGACACGGAGAAACTAAAAACGAGGTATCAGAGGCAGGTGGACGTCCTTTCTGCGAAAAGTTACAGGTCTAGCTAGGAGAAAAGAGAGTTCGAAGGCCACACTAAGGTGATAACGCCAGACCAGTTTGACGATCAGAAAGGCGTCGAGAGAGACCACTATTCCGTCAAGCACTATATGCAGCAACTTGGGGATGAGATCAGCATCACGTATCCGGCTGACGTGCTGAAGATGCTTGCTGCGGAAAAGGATGGGCCCTCTACATCTGCTTCTGGTGCCAAAGAGCTCATCCCTGTTTCCGGTCCGCTAGATCGAACTTCGGAAGCCTCTGGCGGTCAGCCTGGTCTCGGGGTCTTAACTGGTGAGGGGTCTAGTGTAGTCATTATATCCAGTGATGAATCCGACCCTGGTACACCACCCTCCACCGAGGCTGGGCCAAGCGCCGGGACTGGCCGTGCTCTCATGGCCGGAGGTAATTAGGATCCCTAATTTTGTACATTTGTAAAGTTGATCCTCGTTGTAACCCTCCATATAAATAATAAGAACAGTACAATTCTCTTTAGTCTGTTTTCTTTTTCTTTGCTAACTGCGTCTAGGGTAAAGTTAAACCTTGTTATTGCCGTCTGTATAAATAATTGTGGATGACTCGGATGGACACGATTTCGGATTATTAGTGAGTCCTCCTCGAGCCATGGCTGCCAAGATTAGTTCCGGAGATAGGGGTGTGAGCTTTGACTCATCCGGTTTTACAGAGGTATAACTTCTGTTATGACTTGTTTTGGCAGAGTTCGACCCGAGCGTGTGGCTGGACTTCTCCGACCCCAAATGGGACCGTGCTTGGAACCAACTCCAGGGATTGGTCGACTATTGTTTGGACCTGTCGTTGCAAAGGAGAAGGCCTAGGCTCGGCTCTTACCGGGAACAAATAGGGCACTACCACTCTGATACCTCTGTACGAGTCCGTTTGTGACCTGCCTCCCGTAAATAGGGCTTATGAGCACGCACCACTGTTGACCGTACGCTTTGTATTTTTAGGACATAATAAACAAACTTTAATCTTAATTTATGCCTTCATGTTTGGTCTGGTACTGGACTACTTCCAATGGATAGACTCCAAATCCGTTCACATCCTGCCCATGCACAAATAAACCATCTCCCGGGTAGAGCCTGCTTTCCTTTAGCCATTCGTTTAGCTAAAATGTTCCTTAGGGAGGGTCCACTTCCAACGGGTGGATCCCGACCCTGCTTTCCTTTAGCTCTTCGTATAGCTAAAATGTTCCTTAGGGGGTCTGCTGGCAAGCTTTTGGGTTACGCGGCCCTTTTCTCTTTGTACATTTTCTCGAGTCATCGGCAAGCATTTTATTGCACGATATGATTCCCATAGTATGATCGTTTTCGAGGTCTGCGAGTAAGTTTTGGTTACGCAGCTCTTTCTTCTTCGTACGTTTTCTCGAGTCGTCGACAAGCGACGTGATCCCTATAGTACGATTGTTTTCGAGGTCTGCTAGCAAGTTTTTAGTTGCACAGCTCCTTCTTCTTCGTATGTTTTCTCGGGTCGTCACAAGCGACGTGATCCCCATAGTATGAGCGTTTTTGAGGTCTGCTGGCAAGTTTTTGGTTGCACAGCTCTTTCCTCTTCGTACATTTTCTTGGGTCGTCGACAAGCGACGTGATCCCCATAATACGAGCATTTTTGAGGTCTGCTGGCAAGTTTTTGGTTGTGCAGCTCTTTCTTCTTTGTACATTTTCTCGGGTCATCGACAAGTGACGTGATCCCCATAGTACGAGCGTTTTTTAGGTCTGCTGGCAAGTTTTTGGTTGCACAACTCTTTCTTCTTCGTACGTTTTCTCGGGTCGTCGAAGAGCGACGTGATCCCCATAGTACGATCGTTTTGTGCAAGCCATGCGTATGGTCCGCAACTGTGGCAGACCCTTTTCCGTGGTAACCCGGTATGATTTTTTTTTTTACCTGTGCAACTGAGGCGTGGGGTCTGCCACTGTGGGCGGACCCTTTTTTGCAGCAACCTGGTATGATCTTTTGCCTATGCAAATAAAACGTTGGGTCTGCCACTATGGGCAGACCCTTTCCCGTAGCAGCCTGGTATGATCTTTTGCCTGTGCAAATAAAACGTTGGATAAAATATTGGGTCTGCCACTGTGTGCAGACCCTTTTCCGTAGTAGCCTGGTATAATCTTTTGCCTGTGTAAATAAAATGTTAGGTAAACGTTGGGTCTGCCACTATGGGCAGACCCTTTCCCGTAGCAGCCTGGTATGATCTTTTGCCTGTGCAAATAAAACGTTGGGTCTGCCACTGTGAGCGGACCTTTTCCCGTAGCAGCCTGGTATGATCTTTTGCCTGTGTAAATAAAATATTGGGTCTGCCACTGTGGGCAGACCCTTTCCCGTAGTAGCCTGGTATGATCTTTCCGTGTGGTAGAAGACTTGACCTGTTTCGGAATTAAGCCTTTTAATAATATAAGCATTCACATGAGTCTCACGCGTGAATAGTGCGTAGGGTCTACCACTGTGGGCAGACCCCTTTTCCATCGCAATTTAAAAGATGAATCCATGCGGCAAAAAGGGAACTTGACCTGTTTTGGATTTAAGCTTTTCAATAATATAAGCATTCACATGGTCTTACATCATATGCATATGTCTTACACATGATACTTTTTCAAGTACAGAGCGTTCCATGTGTTCGGCAAGTTTTTCCCAGTCTTGAGCTCTTTCAGGATATACGTACTATTGTCGAGTGTTTTGATCACCTCATAGGGTCCGGTCCAATTGGAGTTCAGTTTCGAGGAATTCCCTGTTCTAACTTTCAAGACCCAATCCCCGGCATTAAATTGTCGAGCACTAACCTTTTTTGCGTTGTAGGACCTAGCCTGCTGGTGGTATGAAGCCAGGTGGACCAGGGCCATGTCTCTCGTTTCCTCCAAGAGATCTGTGTTGCGGCTTAGCTGGCATTCATTTAAGGGGGCATCTCTTACCACTTCGGAGCGGAGGGTCGGGAGGCTGACCTCGGTCGGGATCATAGCCTCTGATCTGTAGACCATGGCGAATAGCGTTCTTCCAGTCGACCTCCGCTCCGTGGTTCGATGGTCCCACACCACGGCCGGCAGCTCTTCTAACCACTTGCCTTTAGCCTTCTGCAAGTTCTTTTTGATGTTGCTGAATATGGCTTTGTTCGTTGTCTCTGCTTGGCCGTTCCCCTGAAAGTAGTTCACGGAAGAGAAACTGAGCTTTATATCATACAGCTCGCACAACTCTTTGATATTAGCATTTTGGAACTGTATGCCATGATCGGCGTGTATCTCTTTCGGGATCCCAAATCGACAGATTGTGTTCTTCTAGATGAAGTTAATCGTATCTGCCTTACTAAAGGTCGCGTAGGCTTCAGCCTCTACCCATTTGATGAAGTAATCCGTGGCCAGCAGGACGTACCTCCTTCCCCCTGGACTTCTGGGAAGCTCTCCGACGATGTCCAGACCCCATTTGGCAAACGGCCAGGGAGTTATATTCGAATGAAGTACCTCTGCAGACTGGCGTTTCATTGGGACGAATCTCTGGCACTTATCGTATTTCTTGACGAATCGGCTGAGAGCAGCTATCTTTCCGGCCGGGCGTTGGACCTCCCGAATGGTCGAGGGTCTCTGCGCACCTCCGCGACTTCGTTCCTTAATCCCAGGACGGCCTCGTGGGCCATCTCTGCCTTCCGGTTTGCTTTCGTCAGTGCGACGAGTATCTGATCCAGATCTGGTCGTACTTCTTGGGAGCTCCCTTCGCATCGGGATGTGTGCTCCTGGTTGTCATCCTCGAGGGTACCATCCGACGTTATATGGCCTTTTATTCGTGGAGAGCGCGATCGTGAGTCTCCTACTCTTTTTCTCACGTTCAACCATTTTTCCCACAGACAGCGCTAAACTATTAGATCAGTTTCTCACCAGCCGTCTACGTGTTTCTGAACCGCTGATGATATATCCTCCAACTGTCCACTTGTTCTTGCTATTCCAAAGTACTCTGAACTTCAGGCAGGGTTGGAGAGGCGGGGGTGGCTACCTGCAAAGACTTTCCGATACTTAAATCAATGATCTTTCTTTGATTCAGGATAGCATGGATTTAGTTATATATGAGTATATCTTTGTTTCTTACTCGTAAACTTTTTAAATATCTCTTTTTGTATACGTACATACCTCTCTCGGGAACGCATGGCTCATATATATATAGTCCTGAGATTGTGAACCATCCGGATCTCAATCTCAGGACTGAGTACCTTTTTCCTCAAAGTTTTTCCCAGAGGTCACGGGCCGAGATTACCGTGATCTCTTCTGTATCGCTGTAGCCTGGTTTCCGCCGCCTCCTATGGCTTGAGTCTATCAGGGGTGAGATTTGGACAAATCGTCGTTCTGTCAGGACGACTTGCCCCTTGGGCACACCTATCCAAGATCGCATTAAATGCTCTGTCTGGGTCTGGAGTTGTGAGTTGTTTTCCATTGTATTCTGGTGGAAGACCCTTGGGGCTTCCAACCCCTCAGCTGTCGAGGTAAGGGTCGGACTGGGCCGAGTCTGTCCAGGGTCTGTGATAGGCTCGGCCCTAACCTCGGATAGCCCAATAGCCGATGTGGTATCACGTGTGACTCACGTGGTCTTTAGCTAATCACTCTCGACACCTGTCAGACGATGGGCCCTATTTGTGACATGTTCTGCCGTTTAATCGTCCACGTGGTGTATAATTTGGAAACGGATCCCACAATTATATTAGCAAAATTCTATATATTCTATAAATCTAGTGTGTGCAAAACTCTATATCCTACTGTCTTAACAAGTGTGCCTCGTGATCGATTGCAACCCCATTAGTATGATATAGACGTGCATGTTCAAAATGGGTTTTGGGTCATATCCACTAATTCTATTAAATTGATATAATTTAATTTATTAGTAATATTATTTACATTATGGCTATCTATCAACCTTTCATTTCATTATATTCTTTCATTTGCAAAGCCAAGTTGCTTTCAGACTATTTTCTTTAGTCACCTCTGCCAGTTGCCACCGCCCCAATTCAGATCATATCTAAGCGAAAAAAAATAAAATAAAAGAAGCGTAGATAACGTCAGAAATAGGAAAGATTTATATCTGTACTATCTTCGGTTGTCAGTGTCATTAATGTCAACATAAAGTAAGAGAAATTTTATTTAATGTAATATGTGTTTGCTCTAAGTTAAAAGCCATCTCGCACTATGTTTCTCATAGAAAATATTCTTTTAAGGTGACAATGTCCTACCATGTTAATAGAGTGTCAAAATGCGTCGAGAATCATGGAAATTACGAGATGTGTTTAGAATTTGTTAGGTCTATGTTGAAAATCATCTCATTTTTTTTTTTTTCGGAAATAAATTTTTTGGATCATTATAATCTCACTATGTTAAAAATCATCGAAATGCATCAAGAATTATTGAAATGGTTAGGTGCATTTTATTTTTTATAAGTCCATAAAATGATACTTTTCATAGAAACAATGAAAGTGAAATCGTTTTCAACATAAGGGAATCTTCAATGGATGATGTTTAATAAAATTGATATGAATTAAACTAATAATATTCATTGGAGAAATTAGATTTCTCCTTTCATTTACATTATTTTTCTTGTGTTTTCTCTAATAGAAGAATTAAATTTCATTGGGTAAAGTCAATTAAAAACAGCCTTCAGGGAAAAAAAGAGGAAAGTAATTTTTTTGTTCAAGTTTAAATGGAAAAATCCTTCACAAGCAACAAAATACAGGTAAAGACTCCTTACTTATTTATTTGTATTTAATTTCTTCACAACTCACAAGCAACAATGTTTCGTGCTAATGAGATTTGGGTGCTGTTAGCGTATGTATGTGGTCCAGGCCCCAACAATTTGGTAAGTCACTACTAATTTGGGCCCAAAACTAAACTTCCTTTTTCTTTTTGGGTCCATGAATTGCGCAATATTTTCCAATCATGACAACTCAATAAAAATTTAATGTTTGTTGAGTAAATTTTACGTAGTTATGACAGTATAGATGATGTTGTACTAAAAAATTTAAGATAACTCATTGAACTTTGAACACATATGTTTGGTATTTATATAAAATACTTTCAGACAACAAATTTGTTTACTAAATTGTCTGATATCTATTAGTGACATATTTGGGCTACACGCAACACATTAAAGTGAAAACACTAATTTTTTGTTGTTGTCATTTTATTAAAAAATTACTTTTCCTATTAAATATGTTGGTGCATGATTTATGGATGGTTTAAGATCAAGGAAAGAATCTGATATATTTTTATGAAGATTTTCATTTATTTTATTTATTCAATGACTAAGCTGTCCACACGTAGAACTTATCACAACCAATACCCTTTATAGAGCCTAATTAACGTGACTGATTGCTTTTTATATGAGGGAATCGTCATTGGATTTGTCTTGTGAATATTTTAAAAAGTTTAACAGTACTAATATTGTATTCAAAGACTTTTATCAATAATAATAATAATACCCAATACATCTATTATACATTCAAGGGCAATTAAAAGGGCAATTAATACAACATTTGGACCGTTTACATCTTGTGGCAACTATTAGTCCTTTAAAAACATTATTCCACTCTCCATTAATATACAAAATTGACTATGCAATTCTCATTACTTGATTAGTATTATTATTTTTTGTGACATGTAACTTTATGAACTTATTTTCTGTGCTTTTTTTTTTTTTTTTATCAACATAAAGCAACTAGGATTTTGAATTGTATGCGATTGCTGAATGAATTTGCTTTCAATGTATTTATAAAAAGTCAAGACTGAAAATGGAAAATATGAATTTAAGTTGTACAAGGAAACAAAAATTTTCAAAAACTTTCTGGTATCTGATCTGACAAACCAATAGGGGTACGAGTACGACCTTGCCTATTTGACGTTTATGTCTAAATGACAGAACCGCAGAGTTTGTATTTTGTAACCTTCCACACTATATCCTATTTTTTAATTACTATTACTTTTATTCTATTTTAGTTTATTATATGTGATTATGTGTACATAATATATATATACAAATATTATACGTATGTGTAAATTTGTAAATTAAAGTCTCCGGTCTCTACGATCTCCTAAAGCATAATAACATGTCAACGTAACAACTTTTGTTCTCTAGCATAATAAGTGGATTAGTTATATGACTTTCAGATACCATCTACGTTCGGTTCATAACAAGCAACTAAACTATCATGTAACAGAGATTATATACACAAGAATATATTGAAATATATACAACCATAGATATATATATATACATATATATAGTGCATGTACGAGTGTCTCTTAAAAACAAAAGTTTAAAGTGGAAAGTTAAATACTTTGTCTTTTATGACACAAATCTAAGAAAGCTCCAAAGGGTAAAAGTTATATTTTTGCTTAACGACCGTGAAGAGAGAGAGAGAGAGAGAGAGAGAGAGAGAGAGAGGGAAATGGGAAAGCAACCAAAACTTGCTTCAGCTTAGAGTTTTTTTGTTTACTCAGCCATTGTGTTTTTGCAATTTATGCGTCATTTTCACCATAAATTTCAAATGCCCACTTCTTTTTTCTTTCATTTCATATATATTTTTTATAATATTTTCTTCTTCTTCTTCTTCTTCTCTCTCATATGAGCCATAACTTTTTTTCCGCCACTATCCATTTTCTCAGCTCCTTTGTTGTTTCTTGAGGCTGAGTTTTACGGGCTATTTTTTTAATAGTTATTTAAGGGTGAAGACTTCAAGATTGATATGGTTAAAGGTTTCATCTGCTTAAAGTATACGTACATATATATATATATATATATATATATCTATATAGAAATATCACTTTTTCAGTTCAAGCAAAAAGCTTTATACCATTCTTTCTAAGGCAAAGCAAAGCAGTGAAAGGTTGTTTCAGGTACATCTCTCTGACTCTCTCTCTCTCTCTCTCTCTCTGTGTATGTGTGTACCAAAAATTATGTCCATAATGGTTTTAACATTGAATTTCTTTGCTTCATCAAAAAGTTAGGCCATTTCTTCAACCCTGCTAATCTCAAATATGTATGGCATTTAAAAAAGTTTAGATAGTACAAGAGCAAACCAAATCTGGGTTGTCTTTCTTTTTTAAATTCTGTCCTTGTTTTTGAGCAACTAATCTCAGGTTTTCAAGGTGATAACACTAAAAAGGATTTAGACCCAATTCACTTATCTCTTTCTGTAATGCAATGCTTAAGTCTATAAATCATTCTTTCGAAAAAAGTGGCTCCATGTTATTTGGCTTTTCTTTCTTTTAACTTGGAGAATATTACTAGGCTGCAGAGTGGTTTTGAATTTTGAAGTTTTGGATGTGTTCTCTGTTTTGTTGTTATGCACCTCAAATTAATGTTTGCATAAGAACAAATTTTGTCCCTTCTGGGCAAAATCTTCCTTTGAAAAAAAAAAACTTAATTTAGTCTGTAAAATCTTTAAATTCTCTTGTCTTTTTGTGTTTTATTCTCTTACACAATCTTATTTGTAAAAGTATCATATATATATATATATGGACCATCCAGAAACTCGTACTATGATCCTTGGCTGTTGTTGATGCTCTAGTTTCTCTTTCTTTTGACTAATTCTGAGATGAAAATCTGATAATGTAGGTGAATGAGGAGTAAGTGTCATAGCTAAGTAATGAGTATGGCCAGGCTAACACCACCAAAAAGCCCTTTAGTCTGTGATAAAAACCACTCAGGTTGTATGTGGAGCTTATATAGCCTCTTCGAATTTCGACAAGGTAACTCTAGAAGGAAGCTGATTTCAGATAGGAAGCGGTTAAATAGAGAAGTTGTTGGTAAGATTCTATCAATTATTTTACAGTGCTGTGATGTCATGTTTGAATTACATTCTGTAAGACAGAGAATTTGAACACTCATAACTTTGCAGATGATGAAAAAGTTAAGCAGCATGGTTTGCTTACCAAGTTTGATGAGAAATTCCAAGGAAGAGACGTAAGCTCCACCAACCTACTTTTATGATCTAATTTTTGTGCATTTTTTCTAGTAATGTATATGTTTGTATTTGTTATGTATTATGAATACTTGTCAAGTTCATAGAACTCATGGTTGGTTGAACCGAGAATCAAAGTGAATCAATGCTGATTAATTACTTGTTCAATTGTATCAGGATAGAAATGAGAATTTAGTGGGTCCTGATATGCCAAATGATGAGAAGCTCAAAGAGGAAGAGGCTTCATCCAGTGAGAAGCAGATGAATAATAAAGCCACCTCTGACATAAAGTTGAAGCAGCCTAATTCTGGACCTGGTCAGTTACCTAGGAATCATGGAAAGTCAGCAGAAACTTGTCAGAGACCTTGTCATGCTCCTCTTCATGATCGAACTGGTTCAGCGAAGCAAAAGCAACCTCCACATCGAAATCTAGTGGCTAAAACTTCAGGTAAGCTAGAATCACGAGAAGCATTAGGCAAAAAGGCGCGTCTCAGAAAAAGGAGAGGCTGTGGTTGCAAAAATGTCGATTTCGTGAACTATGATCAGCTAAACAAAATTAATCCACAGTTGCTAAAAGTGAATGATGAGGCCATAGTGAATCAGAAATTCATTGAAGGGAAGTATCTCAGCAGGGGTGGAATAAACCAGCAGTCTAAACAATTAATGGAGGCCTTACAGATATCGAATTCAAACAAGGAGTTGTTTACGAAACTCCTGCAAGATCCCAATTCTTTGTTAGTGAAACACACCCAAGATTTAAGGGACTCTCAAGCACAAAAAGAGCAAAAAAAATCCTCCTCTGAAGCTAAAACATTGGATCACCAAACTTGTAATGAGAAGCAACATGAAGAGCATGCATCGACTCGAGAGTTGATAGCTTCTGATAAATCCCAGTCTGAAGGAAGAAGTGATCCACAGTGTTCTGACACAATAATAGTTCTAAAGCCTGGCCTAACAAGCATGCAAGATTCTGGAGACAAGATCAGTCATTGTTCCTCTTCACAGTATTGTCATGATTTGGAAAAACATGTGCAGAGTGTTAGGCCCGCATATTTTTCATTTGATCATATAAAAAGGAAGTTCAGACATGCTATGGGGGTAACCAGAAAGGAGCAGCGCTTGATGTCAATTGATGGTGTGAAACATCAGTCTTCTGGTATAAGCCAGGGAACTGAAGATGGAAAGAAAGGGAAAGGCATGGAGATCATAAAAAGAAACTTTGAGAACATTGTCCATGGAGAAATTGAAGAATCTTCTTTTGATGTCAAGAAAAGAGACAAGTTGGGCAAGTTAAACGAATTCAAACCAAGCATTGGACATGAAACCGCTTCAAGCAGCGGAAGTGGTTACAAAAACTCAAGTTTTTCGAGTTTAGCCCATCCAAACAAAAGTGAATCAAGAACACATGTGGAGGGCCGGAGACATTACTTTGAAATATTGAACAACAAGAATGAGGACATCAATTTTTTCCAAAAACAGGTACCAAAAGTCTTGTGGAGTACAATCTCGTCTCCTGAATATGACTTATTGCCTGTACAAAGTCCTAGGAGGGACATTAAAACAAGCATTGTTACAGCTCAAATGAGATTCTACCCCTACAGCAATAGCCAAGTGGCATATGAGAATAGTTGGAGCGTTCAAGAAGAACTTAAAGGCAGCTACTCAAGTTTGCTGAATCAGAACACAGATTCTGCAACTGATAGCAAGAAAACCAACAGTAAATTCCAAGATGTTGATACAAAGCAATATATCTCAGACAATCTATCTTCTCGTGCCAAAGTTCTTGAAGTTGATTCAGTTACTAGAGGTACAGTTTTTGAGATTTTCAAACAGTAACTTTTTGTAATTGTACAAATCAACAAATTTCTAAAAGTTCTATACAGATTTTAGAAAGCAAATATTTCCATGCATCACCAGGTGAAACAAATCCGGTGGAATTCCCCTCTAGACTAGATGGTATAGAGAAGAATGATACCCTGGAAGCTACTGATACAAGGCATTCAGAAGAAACAGTTTCTTCAGGAATGCTGTCCGAATCAGATAGCTCAGACGAAGTCTCTACTTCAGAGATTAGTGACGGTACAGGCCAAGAGTCAAATAATCTTTTGGGAGCACCACCTGAATTATGTAACACAGACAACAACACTGCAAATCAAAACACTGACACAACAAACGCAAATGAAGAAAATGAATGCTATAGGTGCTCAAGACTGGTAAATTGCTCTAACACAATCACATCTCCTCCAGTTATATTCCAATGCTTCTTTCAGTCACCTCTAGACCTTTTCTTCTTCTTATGATTTCCCATTCCGACTTCATATGCTTTGTTTTAATATGCCAACTGTCTTGTTATTAAGGATCTACCTTTTGAGGATCAACCTTCAACATGTTCAACTGATGTTTTACTTTCAACCCCTACGAGCATTGGGAGAGTACAGGAGTACCCTGATAGCATTAAAGATAGAGGAGATCAATCAAGTCCAATTTCTGTTCTTGAGAGGTTTTTCGCAGATGTTGCTAGTCCTCCAAGTACCGTAAGCCAACCTGGTACACTTCATATCAGAAAGTTATAGTTAAAATCTTCTTTTTCTGTTAACTCGATTGAGCAACTGAGTACTGAATGAGCTCCTAATACATTTCTGCAGCTTCTTCTCTTGTGAGGTTCCATTTGGATACTGACATCAACATAACCACTTCTTCATATCTCTATGGATCAATCTCTGAGTATGTAAAGGCAGTGCTGCAAGCCTCTGGCTTGAATTGGGATGAACTTGATTTGAAGTGCCGCGCATCAGACCCGATGCTCGACTCATGTTTGCTTGACTCATCAAAGCTTCGGTCTAACCAATTATGTGGTGATTGTAAGCTACTCTTTGACTTCATCAGTGAAGTTCTTCTTGAGGTATATGACAGCCATTTCAGATGCTCTCCTGGGGTCTCATTTATCAAGCCAAATTATGTCCATTCGCTAATTCCAGTGGAGAATTTTGTGATTCAAGAGGTGATGAAACGTGTAGATTGGCACTTCCAGCCACATTCATCACCAAGAACAATGGAGCGGCTCATTACAGAAGACTTGAAAAGATCCAGAACATGGCTAGATATCCGAATTGATGTAGAAGATATCGCTACTGAGATGGTAGAAGATGCTTTGGAAGAGTTACTTATGGAAACCATAGTTGGTATGCATAGTTAGAGCTCATTCTTTTATTGAACAAACTATTCGGCAAGGGGAAAAAATGGTACAGCTCAACTGCGTTTCTTAGATAAACTTGACATGTAACCATAGTCATCGGAAAAAATTATGATCCAAGTTTACTCACTTTGATTGAGTACTCGTGTCAATATGATATATGGGGTTCAGCATAAGGAAGGTTCTGGCTGACTTAAAGGAGAACAATTTGGATTAGTCTCTACATGAGACATGAACTGTAATAACAATCCTTCACGTACCATTTATACTTGATTACTACACATATACACTCCATACTAAACATTTTGATGGAGACTGAGTAATAGGCTTTAACCATCTTGTTTATAGAGCACAATTTATTTTTGGCATTACCTGGGCATACTTTTGGGTTTTCAAATGGTTATGGTTTAGGCATTTAGTTGAGGTTGGCTTGTATTTGGTTGCATATCTACGGTTTTCTCCACTGCATATTGAAAGTATTTCTCTATTTTTTTGTTTGTTTTTTTTTTTGTTTTTTTTTTTAATTGATAACTTCAAAAATATTTTCATGAAATTTACTAGAAATGTATTCAACATAACATACAGAGAGGTTAAAGAAAAAGAGAGAGATTATAAAACTGAGTTTGTTCAAGAGCAAGCTGTTCTGTGCCTGCCTGTACAGTGTACTACAATTCAACGACATGTCGTTTATCTGCAAACATTATACTACATGTCGTTAACACTAACAATGGTCTGAAAAATAAACAACACGTCGTTAGCTTTAGAACTACAAAAAGTTTTTGAAGGAAAAGAAATGTCCTTCAAAATAAACGACATGTAGTTTACAAATAAATAAAGGTCAAGCCTTTTTTTTTTTTTCAAAAGAAAACGACATGTGGATTATAACAAGGCATTTATTTACCACCAAGAAAGCTTAGAGAAATTTACATGTGATCCTTTCTGAGTGGACCAGCTACACCTTGTATTGACTCCATGATTCCAGTAATCTCAAGTTGAACAAAATCTTTATTTCAAAACTACATCTTTAAATGGCAATAAGCAAAGCTGGATTACAAATCATCTTGATGACAAAAAGCTCAGTTGCCTTCAATAAAATATCCTCTTATACTATCATGTTTGGAGAGCATTTTATTGCTTGTAGAAATATAAACTTTTCATTGACATTAATACTTAAAATTCATCTTATTTCCAAATTGGCATATTGCAAAACAGATAGCCAGTTGGATTCAAAACCTGTGAATTCTGTCACAAAAGTATCTAATTACATGTAAAAAGTGAAACTCATAGCCATTCTTATACATATTGAGTAAAATTTTTACTATGGCTGCTAGAGACTGTAAGGATATAATAGCTATGTTTGTTGCAATATGGGCTATAATTTTGGTTACAAATTCACTCCAAGTACGGGGAAGATTACCTATAGAAGAAGATATGGAGCTAGATAGACAGCTCGAACTTATCAACAAGTCTCCACTCAAGAGTTTCCAGGTAAATTTGAACTTTCGAAGTTTTAAAGCTAAGAGGGTACATGTTTCAATGCTTAGATTTCCCAGAGGCAAGAGTAACAGGATTACTTTGTTAAGGAGATTATGATCATTAACAGATATTAACTCTCTGGCTTTGATAATTTTTTTTAATGAAATTCTGTCCAAATAATGTGTTATTTCCCCACTAAACAGACTGAATATGGTGATTTAATAGATTGCGTTGACATCTACAAACAACTTGCTTTTAATCATCCCTTGCTTAAGAATCACACAATTCAGGTCAACCATCTCTCCCTTCTTTATTCATTTTCTTCCCTTGCTTTTCCTTTTTGTTTTGTATTAAAAAGAACAAAAGAAAATTAAGAGAAATGGCTCTTGGTGCTTGTTACTTGATTAACTTAGAGTGCATATGGGGCTTAATGCAGATGAAGCCCAAAACCACTCCAAAAGAGAAGGGAAATGAAGCTTCAAGAGCCTACAAATCTTCAAACTACATGCCCAAGCACATAAAGTGCCCACCAGGATCAGTACCAATCAGAAGGGCTAAGAAAGAAGATCTTATAATGGCAGAATCTACAAAGTCTATGGGATTAAACCATCCAACATATATTCCTTGGCGTTGCTCTAATGGTGGCGATGGAGGCCACCATGTAAATAAAATTGAGAACTATTTTGAGCTTCTTGCTTATTAAGAATCCTAAGTAAAAAGATGATTGATATCATGTTTGCGTGTCTAAGTCTTTCTCATTAAACTGATTTATCGTAAAAGATAATCATCTTCTCACAAAGTTTCTTAGTTTCCTTTTTATTTAGTTTGCAGTGCTTGAACATAAAAGTCAAATGTATGGGACAAGAGCACGCGTAAACATATGGAACCCCAGTGTTAAAGACCATCAATTTAGCATTGGTGGTATGTGGATTGCCAATGGCCCTAAACATGATATCAACAGTATACAAGCTGGATGGATTGTAAGTATCTGCACCAGCCACTCAAAGTATGAAATAAGCAGGAGTGTTTATGAAGCGATTTTGCTGTCTTATATACGGTCAAATTTTGATTTAAAATACTCCCATGAATCTCTCATAAATATAGTTAAAAGGGAATTCTATGAATAACTCATGTCTGTCTTGACATTTTAGTTTATAATTACAAGGAAAATGAATTCAGAAATGGTCTTTGTAAAATTAATTGAAATATGCTGAGCCAATATATTTGAGATCCTGTACAAGTTGCATCATGATTAATTTCAATGAGATGGTCTAGAATTGTGAAAAAGGAATGACAAAGTCTCATCAACTGTATAGTTGTATTGGTTTGTGTTCTAAGAGCAAACAGGTTATGACATACTAAATTCTGTATTTTGTATAAACATACGTTTCTTTTTCTTGCCTTTCACCCAATTTCAGGTTCACAAAGATGTATTTCCCAACGGCAGCAGACTATATACCTATTGGACTGTGAGTTTTAAACCACCATGAATCTTGATCAACACCTTACATCATATTCCTACTCTTGACAAAGATTTGTTCTTCAACATTCTGGCCAACCCTTTACATGTATCTGGTATTCCTGCAGGGTGATGGCTACCAAAGGACCGGCTGCTTCAATGTTCTTTGTCCAGGATTTGTACAAGTTAGCTCAGTTATAGCTCTTGGCCTCATTTTACCACACTCCACTTTCAACGGTTCTCAATCCGATATGCTATTAAGTGTATATCAGGTGAAAGATTTTCCTTTGCTTTAACCATATCTTATGTAAAACAACTGTAAACAATGACTCGAAAGTGCTTAACATACAGTGTCGATTACTCGTTGATAACAGGATCATGCTTCAGGGCATTGGTGGCTGATGTTTGAAGACAAGTATGTTGGTTACTGGCCAAAGGCAATAGTCCCAAGGTTGGGTGATGGTGCAGGTTCTGTCTCATGGGGAGGACAGATTTACAGCCCTGTAACTGTACTTAGCCCTGAGATGGGAAGTGGGCATTTCCCAGAAGAACCTTATAGAGTAAACTATAGAATAGCAGCTTATATAATACAGATTAAAGTTGTTAATGATGAACGTGACAGTACCAAATTTGATAATCCAAAAGATGATGCCCTTAAAATTGTGGTTGACAAACCTAGCTGCTACAAGGCAAGACATCTTGTGGATGAGGCTGCAGGCTTGGGATACCATGTTTACTTTGGGGGACCTGGGACTTGTACTTATTGAATATGGAGTAGTATGACTTCATTACTTATTTGTCATGACTCAATGGAACAAATATAAGTCACTGAATCTGTTTCCCTTTATGACTTAAAACAGATTAATTAACTGTGAGTTTTACCCTGAAAGAGGAAAGAAATGCACCTTTTTTTGACTTGACATTGGCTCAATTAAATCATTAAGGGAAATAGTTCATGGGGCAATTTCAGAACCCAGAGGCAAAATTACTACTAAATAGACTAGGATTAAGTTATAACTCGATGATGTTCAATCATGTTCAAACATGTTTATCAGACTATTAATAACTCTATTTCGTAGAATTTTTTAAAAAGTAAATTATTTACTTAGAGTCACTTTCTAAATTACATTTTCTTCAATTTTTAAGAA
Organism: Parasponia andersonii; assembly: GCA_002914805.1. NCBI lineage: Eukaryota > Viridiplantae > Streptophyta > Magnoliopsida > Rosales > Cannabaceae > Trema > Trema andersonii. The sequence goes on along the minus strand of JXTB01000109.1, from coordinate 651,840 downwards.
GAATCATGCGAAACCAAATTTTACTCACTGCACTGAGTCATTTGCAAAATGACATGATTCATTAAACATTAGTATGAGGAAGCTTCTGGATGATTAAGAAGAGACAATTTGGATTACTCTCCAGTACATTGATAACAAAATTGAGAAAGAAAAAAAAAAACCTTTTATGTAACCTTCGGTACGGCTCAATAATAGGCTTCAGTTTTACAATAGAAGAGAATTCACTTTTTCACTTTTTTATTTAAGTAACTCTTGGCTTTTCTAGTAGTTATGATTTAGGTTGTTCGCTGAGCTTGGCTTGTATTTGGCTGCTTAGATTAAGTTTTTGTTATTTGAATTTTGAACTTCGAAGATATTTAATAGTAACTCCTTGATTGGGAATCATAATACCCCTACCAATTGATGCAGGACACTTTGTTGTATCTATTTTTTAGTTGTCATTTATTTTTTTTTAAAGTCTTTATGTCATATTTTACTAAAATAGCTGTTGATTTGTATTACCTAAAACGACTACGTTTTGAGGCTTTAGCCCTTTTCTTTTTTAGGTTTCGCTTGATAGTATTTTGGGATCATTCCAGAACTATTTTGCTATTATATTCTCTCTGTTGTTATTCAATAGCAGTATATTGAGGTGTTGGTTCGACGAAACCAAATCTCTTCTCGTACTGGAATCAACTTTGTTCAAGATTTCTACATCAAATTGGTATCGAGAGCCTAAGGTTCTTTCCTTTGGTTTATGATGGACAGTGGTGAACGGGATGGTGAAGAAATTAGATGCACGTTTCGAAGCTCTCACTCGCGAAATCTAATTAGTTTGGCTCAGATTGGCACCACACAACCTACTATACAACCCACACCTCAACTTTCGACTCAAACCACTGATCAAGGGGTTACTCGTCCTCTACAATATGTCAATCGAGCACAAGAAGATGAGCCACAGCATCGCCGAACCCCTGCTGCAAATCGAAATCGAACATATTATGGGCAACGTCGATATGCTCTGGAGTCAGGGGATTCCGATAATCAACGCCCAGTGGCTAATTTTGACACTGACGAAGATGTGGAGGCTTGGGCTTTTGGCGAACAAAGGTACGCAAGACCCAATCGATATGCGCAACAAGTTCCTGATTATAGAATTAAGATTGACTTACCAATGTTTGATGGCAATATGCATATTGAAGATGTTCTTGGGTGGATTAAAATTGTAGAGAATTTTTTTGAGTACATATGTGTTCCAGAGGATAAAGAGATCAAATTGGTTATTTACAAATTAAGAGGAGGTGCATCTGCTTGGTAGGGAAAACTCCAAAACAACCATCGTGCACAAGGGAAAAGTATAGTGAAATCATGGCCTCGGATGAGACGACTTATTAGAACTCAATTTTTACCAAGTGATTATGAGCAGATATTATACCACCAGTATCAACATTGTCAACAACGAAGGTGTAGTGTTCATGAGTATACCGAAGGGTTCTATCGGTTAAATGCTCCAACTAATTTACCTAAATCTGAAATGCACCAAGTAGCTCGTTATATCGGGGGTCTTCGAGAAAATATCCAAGATCAGATAACTTTAAGGCCAGTTTGGAGTTTATCAGAAGCTGTAAACTTAGCTTACAAGATCGAGAATCAGCTCATGTGGACAACCACTCCTTCTGCTAGGCGAACTACCATGGATTATGGCACAGACAAACCCAAAGGTAGCAGCTCATGGGTCACCCTTGGCAATTCGACATTGATGCTATCCACCATGGCAAAGATAATAGTTATGTGTTCCATTGGACAGGAAAAAAGATTGCTCTAGTCCCTCTTCGATAGGGTTTCACTAGACCGGTGACTACAACAGCTACCAAGGACACATTCCTCACTATGTCTGGACCAAACTTCTTATCATCCCTCAAGGAAGATAACAATATGGTTGCTATTATTGTCAAGGAATCCAATCTGACTGCTTCCATCATTCCTAGTGCCGTGGCTCCCTTACTTTAAGAATTTGCAGATTTGTCGCCTAAAGAGCTCCCTAATTACCTCCCCCTAATGAGAGACATTCAACATCATATTGACCTCATTCCGGGAGCTACTCTACCTAATCTACTGCACTATCGAATGAGTCAATGGGAACATGAGATCTTACAAAATATGGTGGATGAGCTACTTAAAAAGAAATTAGTGCGAGTTAGCTTAAGTCCTTATGTCGTTCTTGCCCTTTTAGTACCAAAAAAGGATGGAACATAGAGAATATGTGTAGACAGTCGAGCTATCAACAAAATTACGATTAAGTATCATTTTCCAATTCTAAGACTAGAAGACATGCTAGATAAACTCTCTGGTGCTAAAGTGTTTTCAAAACTTAACCTTCGAAGTGGTTACTACCAAATTCGTATTCGACCTGGCGATGAGTGGAAGATGAGTGGAAGACGGCGTTCAAAACTAGAGAGGGGCTATATGAATGGCTCGTTATGCCATTTAGGCTTTGCAATGCCCCTAGCACTTTCATAAGGCTGATGAATGAGGTGCTCAAACCTTTCATTGGGTGATTTTTCGTGGTCTACTTTGACGATATACTAATCTACAGTACTGATAAAACCACCCATATGACCCACCTCAAAGCTGTCCTAGAAGCCTTGCATGATAACAAGTTGTATCTCAACCTCAAGAAGTGTGCATTTTTAACTAATAGTTTGTTATTTTTGGGTTTTATCATTAGTGGACAGGGTATAGCTGCAGATGAACAAAAAGTACAAGCTATATGGAAGTGGTCTACTCCTCGGACTATCCATGACGTACGAAGCTTCTATGGGTTGGCTACTTTTTATCGAAGATTCATTCGTGGCTTCAGTAGTATTGTAGCTCTAACTACTGATTGTCTTAAAAAAGGGAAGTTTCAATGAGGCCCAGATCAGGATAATAGTTTTGCATTAGTAAAGGAAAAACTCATTTCTGTACCTGTACTTGTATTACCAGACTTTGACAAGGCGTTTAAGGTTGAGATTGATGCTTCCATGGTAGAAATAGGGGCTGTTTTAACCCAAGATAGTAAACCAGTAGAGTTTTTTAGCGAAAAGCTTAGTGAAGCGAGGCAGAAATGGAGCACTTATGAGTAAGAACTCTATGATATTGTTTGGGCCTTAAAACATTGGGAACACTATTTGGTGCAAAAGGAGTTCATTCTACATAGTGACCACTAAGCACTTAAGTTTGTTAACTCTCAAAAGAGCCTCAATCACATGCATGCCAGGTGGATCTTATTCCTCCAAAAGTTTTCATTTGCATTCAAGTATCGCATAGGTCACTTGAACAAGGTAGCTGATGCCCTTAGTCACAAATCTTGCCTCCTCAACACACTTTAGACTGAGATTGTTAGCTTTGAAGTATTGAAGGAACAATATACTCATGATGAAGATTTTGGTCCTATTTGGGTGAAGTGCTTAGCAACGGGAGTTTTCAAAATTTTTCATATCTATCAGGGATACTTATTTTATGGGGCTCAACTATATATTCCTCGCACTTCCTTACGAGAGTACCTAATTTGTGAGTTGCATTCCAAAGGCTTAGCTGCTCACCCAGGTAGAGATAAATCCATTTCTTTGGTGACTGAAAGGTTTTTTTGGCCTCATATCAGCCGCGACACTGCAAAGTTTGTCCAACATTATGCAATTTGCCAAAGTTCCAAAGGTATCACTCAAAATATTGGCTTATACACCCCCCTACTCGTACCCCACTCCATATGGGAAGACCTCAACATGGATTTCATTATTGGTTTGCCTAAAACACCTCGAAATGTTGATTTCGTGATGGTAGTTGTAGATAGATTCTCTAAAATGGCCAGATTTGTTCCTTGCAAGAAAACTGATGATGCTAGTAATGTTGCTAGACTTTTCTTCAGAGAGATTGTTAAGATGCATGGAGTTCCAAGACCCATAATGTCAGATAGGGATGTAAATTTCATTAGTCATTTTTGGAGGGAGTTATAGAAACGATTTGATACTTCTCTTAAGTTTAGTAGTGCATATCACCCTCAGACGAATGGACAAACAGAGGTTGTCAATCGGACCTTGGGAAATATGATTCGATGTTTGGCAGGTGATAAGCCGAAACAGTGGGATCAAGCACTTGCTCAAGCTGAATTTGCTTTCAATCGCTTGGAAAATTGTTTTACTGGGTGCTCACCCTTCTCCATTGTTTATACTAAACATCCTAATTATACTATGGACCTGCTGAGACTACCTGTAGCCAAAAATAAGCCAGCTGAAGTTTTTGCTGAAGATGTGGCAAGTATGTACCGTTTTGTTCGTGAGAAGTTAGAGGCTGCTAATGCCACTTACAAAGCAGCAGTTGATAAGCATCGAAGGACAAAGCAATTTCAAGAAGGAGATTTGGTTATGGTTCATTTGCGCAAGGATCATTTCCCAGTTGGTACTTACAACAAGCTATAGCCTAAGAAATTTGGCTCTTTTCAGATTCTGCAAAAGATTAATGACAATGCATTCCTTCTTGATCTTCCCCCTAACCTCCATATCTCATCAACTTTTAATATTGCTGATACGTACGAGTACCACCCTCCGGATGATGCCCCAACCATGGATGTAAATTTGGGGACGAATTCTTCTCAAGAAGAGGGGAACTGATGCAGGGCACTTTGTTGTATCTATATCTTAATTGTCATTTATTTTTTTAAAGTCTTTATGTCATATTTTACTTAAATAGCTGCTAGTTTGTATTACCCAAAATCACTACGTTTTGAGACTTTAGCCCTTTTCTTTTTTAGGTTTCACTTGACAGCATTTTGGGATCATTCCAGAACTATTTTGCTATTGTATTCTCTCTGTTGTTATTCAATAGCAGTATATTGAGGTGCTGGTTTGACGAAACCAAACCTCTTCTCGTACTGGAATCAACCTTGTTCAAGATTTCTACATCGCCAATCCACCTCCACAACAATCCAAATGTTCAATTTTAATCGTTCGAATCACCACCCCTTAGTCCAAAAACGACAATTGTTTTCACAAAAGGAGGCATATACTCAGTACTCTATTAGACGAACAAATATGTCATTTTTTAACTTCAACAATGACATAAATTTACGTAAAAACGACATGCCTTCTTGATTTCTTCACATGTTTCATTGTTCTCTTTGTATTCTCCTATGATTGAAGCACTTTTCTGATAAGGGTTGTACAAGTTTCTAATTCCTTTCTTTCGCTATAATAAACGACTACATCTAGAAAAACGACAATAATATAATACATCGACAACAATGTGATAAAACAACCACATATATAGAGGTGCAATAATGGGCCGCTCAGTCCGACCTCACCGATTTTAGGCAGGCTCATTGCGGGCTACAAGTTGGGCCAGTCTGGCCCATTATTTTCATGGGCTGAGTCGAGTTGACTCGTGGGCCACAATATCATGGCTCAGTCTAGTCTACAAATAGTAGGCAGGTCGACTCGTCTTAGTACTATAGCAAGACGAGCTTAGGCCAACTCATGGGCGGCGATCCATACTTACATCTCTAAACATATATAACAACTCCAACTATGAAACGATGTCTCATAAAAATAACATTATTTTTTATAAACGATAAAGAATAAACGCCAATAAAACGCTAGCAATATTTCAAAAATTATATCAACCAAATGACCGAAATTTCAAAATAATAATAATTAAAATAAGCGGCAGTATCTTTTATAAACAAGGGAAACAAAATGATTCAAAAACACTTCTTAAACGAGATCAAGTTGTAAAACGACATACGTTCTTTAAAAAGACAATAAGATGCTAACTACATTGAATCAATTAAACAACCACTGATTTGAAATGATATCACTAAGCTTGGCATGTATTTGGCTGCTTAGATTAAGTTTTTGTTATTTGAATTTTGAACTTCGAAGATATTTAATAGTAACACCTTGATTGGGAATCATAATCCCCCTACCAATCTACCTCCACAACAATCCAAATGTTCAATTTTAATTATTCGAATCACCACCCCTTAGTCCAAAAACCCAAAAACGACAATCGTTTTCACAAAAAGAGGCATATACTCAGTACTCTATTAGAAGAACAAACATGTCATTTTTTTAATTTCAACAACGACACAAATTTACATAAAAACGACATGTCCTCTTGATTTCTTCATATGTTTCATTGTTCTCTTTGTATTCTCCCACGATTGAAGCACTATTCTGATAAGGGTTGTACAAGTTTCTAATTCCTTTCTCTCGCTATATTAAACGACTGCATCTAAAAAAATGATAATAATATAATACATGGACAACAATGTGATAAAACAACCACATGTATAGAGCAACAATGGGCCTCCCAGTCCGGCCAAACTGATTTTAGGCAGGCCTATTGCGGGCCACAGGCTGGGCCTGGCTCATTATTTTCATGGGGCGAGTCGAGTCAGCCCGTGGGCCACAATATCATGGCTCAATCTAGGCTACAAATAGTAGACAAGTTGACTTGTCTTGATACTATAGTAGGACGAGCTTAGGCCAGCTCATGGCGACGATCCATAATTGCATCTCTAAACATATACAACAATTCCAACTATGAAACGACGTCTCATAAAAATTATATTATTTTTTATAAACGACAAAGAATAAACGTAAATGAAACGCTAACAATATTTCAAAAATTATATCAATTAAATGACCGAAATTTCAAAATAATAATAATTAAAATAATAGCGACAATATCTTTTATAAACAAAGGGAACAGTAATGATTCAAAAACACTTTTCTTAAACGAGATCAAGTTGTAAAAGGACATACGTTCTTTAAAAAGACAATAAGATGCTAACTACATTAAATCAATTAAACAACGACCGATTTGAAAATGATATCTCAGGAAAATAAAGAATGAAAGTAATCCTGAAAAATAATAATAAAGGGAAGGATCTTTGATAAATGACAACTGGTTAGGCAACGTAGAAAATTTAAAACAATTTCGTTAAACGACATTTTACAATCTTCTCCTACAAAAGACAATAAAACATTTTAGACGTTTTCTTTTTCAAATAATAATAAAAAAAAAACTGCATTAAATAGAAGCGTTCATTTGAACACAAATCACGCTGACCAAAAAAATAGGCTGCATTAAACAAAAATCATTCTTTATTTTCATTTTTGGAAAGCATTAATTGCCTGTAACAGACTCGGCATAGAATTTATGCTCCAAATTTATTTCCATTAAGAAGCAAACCATATTAAAGCTAGCGATTCGGATTCTAGCAAAACTGTGCACTGTCAAATAATTATGTAACTAGATATAAGAAGTCAAAACTCATAAACACATATTCACAGCCAGTGGTTCTAAGTTTTATAACTATGGCTAGTAGAGACTCCAAGGACATTATAGCTATGTTTATGGTACCATTAGCTCTAATTTTTGTTACAAATGCAGTCCAAGGATGGGAAAGATTACTCAAAGAAGAATATATGGAGCTAGATATACAGCTTAAACTCATCAATAAGCCTCCACTCAGGAGCTTTCAGGTAAATTTATGTGTTAATATTTTAATTCCAAAAGGGTATGATTCTGTTAAGTGTTACTTTCTAATGTTAAGCAAACTGATTGTGACAAATATTTTATGTAATCATCTCCAAATCAATGTGTTATCCCTACCCAGCAGACTGAATATGGTGATGTTATAGACTGTGTTGACATGTACAAACAACTTGCTTTTGATCATCCTCTGCTCAAGAGTCACACAATTCAGGTCAACCATTATTCCCTTGCTCTTTTCATTTTTGATTCTATAATAAAATGTTGGACTTTATTTCTCAGACATAACTCTTGGTTTTTGTTACTTAATGAATTTAGAGTTCAATTGGGGTTTAAATTGCAGATGAAGCCTAAAACTATTCCGGAAGACAAGGGAAGTGAAGCTTCAAGTACAGCTTATATATCTTCAAAGTACATGCCCAAGAACATAAGGTGTCCAACTGGTTCAGTACCCATCAGAAGGGCTACTAGGGAAGATCTTATCATGGCAGAATCTGTAAAGTATTTGGGACTAAATTATCCGACAGATAATCCTTTTCGTGGTTCTACGGTTGATATTCAAGGCCATCATGTAAAAATCTTTAGAACTATTTTAGCCTCTTTATTAAGCTGCTTAAGATCTTACCTGCATATGTAACCTATTTTTTTTTTTTTTTTTGCTCATTGGATTGATCTTTAATGTAATATGGTCTCTTTAGTCACTAAGGATGGTCTTCCTTTCTGTCGATGTAGTCTGCAGTGCTTAATCTTAGAAACCAAAATTATGGGGCGAGATCGCGCATAAATATATGGGACCCCAGTGTTCAAGACCATCAATTTAGCATTGGCACTATGTGGATTGTGAGTGGCCCTAAAGAGGACATAAACAGTCTACAGGCTGGGTGGGCTGTAAGTAATTGCTCAATTCAAAATCGTTGTTATGTTACTTTCTTGTGCATTAGCCATTCAAAGTATGATATAGACACATTAAATTTTATCAGAAGAATTGTCTATAGGCCATTAACATTGTACCTTGTATAATGAACATCTATTTCTTTGTCACATTCAGGTTCATAAATTTCTCTCTCCAAATGGCTCCAGATTGTACACCTATTGGACTGTAAGTTCCACAAACTTCTTATTCTTGAACTTTGTTCATATTGACTCTCTATTCTTATCTTACCTTGTCTTTCATTTCTTCACTAAGAAGTGCTGTTATTGTCACTCTGGTTTTCAAATCCCTCTGCAGGCCGATGGTTACCAAAAGACTGGCTGCTTCAATGTTCTTTGTCCTGGATTTGTACAAGTTAGCTCGGAAATCACCCTCGGCCTTGCATTACCGCCTTCCACTTTCAACGGCTCGCAGACCGATATGCTACTCAGTTTATATCAGGTGAAACATCCTTATTTCCTTGACCATATTTCATGTCAAGCATTCCCAACACAATGACTCACCCGTGTCCATCACTCGTCACAGGATCGCGCTTCGGGGCATTGGTGGTTGATGTTTGAAGACAAATATGTTGGTTACTGGCCAAAGGAAATAATTCCAAGGCTGGGAGAGGGTGCAACTTTTGTGTCATGGGGAGGAGAGGTTTACAGCCCTTTAGGCTTGCTTAGCCCTGCTATGGGAGGTGGCCATTTCCCAGAAGAAGGTTTTGGAAAAGCAGCTTATATAATACAGATTAAAGTTGTTAGAGATGACACAAACAGTACCAAATTTGAGGATCCACCAGATTATGCCCTTAAAACTTGGGCTAACCAACCTCATTGTTACAATGCCAAAAATGATTACCAAGCAGCTGGAGGCTGGGGATACTATGTTTTCTTTGGGGGACCTGGGAATTGTTCATTTGCAATGGAATAATATAACACACACATATATATATATATATATATGTGTGTGTTTGTGTGTGTTTGTGTGTGTTTGTGTGTGTTGATACTAAATGGAAGTCCTACTTATCATGACTAGTAAGAATAAATGGAAGTCATTGATACTAAAGTTTGGCATGAAGATGAAGAGAGGAAAGAAATATACCATGTTGTGTGGATGAAGGAGTTGCAATTGACAATTTTGTCTAAGAAACTAGTTTGTTAAACAATTCCAGAACCCAAAAGCAATATTACTAGCTTATTATGTTTTTTTTTTTTTTTTACTACTAATCAATATTTGTGAGTGATAAAACCGTTTAGACTTGTCTATACAAGTAAGAGAGCTCTTTGGCTTTGATGTGATTGGTATGGACTCTTTCTAAGTTAATGTGATTCTAAAACAAAAAGAAAATTTGTATTGAAATTAACTAGTATTTTTTATCTCTTTCAACAATTACGCTTGCTTAAAAAAGTGTTCCACGTGTCGAATTTCTAGTGGAGATGGCATGATTCATAATTTCATATATTCTAATTGAAAATACGTCTGACAAATCACAATAATTTATTATAGCATTCTATTGTCACCCTCACATAAACGAACAGTCGTAATATACAAATTTTCAAACTGAGACAAAAGGTCGAGGAGGCATTATGTACTCTTAACCCAGTTCCCGCCATATAATTTTTTTTTATTTCCTTTTCTTTTTATGGGACCAAAAAAAAAAAAAAGAATTTTTCACTATTTTTTACTTTATTATTATTATTATTATTATTATTATAATATTCAATATCCTCAAACCCTAACCATAACTTAAACCCAAATCCACCGCTTAAACCCTAGCTAGCCACCGCTCCAAAGAACCCCTCCGCGCCTAAGCCTCCATCCACCAAACCATCCATGGCCATCGACCCGAAAACCGTCGAATCGGATCGGGTTCTGATCCTCGACTACGGTTCCCAGTACACCCACCTCATCACCCGCCGTATCCGAGCTCTCTCCGTCTTCTCGCTCTGCATTTCCGGAACCAGCTCTCTCAAGACCATTGCTGACCACAAGCCCCGGGTCGTCATCCTCTCCGGTGGGCCCCACTCCGTCCACACTCCCGGCTCGCCGAGCTTCCCCGATGGGTTCGTCGAGTGGGCCGAGTCCAATGGCGTGTTTGTGCTCGGCATCTGTTATGGCCTCCAGCTGATAGTTCAGAGACTGGGTGGGGAGGTCAGGGTTGGGGAGAAGCAGGAGTATGGGAGGATGGAGATTGAGGTGGAGAAGGCTCTGGGGCTTTTCGGGTCGAAGAATTGCGGCGATACGCAGTCCGTTTGGATGAGCCATGGCGATGAGGCTGCCAAGTTGCCTCAAGGGTTCGAGGTGGTGGCGCGGAGTAAGCAGGGGGCGGTGGCCGCTATCCAGAATCCATTGAGAAGGTTTTATGGGCTTCAGTATCATCCAGAGGTGATGTTTCGGCTTCAGTTTTTACTGTCTTATTGTGGTTTTGCTGATTGGTTTTAGGAATTTAGTTCCTCTCTATGGAGTTCTGCTGGCAAAGTTTTAGTCAAAAGAAATGAAGTATGCTCTTTTCTGGTCTAAGTGAATTCTTGCATTGAAATACACGAGTCTAGTATTGGGGTTGATTGTTACAATATTGTAGATTAATTGCTTGATAAAGTAACGTTTTTTGGGGAAGGAAAAGAGTTAAGAATCTGAGATACCAATCAAATTTGCTTTAGTTCTTAGTAGTGGTTTGTTTCTTGCTTCTTCTATTATCAGCTGATTGACCCCATTTGAACTTGAATGCTGAACTCTGTGCTAGTATTTGGAGAATTTTGGATCAAAATAATAATTGCATTTTACACTTTATCCAAAGATTGAAACAATGGATTTGTCCACAGGTGACACATTCACCGGAAGGAATGGAAACGCTTCGTTACTTTCTTTTTGATGTTTGTGGAGTCAAGGCGAGCTGGAAAATGGAAAATGTATTAGATGAAGAGATTAAAGTGATTAACGAAACGGTGGGGCCTGATGAGCATGTCATATGTGCTCTATCTGGTGGTGTGGATTCCACAGTTGCTGCAACGCTTGTTCACAAGGCAATTGGAGATAGACTTCATTGTATTTTTGTTGATAATGGTTTATTGAGGTGAGACAGCAATCAGTTTCTTTTTGAGAGACCAACATTGTCAGATAGTTCAATACTTATTGTATGGAATTCCATATCAAAGCTCTCCATTTTCCCTTCGTGGATTTGTTCTCTGTAGGTACAAGGAAATGGAACGTGTAATGGAAACATTTGAAAGGGATCTTCATCTACCTGTTACTTGTGTGGATGCCACGGATCAGTTTCTTAGTGAGCTAAAGGGCGTGGATGATCCTGAGAAGAAAAGGAAAATAATTGGGAAGGAGTTTATTTGCATCTTTGATGATTTTGCCCACGAGTTAGAGCAGAAATTAGGAAGAAAACCTTCCTACTTGGTCCAAGGAACCTTATACCCTGATGTGATTGAATCTTGTCCACCCCCTGGATCTGGAAGCACCCACTCTCATACAATCAAGAGCCATCACAATGTCGGGGGACTTCCAAAGGACATGAAATTGAAGCTAATTGAACCACTCAAGCTTCTCTTTAAGGACGAGGTTTTGATTCTGCTGTTTTACAGTGTCTTATAATCGTTATCTCATTGTCATCAATTCATAATATTTTGCATTTATTGTTTTAAGGTTCGCCAATTAGGAAAGATATTGAATGTTCCAGAGGGATTTCTAAAGCGTCACCCATTTCCTGGGCCTGGTCTCGCCGTTCGAGTCATCGGGGATGTCACTTTGGGAAATTACTTGGATACACTCCGCCTGGTATCTTGTGTTTACCAAGTGAAAATTGTTACAATTTTGGTCCACTTTTTTTGCCCCCCCCCCCCTCTCCAATTCTTCTTAATTTATGATTTTCTTTTTCCAGGTAGATGAAATTTTCATCCAGTCAATCAAGGATGCCGGGCTTTATGATGTCATCTGGCAAGCTTTTGCCGTGTTTTTACCTGTAAGAACTGTTGGAGTTCAAGGTGACCAAAGAACACATGGTCATGCCGTTGCCCTTAGAGCTGTTACAAGTGAAGATGGGATGACAGCAGACTGGTAAGCATACAATTATGCCTTGTACGTTATCTATGTAGCTTTTCAACCATTGCTATCTTTGTGTTACTGCATATTATGTGTAGTTGGATACTGCAACTCGCTACCTTTAGGTGCTTGCAACTTCTAAATGTTTCTTTATTTTCTTTGGAAGTGTGCTGTAACTTTTACTGATACTGACTTGGGTTCTATTCTTCACAAGCTCAAAAGGACTGTAAATGCAGATTGTTTAACAGAAAGTTAAGGTTCAGTAGGTGTATGTCTATATATACTGCTAAGAGTGTATAACGTTTAGGCGTCACGTGTCAGTTTTGTGATTGTGGCTTGGCATTGTCGGAATGCTCTTATATGAAGTTGACAGATTCTAAATTTCTTATGGAATTTTTTTTTCAACATATTTTTCTGTCATGTGCTTTATGCTGCCGCTTTGCTGGCTATTCAACGAATGAAATTTCTCATCTTTATTATCCTTTCATCAATCCATTTTAATGTATTTACTTTGCTGGTCTCTCTGTAACTCCAGGTACCCTTTTGAAGGTAAATTTTTGGCTGATGTGTCACAGAAGATCTGCAATAGTGTTCGAGGCGTAAACCGAGTCAGTTACGACATTACATCTAAGCCTCCATCAACAATTGAGTGGGAATAAGGGTAGTGAAGATCTTTGTAGCTTATAGGAAGAGTGACAAACGTTAAATCTGTACACAAGTTTAAGGTTCCAGTCATTTATGCTTCCCTTGGTATTAGTCAAATCTTGCAAGTTTGGCGAAAAGTGGAAAGTTCCCTGATTTCACACTCTGATATTGTTTTGATCTATTATTGTGGCAATGTTAGTTGCTCCTTTTTTTTTTATTGGTGTTTGGTGTGTGGGAAAATATTTCAGTGGTGAAACTTACTTCCTGATCAGACGGTATTAGACAAATTTGAACTCAAATAGTAAACTAATCCTGGCCAGAGAATGTAAACGATATTCAGATGTGGCCTAAAGGAGTGATATCCCAAGACTAAATTCGTAAAAGCCTCTGGCACTGCCTTAGAGGCCAATGAGTAAGAACTTCAAGAATTAGTTATACTATAATGAATTATTGTGTTAATGATCCTATCAACTATCATCCCTAAACTATTGGAAAAAACTAATTTTGGCCCTTCAAAGTTTAAATTGTCTTTGCTTCTTGAACTACTAAAAATGTTCGCTTTTGGTCCTTTTTGCGATAATACTTTATTCGATTCTTAATAGAAAGATGTGTTTCCTATTTATTTATCAATGTTCAAGAAATTAAATAAATAAATAAAGACGAAGATGCTTAACTAGTTGAGCAAACAGTTAATTGTATATTAGACAAGAAAGCATTTATGAATTTCTTTAAATGTGATATTTTGTTAAAATAAATAAAGCAAAAGACACGTGGATGCCATGTGCTCTTTTTGTTAAAAATCAAACTAAGTATAGCAAAAGGAACTCAGAAGTACTTTTAATAGCATAACTGAAGCGAAAAATTAAAATTTAAGGATGAAAATAGGACTTTCTTTACAGTTTAGAAACTAATAAAATTATTAATCTTCATTTGTTATATGGGTGTATCTATAATAAGGCTACTCATTATGAACCATTCGACATACCAAACAGCTCAAATTTTGGAATTATCACACTTTTCTACACTGAGTCACTTTTTTTCTCATATTAGATGAATTTGAAAAATTAAAAAATTAAAAACTAAAAAAGAGATGTAAAGAAAAAAATGAAGCTTACGAAACGACTACAATGGCAGAGATGATCCCTAAAGAAATTGATTAAGATCTGATTATTAAGAGAAAAAGAAAAGAAAATACACAATAAAGATCAATCTATCTGTTCAAAATGGAAAACCAAGAAGAAAAAATGAAAGCAATTAAAACACCTGAATTTTAGATAGACTGCAAAGAGGAAATAGAACAAAATGAAGGGGAAAAAAACAAAAAGGGATTTGATTATTTCTCCACAGAGAACAAAATTCTCCAAAAATCAACCTTTTCGTTATAATATATACTGCAACTTTTGAGTTTATCTTGTGTAAATATTTGGGTTTTGATGTCAGGAAAACTTGGATAACCACTTCAATAATAGAGATCGAACACCAACGAAATAAGACTAATGTCAAAAAAACCAATCACAAATTAGAGATTCGAAAAAGAAAGAAAAAATCTAAAGATGGAAAAATTGCTCATTTGATGCAATGCACATTGCAGTCTCTAGTCAGTCGTGACCTCTATGATGATACCACCTAACCCCATTTGACGGGACATTAACATAACATGTCCCCCATATTCATTTATTCATGAACCTACTTTCACCTTAACCTTCATCTAGTTTATCTTTCTCCATTTTATATCCCCAAATTTTTCATTCCATTTTTTCTTGAGAAACCCAAATTTTCAGATTTATAGTCCCCAATTCCAAATTCCTAAATCTTAGACCTAGATTTACCTTTCAGAGTGCATGAATTCACTCGCCGTTGTGCCTATTCCTCCCATGGGCCAATCTAATTCGTTGTTTAGATACAGGTCGTCAAAATGAGATATCCATCAAAATGAAAAAAAAAAAAAAAAAAAACAAAAATAAATAAATAAAACAAAATAGGCAAGGAATGAAAGAAGAGGGACGACCAAAACTCTTATTTGAATTATTATAAGGATGGTTGTTTTTGCTTGAAGAATCAATTAATTTTTTTGTACATTGCCTAAATGTTTCTCGATTATAAATGATGAGGGAGAGAGTTGGACTCAAATAGAGAGAGTGAGAAAGATATATTGGCTATAATAAAGTTTCATTTTATCCAATTTAAGCTCTGCAATCAATACCATTGATTTGCTATCGAACTGCTTAAGTTAGATAGCCTTATATAGGACTATATTATAAAAATCTTACTGTGTAGACACGCCCTTGTTATATAATATATGCACACTTTTTTTTTTTTTACGTGGTCCTTTAAATTATCCAACATTTCTAACTTGCTAGCATGAATAGAAGTATCGAGTTGAATACACTAAAAAGTTTGGCTGATTTAAGAAAAAAAAGGTTATTAACGATTGATACGTGTTAACCGTCTATTGGTACGAGCCTACGATGTCCAAATTGGGAAATTCTTAAATATATTCTATGCAGATTCATTAACTTAGAAACAACCGTTTATTAATGAGTTGTGTGTTTTTTCTAGTATACTGATTATGTTCCGAAGTTGAATGGTCACCATAGGCTTGTCTGCATCTAAAGGGTCACAAAAGCGCTTGAGAACTTTGATTAAATTAGAATCTTGGAATTTTGTTGTAATTCAATAAAAATCTAGTAGCCTTAAGAAAAATCGTGGATTCTAGTTCTAATATTGGGTTAGAGAGATTGTACACATCTTCAATAACAAAAAGACATCAAGACTGACAACTCTGAAAGATACTTGTAAGGCATGATATTGATGCCCAAGAAACAAAAAGATTCATCTTTAGTAAAATAAGACATGCTATATAACGAAGTAACTATGAGAAATTTAAACTCAACACATTTCAGAATCATACGGCTCTAATTTCTTGCTAATTTGTTTTTTTTCAAGTGTCATTATGTACATGGGTTTCATAAATGTATATCAATCACAATTCTCTTTTTCATACTCATTATTAGGCCCTTTTGTTTAAAAGCTAGACCATTTTCAACAATACTTTACTTTGAAGTGGCCCATTTAGGCCACCAACATAGTTTTCAACTTTATCACACACTTTGGCGAGCCATCCGATTAGCCCTTTGGAGCAGAATGAGAGGTATAGATGTTTGACCATTATTATGGAGCTGAAAACAATTGGTAGTGACGGGAAAAAAAAAAGAAAGAAATTTAGAAAAAAGGGTACTATCAACTATATATTAATGCATGCGAACTTTTTCTTCTCCTGTTACATCTTAATAGCTCTTTTATATTGTTCAGCTTTATGTTGGACTTTTTCAGTAAATATGAAAAACGGGGAAAAAGAAAGAAGGAATTTATATTTCCACTTGCTAGATGTAATTTCTTGAATTTTTACGATAGCCACATATAATCCTCATGAACTTCGTAGTGTTCCTAGATTTGATATTAAAGGGGTGGCTTACATGCTTTATCTAAAAGCAAAGGGGTAAAGATTTTAGAAATGTGACAATTACACAATCAACCCTGAACTTTTAGGTGTTTTTATATATAAAAAAAAATTCAATAATTTATGAAATTACAATTCAAACCTTCCAATTTGGTTTTTCTTTCAAGTAGTGAATGCAACATATGAAACTTAGTGAATGATATTATTGTCCATTATAAATACTAAAAAACTCAACCAAATAAATATAAACTTCAAAACTGACCAAACAAGATAAAGAAAATTGTTTACTTAAATAGGCAAGAATGATCACAATATATATATATATATATATATATATATATATATATATATATATACATCCTATTTTGTCACAATTTTTTAGGTTCATATTAATTTGGTTAAGTTTTCTAGTTTTGTGAGGGGCAAGTCTGTTTTTTCACTGAGTTCTTTTATCTTGTTGCCATGACCTAGGGGCATTTGAAAGAAAAATCGAAATTCAAAGGTTGAATCATAATTTCTCAAAAGTAACATTTTCTCTGTTAAAAGAAGGGTGAATATTCAAGAGTGATTGCGTAATTTTCCTTTAGAAATTAGCATTCTAACAATTTGACTAAGTGTGTAGCATTTTTATTTGCTGCAATATTGAAAAATCTCTATGTTGCTTTTTGACAAACCAAATAAGTCCTATGATTAGAGTGAGACCATTTCACTTTTTGCCCAGAGAGAAATTCCAGTCTTATACTCTACTGATTTATTTTTGGACTTCAGTGTCAATAAGGTGCTTACAAGCAAATTAGTTGTTCAGAATACAAGAATACACATCTGATAACAATGCTAAAACAAAGCCAATTACACAAGATTTGTTAACTATAGAAGTACATGTCAAATAGTAAAGGAAAATAACATGAGTTGCAACAAGTTTTATTCTCTTTTTATTAGACACTACCAGAAGGAGACATCCTCAAGGAACTTGTCTTTCTTACAGCAACAATCTAAAAACCCTTCCACAGGCACCATTGCCCGACGACGGAGGCAAAAAGATTCTTCAAAGCAAATGAACTTCTTGATGTCATTGAGAGAACAAGCTTCAACAGTTCCAGGCAATTTTCTGAAGTGCTTGCTTGATTGTTGCTACTGAAATAGGGGCTGAACACTTGATCTGCAAATCAAGGGAAGCCTTATCATTAAAAGAATCTGTATACCTTTTAAGGTAGGAACAGAAACAGTTTAAGATCATATTCATCAAGTAGTTCTTGACTTCATACCATAGATTGAATAGTCAGGGAAATGATACCATCCATGGTGGATGATTGAACTGAGTGAGAATCTAAATGGAGATTGCTCAAGGCATCCATGATTTCTAACAGCACTCCCTCCCTCCAAGGACAATTTATCTTGATTAAGACATCTTTGTTCTTCATAATGACAGCTATATTACCGGCTGAACTGTCCTTTGATACATCATGATGTATCTCTGGCTCAACCTCATCCATATCACGAGCCTTCCTCTTGTTTATAAATTGCTCCTTCCTGCTACTAATTTTCTTGTTTCCATAGTTATCGGATGTTCCCTCTCTGGCATCCTGGGGTTTTCTCTTTGTTTTTGGTTCTAAATCTGTTGACTCCCTGCCAGATTCCAACTCCTCCACCCTTCTTTTGAGCTCTTTCAGATATTGTATTGCATCATCAAGGACAGACACTTTGTCCTCCTGCACAGACAAAATGGATAAACATTTAATATTGTACTTAATGTCTCTAACTAGGAGTTAAGAAAGAGTTGTACCTACATTGCTCAATGAAGGGACCATCATTTTTAGAATCGAAAATTTTTCATTTAGTCTCTCTCTTCGCCTTCGCTCTGATAATGCATGGTTCATACCAATTTCATCAGCCTCAGGTCTCCATACCACATTCCCAATGCAATCATCTTCTGGGGAATCAATGATGCAATTCAGATGCATCCGAGGAACTTCAAATAAGATCTTCTTAACTAATTTTTGTGATGTTCCTCCGGTAGGTTGTAGAAGTTTCAATACTCCTCTTTTCCTCCAACCGACAAAGCTGGATTCGTGGTGAAATTTCTGAAAGTGAGGCCCCAAAATCAATTGGTGTGAGCTCTTTAAGAGAGTTGAAATAACACTCTGATAGTGCAAATCTTCGCTTTGCAGATCCAATGAGGACATTTTTGTGTGATTGTACACCTGACGGTCTTGCAATGCGTGGTCTTCTACCCTTTCATGCTTAGGACCAGATTCAAACTTCTCAGGGTCTACAAGAGTTTGAGATATACAGTCACTTGAGTCCATGGAATGATTGACACAATTACTTAATTCTTCATCCATAATTTGCCAGCTTTGTACTTGGGAAACTGCCCCATTTAATCCTTCTTCCATCAAAGAATCAACAGCTGGTTGATTTGGTTCAAACCCATCCGAACTGCCACTAGGAGAAGACATAATTAGTTCTCCTTGAACTACAACTGGAATTGTGTTGGTGTTGAGAAGATCATGATCAACTGCAGCATATGCAAAGCCGTGGTCGTTTCTTGTGTTACCAGCACTACAGTCTGATTTCTTATAAGACACGGGGCATGGAATTTCCAAAATTGACATCTTAACCTGCTGAATGAGAGCACAGTCCTCTACAACCTTCAAAAAAGAAAATTGAGCAGAACAATTTATCAAATCTAGCTTTTAAAGGTGATAAATTTATGAACAGACTGATGCAAGATTTTGGGACAAAATGTACCAGATCAGTTGTGCCCAGCTCGATCACACCTCCCAAAAGTGGAAAGCATACCACAGTCTAGAAACCAAAACAGAAGATTACATGCAAAGCTAGGGAAACTACTGCATAATTTAATACTTAAAGTGGCATGAATCTACCTTTCATTAAGTAAAAGAAAATAATGGTGAAAATTCATGTCTAAGATAAGCCATGGGGGAAGACAGTAGTACCTGAATCGATGCACTCTGAGGAAGACAGCAGTCACCAGGCATGGAAGGGAAAACAAACTGAGTATTTTTCATAGTTCCAGAATACCAGCGAATTCGTATATACTAGAAACTAGTTAATCTTACAATGCATATCAACCAAGAAGAACAAGTTACCTTTGCCAGAAGAGAGCGGCTAAATACTTTGCTATCCGCATAATGAGCATTGTATAGCCAGATAGGTTGACCATTTGCTAAGGCTCTTCCTGGTAAACTGAAGAAAAATAGGGCTTGAACAAAAGATTAATTTCCATATAACAATGTAGAGAAAAATCTCCCTTCTTTCTTTAGTAGTTTAATTACTCAGTAAACTGCATTTGGCATTCTATAATCAATATATAACTACTACAAAAGGCCTTAAAACTACAGATTCTGAACAGACTAAGAATAGTGGATTACTTTCAAAGAAAGGGTAAGAAGGAAAGTTACCCTTGGCCAATATTGAAGACAAATGACATGCAAACTAGGTAGTACCACTCAGCATCAGATAAGTCTTCAGGAGATAAGGCTGCGGAGGGCCTTTTTGCTTGTGGACTGGTTTCACCAGCTGAGAGTGAGTCATAGAGTTCACTCAACTGCTCACTCCTTTGAAGACCCATTTCATCAGCATTAAGTTCGATAGCTTGTGTTGTTTTCCTTGTCTTGATATCTCCATTGTAATAACCTTCTTCCCACTCCAAGACCCTACATGGTTAACAACATGTTGGTATAGTTAATAGCTTCCAACAATACCAAGACTATAGATTTGGAAACCGGAATAAAGAAGTTCTCAGAATGAATAAGTAAAAATGTCAAAACAGAAGAAAACAGTCAAAAAGTAAAAATCTTGATACCAGTTTCTTCATGTAGAAAAGACGATTTTATTTAGGAAGGGAGAAAAGCTTATTATCATCATACCAAATCAGTTTCATTTGCAGAAACAGATTTTTGAGTATGAAGCACTAGGAACAGAAGATCAAATGAAGTATAAGGCCAGCTATAAGAAAATAGTATAAAGTTGTACAATGTGCCAAGACTTAGAGGTAAACTTTTACATTCAGCCAACAAGTATGGCAGACCATTCTTCTAGGCTTTGCCAGAATCTTAGACAAATCCTGTTCTTTAACGAAGGAGACTTCCTTTTTTTCCAAAAAAAAAAAAAAAAAATTTACACTGAAGTAGAGCATGGATAGGACTGTCCTACCCTGGTTGTGTAGATGAAATGGACCAGAAGATAGCATAGCTCCACTGGATGCTTCTCACAGCAAGAGCAATCCGTTTATTGAGGTTGTCTGGCAGCACCCCCTCCTCGTTTTGAGGCTCAGTTGCCATATTAAAACACTCCCCACTCCACTCCACTCCACTCCACAACTCAACGAGGTCACAACTCAGATGTCAGTAACTTCTTGCTTTCAAATCTTGGCTAGCTCTTACTTTCCCAGAACCCAAATCAGATTCTAGCTTTGGAAACTTTCCCTCGGCGCATCAGAAAATACGTCTTTATTAGCTCAAACTCAGGATTCTTGGTACTCAAAACCATAATCCTTGATGGGTTTTGACTCATGAAGACCTTCCTGCACCAGTTGAACACCATAACTCTGAACAAAAAAGGTCTATCTCGGAGAGATTAAGAGAACATTTTGAGCTGAAAAAAAATGGCATAATGAAAGGTAGAAGCCCGGTTGATGGAGTAGCAATATTAGTAGTAGAAGTAGTACTAGTAGTAGTGAAAATCAGTTTCCCATTTGGTGCTGCTGAATCAGAACACTCACTTTCACGATTAAAAAAATTTTTTTGCTACTTAAAATTTCTTCTGAAAAAACAAAGAACCCAACAAAAAGGAAACGCTTCAAATGGTTATGGCAGGCAAAAATTGGGGATAACAGGCACAAAAAAACTCGAATGCATTATCCTCCTACTGTTTTTTGCAGCTCTCAATTCATAAACATACATAACTAAAGCCACGCACACACACACACAAAGGATCTTTAATGGATCTCTGGCCCCAGAGAACTCAAATCATGAGGGACCTACCCCAGCACCCAAAATCCCACCTTTTATTCAACAAGTACCTTCATTTTTTTAAAGCATTTTTATCACCATAACACCAGAACCAGCTCACAACACCTTCTAATTAGGTATACTGTTCCTTTGAAACGAACCCAAAAGGCAAAACTCAAAAGGAAAAAAAAAAAAATTCAATCTAAAAGTATATATATGTATATATATTTCATCTGTATTTATCTGAAAATGCTTAACAGTTGACTTACTCAACATCCCAAGATGTTTTCAGACACCCAAATGAAAGAATAGCAGAACAGAACAGAAAGATTCTTCACTTTGGACTTGTGTTGATTCTATTAATAAATGAATGTTAATAACTGTATACAAACAATTTAAGGGAGTTTTTTTACTTTAAGTGCAAAAAAATAAAAAATTAAGGAAGAGACTGGAGTGGGAAGAGCTT
This sequence comes from Parasponia andersonii, assembly GCA_002914805.1. Classification (NCBI taxonomy): domain Eukaryota; kingdom Viridiplantae; phylum Streptophyta; class Magnoliopsida; order Rosales; family Cannabaceae; genus Trema; species Trema andersonii. The sequence continues at coordinate 629,821 of JXTB01000109.1, read as the reverse complement.
GTACAGGAAAAAATGGTCCCCACTCCCATGAAGGAAATCAAGTTATCAGCGACTATTTATTGTGGCTGTATATACTTTAATGGTGGGACTTGGTGAAATATTATAAACAAAAAACAAAGAACAATTATTGTGTCACGGTGTCAGTAGCTATTTATTTTTTTTCTTCTTGGTTATTAACTTATTATCATTATTTTTTTTCTTATTTTTTTGCTAATAAATTTTCATAGTTTCCGAATTTGCCCTTAGTAACATTTTTTCAGCACGTGGCAGAACGTTGAATTTTAAACGAGCCAACTGCAGTCCCTGTCAGTGTTATCTCACAATCTAACGTGTAAATTGTTCTCGTATACTATATATTTTAATAATATAACAAATTATTTTTTAAAAAAATAATAAACCCCTAGAACACTACTTGTCAAAGGAGCACAATTTGGTTTGAGAATTTGGAAACTTGATTTTACGTAATAACTTTGCAATTAATCAACGAAACAAATATTAATAAGGTAAATGAATAATATATTTCATAATTAAAGCAAGAGTCATAATATCGTACTTTTATAACATAAGTGAGAAAAGATATAAATATCAAAACAAGTTTGGCGAACTGTTACATGTATTAATCATAATCTTGTGTGATTTTCAAATAGATTGGATGATGAACTAGTACGTTATTGAGTTGCAATAATATTTTTAGTAACATATTTCTTTTCACCTAAAGGAAAAGAGTTTGTTTGGATTCACTTCCTGTTTTTTTGTTTAAATAAATTAAAAGTAAAAGTGAAAATTTGGTTTTGATTTTTAATTTTTAAAAACAAGAAACATATTTGACAAATTTATTTTCTCTACTTATTTCCAAAAAAAAAAGTGTAAATAATGAGAAAGGAAGCCATATAGACTTGTATTTGTATATGTACACACGTATATGTGTATAGATATTTATGTATAAATATATGCATGCTTTTTAATTTTTGAAATCTTTTTAAGAAAAATAAAGGTGTTAGATTTTTTTTATTACTATTTTTTTTGAAAATTTTGGTAAGAACTTTTAAAAACAAAAAATAAAAACAAAGTTGTCAAGCAAATTTTCAAAAAGAATTTCTATTTTTCTGTTTTTAAAAACAAAAAATAAAAAACAAAAATGAATCCAATGCAAAATTTAGAAGAACTAATTTATTTGATTTTGAAACTCTTATTTGTATTAGGTAACAGTTGAAAGGACTAGTCTTTATAAAAGAATAAAACTCCATAACAAAAATAGTACAAACAATTAGCCCTTCATACAAAGGTAGGACATTCCAAATAAAGAAAGAAATTTCAAAGACAAAACGAACGAAAAGTCACGGAATCCTGTGTAGTATAAAATAATGCTAAAATTAAATAGATTGTTGATGTTCTCATTCTACTAGTCAATGTGACTTTGACAGGTTGTCTTTTCTAATGGGAAAATGAATAGGAATTAAAGAAAAAGGAAACATGAAAATTGAATTAATCTTCAATATTTTTTAACTTGTTTGCTCAATTTTCATGAATTGGAATAAGAATTTGTTAAGAACTCTATTTAGTACTTATGAAACTAGCATACCATAATTAGCTTGTCAGTTGTTACATTAAATACTTGGCTCACTAAACATTTATTTCATTTTTTGTTTTTGTACATTGATACTCTGTGCTCTTCTGATAGGATACTACTACTACGTTTGACATTAAAATCGTAACTTCAATAAATTACACGATAATATCCCAATTTTTGAGGAATTGATTACTCTTTTTTTCTTTCTTTCTATCTTTTTTTTTTTTTTTAGAGGGAACATTAAAGATTTCATGGTTATTACTAGATGTATTTTAGACATAATTCCACCATTTAATAACAATGTCATAAAACTGGATAGCTATCCGAATTTAACAACTTGTACATGTTTTTTTTTATAGAAAGTTAGTATCATTAAATTTAACAACTTGTACATGTTAAGTATATGGAATACAAGTTTGTCATTGACTTGAGATATCACATAGTTTCATGTTTATGGATAAAATTAAATAAATCAAATAGTCATGTGGCTTTTTTTATTATTTTATTTTAGAGGAGGCTAGGCAAAGGACATCCTGCAAATATTACTTGGAGAGGAAAATCTGTACGTTTGATGCATACAATTTTTTTTTTTTTTGAAGGAAAAGGAGAATATAAGATTAAACCAGTAAATCATTCAGTACATAGGAGTGAACACAAGTTAGAATTTCATCAAGCTAAACTTGGTCAATACAAGAAAGAAAACGAAAATGATTTAAGTTATGGCGTACCATGTTCCAAGTCTGGAAATATGGCAGCAATTAACATTACTAAGCAAAGAAAAGGAACTATAAATATCTTTTAGAATAGAGCCCTCCGACAAGTGTAGAGAACCATTCTGGACAGTTAGAATGACATTTCTCGAGTCACTTTTAATAAAAGAGATAGGGAGATTATGCTCTATTGCGAGCATGACTCCTTCTCTAAGAACAATATATTTAATGAGAAAATGGGAGAAGATATCCATAATTTTCTTGAGAGAGTAGCATACACTGAGTTTGAGCTGTCTCGAATAACGGCACTTACGCCTATATGGTCATGACCTGCACCTAAGGCGGCATCCACATTCAATTTTAGAGAATTGGGAGGGGGACAAAACCAAGGACTACAAGAAAAAGTCACTCTCAAATGGTCGAGGGTTAAAGTACCCTGATTCAGTCTTTGGAGCTCTTTTAGGCATAGATCAGCATCTTCAAGGAGAGCCTTATATTTTTGCGAGTTTGATCATCATGAACGAAAGTGTTCCTGTCACGCCAAATTAGTCATGCTATCATACACCATAGTTCAAAGTCTAATTTGTTGATTTTGGCCTTTAGGTAAAGAAGCCAGTCTGCCATGGTGTAATTTTCCCAGATAATCCCAGAAACAACTCAAGGACCAACAAGCTTTGACATGGTGACAAGAGACAATTGTATGAAAAGATGACTCCATTCCATTTTGGCAATAGGCACAAACCGAAGAAACATGTATACCATGGTGAGACAGGTTATAAGCAGTAGAGAAGAGATCATAGAAAGCTCTCTAAATGAAGATTCTTACCTTATTTGGAAGTTTTAAACTCCAAAGGAAAGTCCACCACTTAGACAGAAGGTGGTGATCGGATGACTCTGAGTCTTCAACCAAGCTCATCATAGTTTGGTATCTAGACTTAATAGTATATTTTATAGTTTTATCAAAGTGCCAAATAAGGCGGTCATCTCCCTCGTTTAAGCTCAAAGGGATACTCAGGATTACTTCCAAGTCCACTTGCCCAAAAATCGACATAATCATTTCCAAGTTCCATTTTCCACCACTTTCAATAAGATCTGAAACTCGGAGGTCTTTGTTATTATTATTAGGTCTCATAACTGGATGAAACAACGAAGGGCGAGGAATTCAAGCATCATTAAATGCTTTGATCAAGTGGCCATTTCCCACTTGCCATCGAGTCGTGACCCCAACAGAGCCCTTTTCAAATTGCTAAGTCTCTATTCACACATCGAGCTTCAAAAAAGCCAAAGTAGGGGAAATACTTATTCTTCAAGATGCAGCTTGCTAGGGAGTGGTTAGATATAATCCTCCAAGCTTATTTTGCAATGAGAGCTTTATTAAAAGCTCTTAGGTCTCATAATCCCATACCTCCAAGACTCTTTTTCCTACACATTTTCTTCCAATTCTAGCAGTGAAGCTTTCTTTTTTTTCGTTGAACTACCACATCAGAATCTCACCACTAGAGAGTGTAATTCTTGACAGATAGATGTTAGGATTTAAAAGACACTCATGGTATAGGCTGGAATAGATTGTACCACTGCTTTGATAAGGATTTATTTTCCATCAATAGTGAAGAGTTTTCCTTTCCAAAGTTGAAGTTTCTTTTGGACCCTATTCTTTAAATGCTTGAAAGCTTCTCTTTTGTTTCTGCCGATGACCAATGGAAGACCAAGATATTTTTCATAAGAGTGGACAAAAGAAAGTTGTAGGACTGTCTGGACTAAGTTCTTAAGGTCATCTCACACATTTGGACTGAGAAAAATAGCCGATTTCTGGAAATTAATTGACTGACCCGATGCCATCTCATACATGTGAAAAGTATCTAGGATTTTATGAACTTCATTTAAAGAGGCACGAGCAAATAAGAGACTATCATGTGCAAAGAACAAGTGATTAACATTCAGGCCATTCCTTCTACGAGAGAAACCGGTAAGGTCGCCCCTTGTTTCGGCTTTAAGAAGTAGGCAAGACAATCCCTATGCATAGATAAAGAACAAATAAGGGAAAAGAGGACAACCTTGTCTTAATCCTCTTGGTGGGAGAATATGATCTTGAGAGTGCCCGTTAATAATCACTTTACAACCCTGAGAATATAATTAGGATTGAGATAAAAATTATTTTATCTTAATTCAATGTTTGATGCCAACTTATAAATAATTTATATCAATTAGTCTAATTTGCATAAGATAATTTACCTAATTTAAAAGTGTAGACTATTAATCCAAACTTCATTATTATTTAAACTTTATACTTTCAAAATTTAAATTACAATATACAAATTGGTCTAATTAGGGTTCGTACTCGTTCTCTTTCACACACTCACACATACTCTCAAGAATCTTAAACTAATTAAGTTAATATCAATGGGCTTAATTAAATTAAAACACATTATTCTACACTCTAATATTAGTGTATCACACCTAATAAAAATAATCTTAATCTAATCCATCAAATATAAAATAGTATTAAACATATTTTAGTTTAATCAATTCTAATTAGATACAATAATCCTCTCTAGTTCCACACAACAAACAAACCTAGGATTCATCTAGGATTCTTTTCCATTTTGTTTTTATTTTTGTTTAATAATCTTTTAAAGGTAGAACTATCATATAGTAAAATCTATGATCATTTATCCCATTAAATGTGTGGGTTTAGTTGCTTTTGGTATATGTAGGTGGATTTCTTTTAGATTGAAAGTTGTTAAGTATTAGTTCTCGTCACAATATTGCACTCGGGCTGGGTAGAGGAGTAGATTTTGAAAAAATTAAAAGTATATTGGCTCAAAATCTCTAGTCTATGGAGTCGAATACTGTCAATTATTATTGAATGTATTTTATTTATTTAATTCCTTTTTTTCTGTATCTCCGTGATTAATCATGTGTTATTGATAGAGCTTCGTATAATTTCGTTAGATTTATTTTAAGAGTATTAGAAGGTGAATTTATTTAGTTAGAGAAATTCCTTCTTCCAATTGAAATATGTCGTTGTAAAAGTTTATGAATTTTTAATAATAAATTTGTTTATCTCAAAAAAAGAAAAATACTAGGAATCATCAAGTGATAGTATGTGTCCCCTATGTACCACACTCATGTATACCACTTTCAAGTTTTTGGTCATGACAAGCAAAATTAAAGAGAAAATTAATGAGAGAAACGGCATAACTGGTATGACTTATAAGATAAGGCGAAACATAGAGATAAAAAGGGGGTTTTTTTTTCTCTCTCTCTCAAAAGATATCATAGTGAATGTTTTTACTAATTAAGAAACTTTCAAATGTTATAGATTTCCTCAAAGTTAAATTTCTATTTATTTTAATAGAATTTAAAATACATATGGAATGAAACTTTCCACGAGTGTATTGTACTTCTATGTCTAAGGAAACCAAATATGGACGCAATGAATGAACATATAATATTAGTATAATATTTCTGTTTCAAATTTTGAAGTGAACTGTTTGAACTTAATTATCTGGAGCTAGAGTCACTTTCAGTCTGCCCATATTATATGCAAAGTCACTTTCAGTCTGCCCATATTATATGCAAAATCACTTTCAGTCTGCCCATATTATATGCAATGTTCGTGGTGACTTGACATGAGCATTTGTCTATATCATTAAATGCCTAGCTATATACGTTCGTAAAATTGTCTCTCCATGCATATGTATAAATATTTATTAAAGTGTACTATAGTTAGGTATGGTAGTATTGAGCTCGACCGAGTTCTAGATCTCTGCTTTGAAAGAAAGACTAGCACTTTATGATATAGTTTAGAATATGCATGTGAATGATGTCATTACAAGCATTATCCTGTAGTTTTGTTTTTTTTATTTTACCAATCTATATATTACTAACATATTTTTTCTGGTAATGCAATATATTACTAATTACATTAGCATAGAGACATCATGCGGGTATTCTCCTTCACCTTCAGGCTTTCATGCAAACTTAAACTACAAGGTCTTCTTTTTCTTCTTATCTTTTAAAAAAATTGTAATGGAGAGAATCTTGGACAACTTTGCACGATGTATACAATAATGACAATTTTACCAGAAATCAATAATTAGTACGCACTAATTCCTATATAATTTAATAAGGCATCACCATCTTCTCTATATCATATTTTGTTCACCAACTTTAACAAATTTATGAAAGTACTCCAATATTATCCTTCAAAAATTTGTGACTAAAAAGGTATAAATAAAATATTTTCTTAAAACGCTTTCCAATATATATATATTCTCAAAACATACATAACATATCAGAGAAAAATGTTTTGGGCTACTATGCATATTGCATTATTGTTAGCATCATATAAGATTCACATTTCTATTAATTAGTATATGACACTATGCACTTGTAAAGTCTCTTTTCGTTGCACTGCCCTTTTCAAGCAGATTCAATAAAATGGCTCATTTACTCTGCTACTAGCTAACTTAGCCTATCACTTGAAAAACTCCCTCCCAAAAAAAAAAAGGAAAAAAAAAAAGAAAGAAAGAGTATATATGAAAGGGAGAAAATTGTAAAATAAAAATATGCGGGACCCAATGAGGCGGCAAATACAAGCTCTTATAATGTTCATTTGTTGCTTTGCCACCTACTAGTCAACCAAAATCCTTTTGGCGGCGGCTATTGGATCATTTTCATCGAAGGTTAGAGTCGCACAACCACCCTTCATCGTATTCCTCTTGTATCTAACTTCAAGCTTTCAACTCAATTGACCTTCTTGTGAGAATTCAATTTGTTGATATACTACTAATAATACCCGTCGCTATAATGATAACGACGAGGGAGTTTGCTAACGAGTAATTTTAATTAATAAATCAGATTTTATATAAATTCTATATAAAGCATAATTATAATTAATTAATAATAGGTTGAAATATTTTATAGTATTGAATATTATATAATATCTCGTAACATTATTTTTGTTGTATACATACGTGTAAATATATATATATATATATATGAGAATTATAATATAATAATAGAGATTTTTTCTATTTTCTATTAATAGAAAATTTAATTTTGACTGGTTACAAAATTAAATGTTAACCATTATATTGAAATCTAATTATGAAAATCAATTTTTCGCGCGATAGAGGATAAAAAACATCTCAATTGTACTCATTCCTTGTTTTATACATATATATATATATATATGACAATATTTTTCTTATACCTCTTTTTATAAGTATTATTTTGTCCAATTAAAACTATCACTATATATATATACCAGTTACAAATAAGGTATGATCAACACATTTTTTTCTTTCTAATTAAGGTTGAAACAATGTTCTTCATTGGATATATTAAAAAATACTGATTTTTCTTTTCTCGGATTAGGGTTTATATGTGTAGGGTATTATATTGTGTTAAGTAATACAGGCTTGACGTTAAAAATTATAATTCACTTGACGGGATTTGAGTTCCATTAATTTGAAAATTTTTTCAACTTCATTCAACACATTTACCAATACAACTAAGAAGCGCGCATTGCAACAAGAGAGGAAAAACAAGAAAAAAAAAAATTGCGACATTTTTCTTTTCTTGAAAACTAAATTGATGAGGTTTAAAAAAGTATTAACTGGCCCCTAAAGGAAAGTACTAATTCGCTAGTCGAACTGAAATCGTAATAATGTACAATATTAGTTAAGAACAATATTTAATAAGTGAACCCCACCCTTAATTAACATAAGTTACATATAAGGATTGATGTTACAAAAGAGTGTTTATTTGAGCCACCCATGTTTGAGCTGACCACACATTCTCTAAATTTAAAACTTCACATCACTTAAAATTACTTATTAAGTCATCGCTTTTTATATTCTCCTAATTATTCCCAAAATAACCACAATAATAAAAATTCACCTTTTTCTATATACACCTGTAAGCAGAAGTTTTGAGTCTTGATCATCTACTCTCCCATCTCATCAGCATATTGAGTGCGATCTTAAAATGGACTTCGATGAATCTTCATTTATTCATAGAATTTAGCGAAAATAATATTGTGAATAAAATTTAATGAATTTCTTTTAAATAGCATATATACATGTATCAAAATTTGCCGCATTATAAAATTTATACATATTTTCAATTTAATACAATAGTAATATTGTATTGAGGCATAATAAAATTAAATTGGCCATATTATAAATTTATAAATAATGATCATGTTTAAAAATTTAATAAATGATGTGATGGCAATATTGTAAAATCTAATACATATTAATAACAAAATTTTAAACTTAAATACATATTAATAATGATAATATTGTAAATTTGGAACATGCTAAAATTTAATATTTGTTATCCCTTATATTATATTTAACACAAGAAATAGAATGTGCTAAAAAGTATTGTCATATTTGATATATTATTGGAGATTTTTTTTTTTTTGGTTGAAATGCTAAAATTGAGCATTAGCATGATAATAGAATGCCCACTGAAAATGCTCTTACCCAACTTCACGTTGGATTGGCATTTTTTTTTCTTTTTCAGCTGATGCTAATTTATAAACACTTGAACAGTTGAATATGACAATTCAAATTTTTTTTAGCAACTATATAAAAGTGGAGTCCAATTTTTTAGCTTCCAAATTCCATACAGTCAAATACTCAAGTTAAAGTAATTATAACCCTCCTAGAAGTGCTTCAAGATTTCTCTTTCAATTTTTTTGCTTCAAAATTAACCATTCTCCAACTATGAATGGACTTCTCATGCACTATTTTGTAAGAATCGCATTTTTCAGAAATATTTGTATATATATATATATAAGAAATAGCAACGCGGTATACTTACGTTTTTTTTTTTTTTCGGAACATCACTTTTTAATAGACTAAAATATATAGAAATATAATAGTATTAGATATATTCAAATCCAACCCAATTAGTTCTAATATGAAACAATAATCTTATCCAATTATCCAATTATGTACACCATACGCACATGCACCACCCTACTGTGTGATTGGGATCAGCTTAATAATTATACAATCCCAAAATTACTAGTATATAAGCTTTGTCTAAATGATATATTTTACATTTGGATATGTATATATATATATATATATAAATACTGATATATATATATATATATATATATATTTTTTATTATAATCTAATGATTAAAAAAAATATTTATTAAATTAATTATATATATATATATATATATTATTTCATCAAGATCAAGGTGAAGTACACAGATGCCGTGAGACTGCTTCCAGCTGTCGCTTTCAGCTTCATTGGTCTTCATTTGCCTAACACAGATTATTTTAGTGACTTCGCTTTTTTTTTTTTTTAATGCAATTAACAGATTGACTAATATTACTAGGAATAAAAAAATATATGTTAGGAAAAAAAAAAGTATTGGCTACTGGTAAAATCTTTACACCGGCTCACTTGTTTGTCTTTAATTTCTGAGAAACGATATTTGCATTTGAAAAAAAAAAAAATCTGTGACATTACGTATTAAACAATAACAGTCACTATGGAAAAAAACAAAAAAAAATAAATAAGTCTCGACACTCATTCCCTTACCCATTGGTCAATATGCTATACATGTTAATATAATTTATATGAGAAGACTTAGGATCCTATGTAGTACATGGTACCGTGCACCGTTTGATATGTATCACACAAATTTGTGCCCGTGAGAGATGCTTGATAGAAGAGGAAAAAGAAGTAACAAATTTGATTTCGTAGTCATAGTGGTCGGGTAGGTAATGTATTAAGAGTCTTCAAGCGAAAAAAAACAAAGTAATGTGTTAAGAGTCGAGAAAACCCATTAATTACTTTGGCAATTACTAATACCGACAAGCAAGATGATTTTGACTATTACTAAGGTTTTCAATCTCAAGTCTTAACTATACTAGCGGGAATTTACGTGGTTGAAACTGACCAAATTGCACTATAATAACATGTCATTGGTAAAACAATTATATTTGTCTTGTCTTAGTAATTGTGTTGCATGAATTAGTATCCGGTTGGCATTAAGCAACTTATAATTAAATGAAATAAGCTAGGCAGCTTCCAAACTCCAGAAAATTATACTAAATTTTTTATAACACCCCTTTACTTGAGAAGTCATATAATGAGATGTAGATTAGATGGAGCGCATAATTTGAGTGGCTGCTTTTGAAAACCGCATACTAATTGGGCCAACCCCTGTCTATCCAAAATCCCGTAAGAGAATTGGTCCAACTCTTATCTGTTTGGTCCGACCCGGATCGTTTGTCCAGGTTCTCTGTCGTGCTCTGTGTCCGGCAGATGAGAACGCGACACGTCGTTAAAAGATTGTCTCTCCATCTTAAGTGTTCTATCGGAGAGAAAGCTACATTAACTATTTTAGGCTATGTATGTTTGGTAGAGAGGGAAGAAGGTAGGAGAGAGGGAAAAATTAGGAGAGAAAGAAAATATGTGGAGTGGAAAAAAAAAATATGAGTATTTCCTTCATTATTGTTTGATATATAAGAAGAAAAGAAAATTAGTATATTTTAAAATGATTATTTTGTCTTTTTAAAAATAGTATATGAGGTTAATTTGGTAAATTCATTTTAAAACATGAGTAAAAACTTTTTTCCTCTTTTTCTCTTCATTTTTGGGAGAAAAATATCTGAGTGGGTCTCACCACTTTTTTCTTTCATTTTTTCTCTTCCATTTCTTTTTCCCTTTTACCAAACAACTAAAATATTTATTTCCCTCTACTTTTCCATCAAAATTTTTCTTTCCTCTTCCTTTTCCTTCCTACCAAATATAGCCTTAGACTTTAAAGAAAATTTAAAAGAAAATAAAAAGCAACACTAGATCCCCAAATCATCTTCTCCTTCCTCCTTTGCCTTCTTGATCACCATCTCCTTCCTCCTTGCCCTGCCTTATAATTTCTTTTTGTGTGATTTTGAAGCTAATTCCCCCCTCTGTATTTTTCTCTTTGAATGTATTTTGTCTTGCTCGTGTCTCTCTTTGGAATATGAGTCACTTATTTTCTTTTTTTTTTTTTTTGTGAGATCTGACAGATAGGAATGAGTCGAAGAGATCTCATGGAGCTTTTGTGGAATTGAGAAGATTTCTTAGAAATATGATGGATGCAAGCCTGGTCTTCAAATGTATGAAATATATATATATATATGTTCTTTTTGGAGAATTCTATTGGGGTTATTGGGCTCCAGCATCCTTCTATGCGATTGCAGAACTAATCGCTTGGGGCTTAACAGCCCAACCCATTAACACAAACGTGCAGCTCTTCATATCCACCCACCGCTTAGTGTGGGGTTCTGCACTGCTAAGTAATAAGGAAATAAAGTTGCACTTTGGCTAATAGCTATAACTTTTGGCTCAGTGGTAAACGCTTGAAAGTTCAATTTGAAAATCTAAACACATAAGATTATTATATCTTTTGATAAATTTTTTTGTGAAAAATTTTTCAAGTCAAGATATGTTTTTTTGCTTTAAAAGAAAATGTTTATTAATTATGGCAAAGAAAATTTGGGCATGCTAGTATGCGTACAGTTTCAAATCTTTTAGTAAAGGAATCTTGTTATGGTTTATCAAGTCTAATTTTTGGATATAACAAAATTTGTAAAGCATGTTGCTTTGGAAAGTAAATCAATCTATTATGCTCTTAAGGTACTTGATTTTTTTTTTTTTTTAAGAAATTGGCTTTACATGATTTTCTTTATTAGTTTTGAAATGGCTATGTCAAATGCAAAAGTTTTATCAAAATATTTTTATGTCAAAGTCATCAACACTATTTGTTATAATTTAAAATACTATCATGAGTTTCGAAATGATCAAAAACTCAATATTGATTATTTTAGAGTTTTTATATGTAAATATTATGTTCTTTTAAAAAAAAAAAAGAAAAAGAAACAAAATAACTTAAAATTATTGATTCAAAATCTAATACTGAAACTTTTTTTAGTTACTCTACTACTAGTAATGCATAAAGAAAGTTTTTCAAAAAAAAAATTAAGTAGTAAATAAACCTATACATGTGATATTTGATGAGACCAATGACTCTTCTAAAGAGAAAAGTATAGATGATATTATTGTAGGTATGGTATATGATTAGAGTTAAAGACAAATCAAAGATAATGATTAAGTCCAACCTCAACATAGAGAAGATAAAGAGCTTTTGGAATGATCGTATATATGCTTTTATTTGAATTATTTATGAGTCTAACTGATATATAAAGTGTTTGCACAATGCATATTGCTTAAACTCTTATTTTTGTGCAAATCATTAATGGTTATTCATGACAAATCTTGAATACATTAATTGAATAATTCTATTTCTTTCGAAAATATATATTTTATGCATATATATATATATATATAAATAGATGTATGAAAGTTGATTTTAGAACTAAAATGACATTATTTGAATTCAACGATTATATTTTGCAACTTTGTCATTCTAAATATTTGTGTATGATTATTCATTCAATGACATAATATATGTAAATATTTTGATGAATATCATATTTCAATTTTTTTTTACTTTCAAGATTTGGATTGACATTCTTTGAGCTTCAACAATAGTTTAAATTCTATGTTAAGAGTTAATAATTAAATAAATTATTGTTTGAAATATTTCTCTTAGTTTGAATGCTTTATGCTTATGATTCTACTTTTTGACATTGATATCTCACATATATATATATGATCTTTGCCTACTTTGATTATTTATCTTTTGATCATAATTCATATATTGAGGGAAGTATATTTATAATTTGTTTATGCTAAATTCGTCATTATCATTTTTTATAAATTGTGATATGCTCTCTATAGCTTGATGAAAATGAAGAAAAAGAAATTATTTTACTATTATGCTTTAATGATTGGAATTTCTCCTATGCTTTACGATTGATTATACTTGGAGAAATATGTTATCGACAAGTAAAAATTATGCTAGAGCTTTCATGATGTTCAATAAAATTATTTTCACCTTGTGCTAGAGCTTTTATGATCTTGATGTGATGAAATTTCTTTATTTTGAATATACTATATTTGACATACTTATTATTAATAGATAAAGTTTTGCTAAAAACTAAAAAGAATGCTCTTGTTTTCACTTTGTTATCATATTCAATCTTTTGTTTGACAATTGTTATCCTTATTTTGAAGATTGTTCAATTCTAGATTCCTCCTTATCTCTTTTTTGTTTAACTTATCATACTATTTTTTCATACGAGGAGAAAGTTGTTTGTGCATTGCTCTTTCTTATACCATTGTCATGAATTTAATTATAGAAAGAAATATATTGAATTAATAATGTGAGGAAAATCTTATTCCAAAGGGATAAATTATTTTTCATGTGATATTTTATTTGAAATTCATTTCTATCTTTTTAATGATGTCAAAAAAGGGAGAATAATATTAATTTATAAATATTAGAAGAAAAAGATTTATTTATGAGTATGCATATTTTAAGGAGGAAAATTTTGTTTAGCATATATTTTTATATTTTCTCATAATGTACTTACGATGCTTAATTAAGTTAAAAAGGGGGAGCAAGTCTCTTTTACTTTCTCAAGCATATTTTGAGATTGAGCTTAAAATATGGTAAAGAATAAGATAAACTTGTCAAATTTCATACTTTCATATTCTTATTGCATATTTTTTTTTTAATCTCATAAATCAATGTTTATCACCATCAAAAAAGGGAGATTGTTGAGAAATTAAGATTTTAATCTTACTCACTCTTATTTTGAAGATAACAAATATTTGATTTAACACTAATGATTTAAGTAGAGTACGTAGTGAAATAGCTTTAAAAGTTCTAGCTCAAGTTAATCAAGGAATCAAGCTTGAAGATAGATACATATTGGACATATTAGAATCAAGCTTGAAAATGGATGATTAAGATATAAGATTGTGTCTAAATAGGGTATATTTCATATTTAGTCTTGTATTTGATTTAGTTCATTGTATATAAATTCTCTTTGCATTGGCTCATACTTTTCAAAAGAGTATTCAAACTATCTTAAGCTTAAAATGGTTATTTTATTATAGAAGTTTAAAAATAGAAAATAATGATTTTGAATGGACAAAATATTCTTGGAAACATGATTTTTTAAGTTTAAATAAGTTACAAATATATTTGAAATCATGACTATTTGATATAGGCTGAAAAGAGATATTCTATTTGCAAACTAGAATATGTTTTGATATGAATACTTTCTAAATTATTGTTAAATATCTTTATAAATCTAAAACAAGTTTGCCATAGTCAAAATACTCTTTTCAAATTGATTTCTAATGTTTTAAAAGTATTTAAAACAAGTTTAGAAATCAATTTTTAAAAAATGCTAAAAGTCGTCAAAATTTAAAAATTACCAAAAATCTCGTTAAAGTTTGAAAAATGACCAAAAATGGGTTTGGTCGACTCTGATTGTGGTCGACCAACTGTGATTTTGATCAACCAAAGTTGGTCGAACTTTAGTCAACCACTTTTCAGACCAGTGACCAGAAATGACTATTAGAGCTAAACTGACGTGTCAAACTCTAACGGCTATATTTTTGGTCGACTAGCTTTAATTTCAATCGATCAAACGTTTGGCAGAAAAGCTAATAACAGCTAGTTTTCTGAGATATCTATATAAAAAGCTTCATTTGATGGCATTTAAGACATGAGTATTAACCTAAATTGATATTCATCTACTCTCAAATTGTCTTAGCCTATTTTCATAGCAATTACACTTTCAAATCATATTGAGCCAATCTTAGAGTATTCATTGTGCATTGTACTCAAATCTCTTAAGTCAAAATTGTATTCATTACTTTTGAGAGTAGAGTTTTTGAGTGTGTTCACTCATATATTATAAAACTATTTGAATTGAGGTGAGGTTGGCACTGAAGTCATAACACAACCCGTACATAAATGAGATTGGCATCAGATTCATAAATAACGCGATTTAGGTGAGGTTGCCACAGGAGTCTAAATAACCTGTAAGTCAGTGAGATTAGCACCATTGTCTAAACAATCTGTATAAGTGAGGTTGTCACTGGAATCAAAACAATTTGAGGTTAACCGTGATAAAACCAGAGTCAAAACAATTGTAAAGGCTAGGGTGTGCCTAAGAAGAATTCACTTTGTTTGTACAAAGGGAGGTCAAGCTCATAATCTTGATCTGCTAATGGAAAGCTCAAAGTAAGTTGACGAAGGCTGGGGATGTAGGCAAACTGTTATATTTGTTGAATCTCGTAAAAACTGGGTTTGTATTTTCTCTATTCTTTCATTCTTTACTTTAATGCAAACTATTTAATTGTGTGTTTGATATTTATTATGCTTAATTGACTTGGTATTATTGTTATATATTTGGTATTATTATTCATTTAACCACAAAGTTTCAAAATCGTAGTCTATGATTTTACATAGTTGAAAAGTTTCCTAAAACGTTTTAAAATTCAATCACTCTCTCTTGGGTAGTCAATCTTAGGCTAACAAATTCTAGTGTAAGAGGAGAATTTTTGCTCCTATTATAGGAGCAAATTGTTGACCATTAGATGTAGACCTAATGGTGAGAGTAATTATATTTATTTTATAAACACATGCACTTAATTATAATCTAATTTCCATTATTAAAAAGAAAAAAAAAATTGTCTATTTTTCTTTCCTGTGTTACACTTCTTCTTCTTCTCCTTATTCTTTTTCTTTTTTTTTTTCGTTTTTCTTTAAATTTGAAGATACCTTATAAGTTTAAGAAATTATAGTATACAGTTCAATTTTAAATCCTCATAATCGACATCAAATTCATCACTATACATGATCTTCTCTTTTAAGTATTTCCCAACAAACTTGAATTTGAGTGGTGCACTACTTCAGTTTCCGTGTATCTTTCTCCAAGATCTCCTTTTCTTCATGAGATTGGGCCTTTTCTTCTAATAAGGAATTTTCAGTTGTCTTTCTCTAAGATGGAGACTTTTCTTCATAAGTAAATCTTATTGTTATTTTCTATGATTTGATCTTTTGATTTTTTTTTTCTTTTTTCTTTTAATTCTTGAATCTCTCACGGTTTTGAACACATTCGAGTTCATCTTCATTATCGATAAAACTTTTACTTGTTTAAGTAAAAAAAAAAGTAATAATAGTATAACTCATTCAGTTCATTGGTAAAATATTGAAATGTTTTTCATAAGATTTTCTCCTATTATTGTTTAAATGAAAACAAAGGATAAATTCAAGCCTTTTTCTTGATTAAATTTTATATTTCAGAAATTTACATATTAAAAATTGCTGTCATATTTTCAAAAACTCACTTTGATAATTTTTGATCAGTTTCACATACAAATCTTTCTTAATGTAAAAGAGATGAGATGTTTCTCTCTCTTAAAAGTAAGATCAAGCGGAGTAAAGTCTATGATAATATTATAGCCTTCTGTTTTTAACCAATAAAATTTCCCAAATCTATTCCTATGCATAAGAGGAATTTTGTCCCTCCACTAGAATTCTCTAATTTTTTTTTTTACCTTTTAGGATTTGATTATGCTATTTTTGTATATAAATGTATTTGAAAAAGTTAACACCAAAAGATTTGTATATATACATGTTTAGTTATTTTCTACCGTAATTATTTTTATTTTTTAGGAGGATTTTAGTGTGGGAATAGTATTTTCACTTCTATTATAAGAGTAAATTGCTGACCGTTAGATCTACATCTAATGGTGAGAGTAATTATAATATTCTACAAACACATGCACTTAATTATCATGTACTTTCCATTATTAAAAAGAAAAAAAAAATCATCTATTTTCCTTTCTTCTGTTACACTTCTTCTTCTTCGTCTCTTTATTCTTTTTCCTTTTTTTTCGTTTTTCTTTAAATTTAAAGATACCTTATAAGTTCAAGAAATTATAGTGTACAGTTCAATTTTAAATCCTCATAATCGACATCATTCATCACTACACATGATCTTCTCTTTTGAACATTTCCCAATAAACTTGAATTTGAGTGCTCTTAAATTTCCGATTATCTTTTTCCATGATCTCTTTTTCTTCATGAGATTAGGCTTTTTCTTGCAATAAGGAATTTTTGGATGTCTTTCTCCAATATGGAAACTTTTCTTTATAAGTAAATCAGATTGTTATTTTCTAAGATTTGATCTTTTGAATATTTTTTTTCTTTTTCTTTTTTAAATTCTTGAATCTCTCATAGTTTAGAACACATTCGAGTTCATCTTCATTATCGATAAAATTTGTACGTATTTGAGTAAAAAAAATAATAGTATAACTCATTCAGTTTATTAGTAAAATATTGAGATGTTTTTCATAAGATTTTCTCTTATTATTGTTTAAATGAAAACAAAGGATAAATTCAAGCCTTCTTCTTGATTAAATTTCATATTTCAAAAGTTTACGTATTAAAAATTGCTGCCATATTTTAAAAAGCTACTTTGACAATTTTTGGTCAGTTTTACATAAAGAAATGAGATGTTTCTCTCTCTTAAAAGCAAGATCAAGTAGAGTAAAATCTATGATAATAACATAACCCTTTATTTTTAACTAATAAAATTTGCCAGTATCTATCCCTATGTGTAGGAGAAATTTTACCCCTTCTACGATAGAATTCTCCTATTTTTATTTTGGCCTCAAAGTTGTCTATTTTGTGCAACAAAAAAAATGAAGACAATTTATTTTTAGAAAAACTGTTTACAAATAATTATTTTTTATTAACATTCAAAGGAAAAATTAAATATAAAAATACAATACTCTTCATATTTCTAACTTGAATGCATTTAAAAGAATTGAAAAAAAAAAGAGAAAAATCAATGGATAATATAAAAGTAATGGACAAGTGCAGAGCAAAGGATGCTTAAACGTCCAGACTTCAGGAGGTGTAGCGAGGCGCGTGTTGTTGCTTTTTTTTCCATTTTTGTCCTTTTTATCTTTTAAAATATTAATTGGAGGGGGATAGAGAGCAACATTTTACTGACGTGTCGCATTTCTATTAGCCGGACAGAAAACATTACAGTAAAGATGGACAGATGATCCGGCTCCCCTCTTGTTGATAGGGATCGATATCCAGTATCTACTTTGATTTAGGCTCGTAAAAAAAAAAAAAAATCTAAAACACGACATGACAACCAATGATTCTGGGAAATTGATCCGATAATACTAATTAAGAATAAACTGATTCTTTTAGTAATCTTTTTAAAATCCACGTTTTTAGTAGTGTTATAAATAGGACGACGAGGATTATATGACTATAAAATTATAATTGATCTAATACTAATTAATAGTCGCAAAATATTACTAAAATGGTAATTTTTTAAATCACTCTTAAAATAAATTATTTTGGTCAAATTACTATTATTTATTTCAATTTCCTATGATTACGGTCTAATTAAGATATCATCAACATAATACACGGATTTTGGACACATGTTTCCTCATTTGCATATGGAAATTGACAATTCATCTTATATTCAGGCTCACAAAATTCATGCTAAGGCTGACTGTGAGCTAATGTGTTCTCGTTTTCTATCATAGTTATCAAATTTTTCAGATAATCAAAACTCTTTAGATAGTCAAAACTCCGTGTTTGCCGTTCTAACTGAAAAACACATTTCATTTATATCAAATAAGTCCTTTAATTTGTTTTTTTTTTTTTTCCATTAAATGACATTAGGCCCACAAATATAGTCAAATTTGAAACCTCAGATAGTAGAAGACATTTTTATCTTCAAACCCATAAAGCAAGCATTAAAAAGATTACCAAAAATTNTGACAACTTCGTAATAATCAAAAGCCGCTAAGACTGACTGACTGGCTGTGAGCTAGTGTGTTCTGATTTGTGAGACAAAGTAAAGCATGATTATCATTATTGTTCTTGTTGTTGTTGTTGTTTGAAAGAACTCCATTGTTTTCAACCCAACTTATGTCGGTTACGGTATACACAAGTAAACATTGCTGCAAAGCAACGATTCACACCAGCCACTTACACCAAGGTGGCTTAGAGGCTCGAGATGGCTAGTCTCAAAACCAATTCAGGAGCAATATGTGTCAATGAAATTAGCCAGCATTAACGATCATATCGAAATGAGGCAACCACAGAAAGACTTTAGAAGTTGAACGAAAAGTTCCACGACTAAGTTAACCAAGAAATCTAGAAGGTATGAATCAAGGGAGACGAAGGAGCTTGTTTACAGCCGAGTCTAGCGCATCGACATTTCTCCTCAGGATTTTTCTTCAAGTGCATTAAGGAAGTCAAGACAAATTTCAGGGACCAAGAATGGAGCTATATCCACGCAACATACACCCAAAAAAAAAAATGCAAAGGATACAATTGTGTGGCTAGATTGTCGACACCCTTCATTTCCTCGTTTAATCTGCCAAAAAGCAAAGGCATAACGATTTAGAAAGGCTATAACAAACTCACAGCCAAGAAAAACGATCCTAAAAAGTTTCATTCTCCTTTCAAGCTGGTACTAAAAATGCTCTATATAGTTCAAAGCACTATTCACACAGCTATCACCAGATTCCAATAGTAATTATGGGAAAAACACACGTGCTACAGATACAGCAAGTCTAACATAGATTTATATAGCACACCGTACAGTCATTATGAATACCTTGTAAGTTGAAAGGGAGCCTGGATGCTTAATCTCAAGAAATTTGCCTTTACTTTCTAAAAAGGGGTTGTTTGGATAATTGGGGTTTACTTGAACTAGCACTGAAAAAGAGGGTTTTCAGTTTTCCCCTTTTTATAACTTCATAATTCATAGAATGACAAAAGCAGCAGATTAAATAATACCTGAGACACGAATTTATATATCGATTTCCCTTTGTTGCAGCATCAAGCACTGCAGAGCCAAAAAGCCCACACTTATAACAAGAACTGACCAAAGTACATACCAATACTACAAAACTTACAGTTTTGCATATACCAAAAGACCCCAAAACTCAATTGAGCCATGATATAGAAGTAACCGATATTCAATTAACAAGCATATAACCCATATTTGTAAAGACCAATACAGGAGAAGCCATAAATAAGCAAAACCCACATAACAATTCTCAAGAATCTTTATCTTAAAATGGATCAAATTCTTCCCCTAGTGATCTTCACAAACTTCCCCCTAATTTGAACAAAATACATTGCAATTCCAAAAACCAGAAATCTTTATATATATTATACACACACACGGACACGTAAATACATACCGGATTCTTGAAGACGACCAGCGGCATCACTGAAACATTGCATGTGGTCAACCGAGTTACTAGTAGCCTGCACAAAAATTAAATTTTAAAACGAAATCCCTCATTTTCTCGCGATCCAAGCAGGAAATTCAAAACAAATTGGCATCAAGAGAAAGAAGAAGACAAACCCCAGAGAGTGCTACTCGAAGGGAGGCGAAGAGAGAAGCGAAGCTCTCCGAAATCGCGACCGAGTCCCTCTCGACCACTTCGAGAGCTCTCAAAATCTCTGTTCGGTTAACCGTACGTTCAGATACGGAGCGATCATCTTCTCCGGAAACGGGAGATGAGGACTGTGAATTTAGGTCCGTCGTCGAGATTAGTGTTAGGGTTTCGGAGGTCCTCGGACGATCTTCCTCCGGTGATCCTTCTCCTCTTCCCTCCATTTTCCGCGGTTTTTATCGGATACAGAACTCGGATTTCGACTTCCTTTACAACTGCTTTCTTACCAAGGGAATAATAAATAGGTTTGGGTTTCAACTATTATACTAAGACACGTGTATGTCATTTTTTTTTTTTAAATAAAAGTTTATGTCTCATATCTATTACTACTAATTAGCGTAAAAAATTTTAATACAGCAACTTAATAATGCACTAAAAAAAACAGAATGATGCACACAAAAAGAGAAAAAGACTTAACTTTATCTTGATTAAAATAATTTGAATAATGTGATAAATTATGATAAATTATTTAAATTATTTTTCATGATAGTTTGTCGAAATGTATAGCATTACTTTAAAAAAATATGGCAGATAGTTTGGACCACAAGTATTACTAGCATTATTCACCCTAGAGTATTCAAATTCTGAATATGCCCAAAATTTAAAATTCTGAATATGCCCAAAATTATTTATCACGTTTGGTATCTTCTATTATATTGTGATAAATTTTATTAAGTTATATTATTTTGTATTATTCTATTACAGTATTATCCTTGATTTTGCACAATATTAAGATGGTGTATTAAATTTAATTCAACTAAAATTTTCACTCCATTTTATCTCTCATTGCACTTTAAAAAAAATTGTCCTTACTCTTTCTCTTTAATTTATCTCTAATCATTTTATCTCATTTTGCTTTTCTGTTACATCATTCTCTTACTTCACCTTATTATTTCACTTTCTATTTCATAACTTTATTTTTAATCATTTTTACTTTTCTCCATTTCTCTCTTGTTAGTATCTCTCACTTCATTACCTCATTTCACTTTTTTTCCTTACTATTTTATGGGAACTTGTTCTCACTATTTATCTTTTTATTTTCTCTCATCATTTTATCTCCTTACTTTTTCTCTATTTACTTTCATTTTTATAAGATTTGTGAGGAAAGAGAAAGTGAAGTAATAGAAATTAATGAGAAAGAAAATAATTAAAGAGAAATTGAATAGAAAATATAGTGAGAGAGAAAACGAAATGAGAGAAAAAATGACGAGAGAGAGAGAAAGTGAAGTAATCGAAAATGAAAATGATGAGATAGAAAGTAAAGTGAGAAAATAATAAGAAAGAAAATAAAAAAATAGTTTTGAGAAAATAAAGTAAAAAAAATTAATGAAAGAGGGTGAGTATTATATAATATTGTATCGACTTTAAATAATACAATAAATATAATATAAATCTTTTTTTAATATTTAATAATATTTTTTATATTATATTAAATTTAAATATTATATTAATATAATGCAAAATTTTTATATAATACATACACTATGATGGTGTGAATATAATATTAGAATACTATTGTTTTATGTAAAAGCATAGGGAAAGGAGCAAAGTCTCTCCCACTCATAAGGCATTTTTTAAACTATTAGATAAAAATGAACTGATTTAGGCACCATACCACGTGGAAACAAAGCTAAAGTAAAAAGCTCCACTTCCTATAGATCTTTTTCAGACCACCCCTCTCTTTTCCTCTGTTTGTACAAATAATACTACAGATAGTTCCTTCAAAACTGAAACTCTTGTTTTATTAACCCCAAGCCATACCCACGACCCGGTAACCAAACGGACCAATTTATATCATTAATTATTGATGACCATACTCAAGTAAAATTTTATTTTTAAAGTTAACCACAGATTTGACTTAAAAGCAATTTTTGAGTATATAGTTGAAAAAAAATCATGTCAACGAATTCAACATTAAAGTTGAATTACGTTATTTATTTTTCTACTTCTTTCTTCATCGGTTTCTTTTTCTTCATAGTACTTTCGCATCTTTTGTAATTTCTATTTAAAACTAGATTTTTTTTCCTCACTCAATGACTGCACCGACTAACTTATTTCTTTGGCAATAAGTCCGGATTAACCATTCTTTCTTTTTTATTTTTCTAGAAAGTAAAAAAAAAAATCAAATCATAGAATGCAAAGGAGTATAGCACAATTCTATGTGCTAGAGTATGATTTTTACTATATGTACTTCTATTTTATTATTCTTTAAATTTAATCAGATGCTATAAAAAATGTCCTTACGTTTGCCCCTCCTCTTACTAGAATTTCCTGAAGGTTAATGATTAGAGTGTTTTAGAGCGGAACAACCAGTTTTTCTCTTCTCTCTTACTAATCTCCTAAGACAAGGCCTACACTTAACAACGTTAAAGTGGGGTCTATGTTTTAAAACCAACCAACAATAAGGACCGAACAAAAAAAAAATTCACATTTGTGGACTACATTTTTATTTATTTCAGGAATAATTTACTACTAGGCCCATTTTGTTACGAATAATTAGCATTATTGATATCCTAATGTTTTTGCCTACTTGTAATATTTCGGTTAATGAACAATTTTATTTGCAATTTAGCAACTGAATCAACAAATTCATAGCAATTATATTCACTAACTTTATGTTTTCAAATAATAGATAAGACAGTTGTTTTCTATTTAAGTTTCCTTGCTAGATTTTTATGTAACTAACTTTCATGGACTACATTCACTGACTTTCTGGTTTTTGGTGCTTTTCACGTCTCATGGTTTAGTTATACAGATATCAGACATAACATCTTTAACCCTTTAAGTCATATGGCTGGTCTAGTGGTAAATAATGTTATATGTAGGTACTTAATCTCTTAATAATATCATCTTTTGTAGGTTGATATTAATGTTTCAGAACAGTAATAGGATATGGTCAATCTTAATTTTTTTTTTTATGTAGCAGATCTTGGCTCCTCTTCCATTTGAGTTTGCAGTGTTCATGGTTCACTTATTCACAATTGGAACTGGCATCAACCCTGCTAGGAGTCTTGAAGCTACAATCATCTTCAACAAAGACCATGCTTGGGATGATCATGTGAGCATTCTATTCTTAACCCATAATGTTACAAATTTTCATATCTTGATTATTTAATAGACGGTTGAGATTAAGTCCTAACTTTATCATCTCTTATTGGCAGGTGGATCTTTGTCTTGCGCGGCCTAGCATAGCTATGCAAGGCTCTAAAGTAAATAAAAGAGAACACAAAATTTAATAAGGTTTGGTACAAAATTTGGACTATAATGCAAAAACCCAAAAATAAATAGGAAAAAGCGATAAAAATAAGACTATAGATGTCTTTAGGAATAAAGGTCCTCGTCAATAGGAAACTAATTTTTGGATGATTAAAAGCAATTATAGTAGGCTTTATTCATAGCCAATTGTAAACCCCAAATTTTCATACACAAGTGATGTGGGACAAAATCCAAAACAATTAAAAAGTTAACAAGCCAAAATTCTAATAATCTCCAACTTGACGAGTTAGCAGGTCCCACCCAAAATTTCTTATTTTCTATATCCTCTATCTATTACAGCAACGCCACTTTATATGCCAAAAGGTGCCATTAAATTTGTAGGATATTAATCGAGTCCAAACAATGATTGAACTTGATCGATGTCATCACATTGGTCATCATATCCACAGGATTCTCAACAGTCCCAATTTTCTAAAGTAATATTTTTCCTTCATCAATAATCTCCTGTACAAAGTATTGTCGGACGTCAATATGCTTCGTACATATATGGTATATTGGATTTTTTGCTAAGTGAATGGTACTCCGACTATCAGAATAAATACAAATATGTTCCTAAATAACTCCTAACTTTTCTAGTAATCTTTGTAACCAAATAACTTTCTTCACAACCTCTATAACTCCTATGTACTCTGCCTCTGTAGTAGACAAAGTAACTATAGATTGCAAGGTAGATTTCCAACTAATTGGTGCTCTTATAAATGTGAATATATATTCAATTATTGAATGACGTTTATCCAAATGATCAGCGTAATCAGAATCAACATAGCCAATCACACACTAACTAAGTCTATCATCCCAATCAAAAACCAAACTAACATATACAGTCTTAAATAAGTACCGTAGAATCCATTTCAAAGCTTGCCAATGATCTTTACCCAGATTATTCATATACCCGTTCACAACTCTAACTGCATGTGAAATGTCGGGTCTCGTATATATCATCGCATACATCAAGCTACCAACAATATTTGAATAGGGAACTTGTGATATGTACTCTTATTCTATATCAGTACTCAGAGAAAAAGATATACTAAGCTTGAAATGAGGAGCAAGCGATGTACTAACAGATTTTGATTGTTCAGTCATACCAAAACATTGTAATACTTTCTTCAGATATTGCTTCTGAGTCAAATTAACCTTGCTTCTCCCTCTATCTCTGGTAATCTCTATACTAAGAATCTTCTTTGCTTCACTAAGATCCTTTATCTCAAACTCTTGATTCAACTGAGCCTTTAGCTTATCAATTTTTTCTTGATTTTTCGAAGCTATCAGCATATCATCAATATACAAGAGTAGATAAATAAAAGACTGGAGCTTGCAAAAATATATGCAACTATTAAACTTGCTTCTTATGTACTTCTGACCCATCATAAACCGATCAAACCGCTTGTACCACTGCATTGGTGATTGTTTCAATCCATAAAGTGATCTTTTCAGTTTGTAAACTTAATTTTCTTTTGCAGCAACTTTGAATTCTTCTGACTGAGACATATAGATTTCTTCTTCTAATTCATCGTATAGAAACACAGTTTTTATATCCAACTAAACTAGTTCAAGATCTAACTGTGCTACTAAGGCTAACAAAATTCTAATGGAATAATGTTTAACAACTGGAGAAAATACCTGATTGTAATCAATTCTCTCCAATTGAGCATAGCCTTTTGCTACCAATCTTACCTTGAAGCGAATATCATTCTTATCAAGAAATCTTTCTTTCTTTGTATTTACCCATTTGCACCCAATTACCTTCTTGTTCTTCGGTAGTTGAACTAGCTGCCAAGTATCATTCTTCTAAAGAGATTGCATTTCTTCCTCCATTACCTTTACCCACTATTTAGTTTCCAAACTTTTGACTACATCTTTGTACATAAAGGAATATCATCATCTATAATGGGAAGTTCATAGGCCATTATATCAATAAATCGAGCAGATTTACGAATTTCACATCTTGGCCTATTATGTGCAATTGATTCTTGCTACTATTGAGGCTCTTGGGTCGGAATCTCTTCTTCATCTTTAGTGTCTTCCTCTGTTAATAGAGTGACACCACTATTTTCAACAACATTAGTTGGGACTATTATTGTCATTTTCTCAAAATCCACCTGCTGCTAAGTAGGTTCCATCTACTACGGAATACTAATGGTCTTCTCTTACTTTCTTCAACTTGGCAGACTCATCAAAAGTAACATCCTTACTAAACAAAATCTTCTTCGAACTTGAACACTATAGTCAATATCCTTTTACACCTGAGCTGATGCCCATAAATAATGCTTTCTTAGCTCTCGGATCTAACTTCAATTCTTTCACATGATAATAGGTGGTGAAACTAAAGACATGTAAAGAATCGTAATCACTAGCAGGTTTTTCAGACCATACTTCAAGAGAAGTTTTGCCTCTAATTGAAGTCGATAGTAAACAATTAACGAGATGACACTCGTACGTAATTGCCTCAGCTGAAAAAGCTTTGCCCAACCTAGCATTAGACAATATACACCGAACCTTCTCCAACAAAGTCTGATTTATGTGTTCTGCTACCATATTCTGCTGTGGTATTCTTTGGACTGTAAAGTGACACACAATACATTTAGATTGGCAAACTCCTAAAAATAGATCACCCTTATATTTTTCACTGTTGTCTGATCGAAGTCGTTTGATCTTTCTGCCCGTCTGAGTCTCTGTCATCTTTTTCTATTTAAGAAAAACTTTAAGTACTTTATACTTAATCTTCATTATATACACCAAAACTCTTCTGAAAAAGTCGTCGACAAAAGTAACAAAATAGTACATACCTCCCAAAAATTTATCTTAGTAGGTCCCTACACATCTGAATGAACTTAATCCAGAATACCCTTAGTATTGTGAATTGTTGTGCTGAACTTTACTCTTGTCTGTTTTCCTAAAATAGTCTGTTTTCCTAAAATATAATATTTATAAAATTCTAACTTGCACGTCTTCGTTCCTTTTAGTAAGTCTTGCTTCACTAAACTAAAGAAAATTTTTTTCCCCTTTATATCCCAAACGCATATGCCATAACTTTGTAATTTCTAAAGATTCATCATCCTAGAAACTGCATTAATTAATCCAGTAATTGTACTACCATAGTAGAAATATAAGTTATTTCTTCTTATACCTTTCATTACTACCAAAAAGCCTGAAGTGACTTTCAAAATTCTATCTCGTATAAACATAGTTCTATCTCGTATAAACATAGCGAAGCCTTTAGATTCTAAAGCTCTTAAAGAGATGAAATTCTACTTTATTTTCGGTACATACCGAATATCTATTAGAACTTTAGTCGATCCATCATGATTCTTCAATCGAATTAAACCTATTCCAGCTGTTTTACACGATTCATCATTACCCATGTAAACAACTCCACCATTTAGCTCTTAAAAGTTGAAGAACCACGCCTTGTGAGGACTCATATGGTAAGTGCAACCTAAATCTAAAATCCATTCATCACGTTGTAATGTCAAAGATTGAGTAACTAGAGTAAAATCTGACTCATCATCATCAACTTCCGTTACATATGCATTAAAACTAGCCTTGGCCTTGCCTTTATTCTGTAACTTCGGATAATCTTTCTTCCAATGCCCTTTCTCATGATTAAAAGCACATTCATCTTTATCAGGTCTTCCCTTCGTATGAGATCTACCCCTTTTCTCATGCTTACAGCTTTGATTGTGCCCTCTGGCTGTAAGTGATTATACTATAATGTCTCTATTCTCCTTCTGATCTTTCTTCTGAATCTTATAATTATACAATATAACACTCACTTCATCGAAAGGTAATTTTTTCTTCCCATAAAGCAACATAATACAGAGATGATCTAACTCATCAGAAAAAGACCTAATCAATAATATTCTTTTATCCTCATCTTTGAAGGTTTTATTTAAATTTAACAAATATGCAATCAAACTAGTTGAAAGTATCAATGTGATTGTCAATTGTCATACCAGGCTTCAACTAGAGGCAGAAAAATCTCTTCTTTAAGTATAGTCGGTTCTCGTTACTCTTCTTCGTATACTTGTTCTCGAGCACCTTCCATAGCTTACTTGCAGAAGTCTCCCTCATGAATGGATACTTTTGTTCTCTAAAAAGACATTAGGGGATCGTACCATAAACTTGACCAATGATCCTCTCCCATTTTTTATCAACCATTTTTTCTGATTTCATCTCCTTTAGAGCAATATCTTGATTTTGTTGACATAAACTATCTAATACCTCGCACTGCCATAAGCCGAAGTTATTTCGGCCATCAAATTTCTCCACGTCGATTTTTACACTAGTCATAGTTTTTATCTTTGTCGGCATTGACAAAGATTCTGATATTTCTGCTAATATTTCAAATAGCTACTAAACAAAGTCTAAGGTGAACTTGCAACTCTGATACTACTTGTTGTGCAGCGGAAGCACAACTATTCCAAATGCTTATATTTAATACTAAGACAATATTAAATATAAACTACCAACTAGCTACTGAAATTAATGAACGCAGAAAATTCTAAATGCAAAAATAAAGGAGAACATAAAATTTAGCGAGGTTCAACAAATTACCTACGTCCCCGGAATATTGCGAACCACTTCACTAACTTCAAATAAGAGGAAATACAAAATTAAAGCTATAATGTAAAAACCCATAAACAAATGAGAAAAAGAGATAAAAACAAAACTATAGAGGTCTTTAGGAATAAAGATCCTCATTAATATGGAACTAATTTTGGGATGATTAAAACTAATTATTCATACATAAGTGATATGGGATAAAATCTAAAATAATTACAAAAGCTAACAAGCGAAAATTCTAATAGCTATATCACTGAGGTACAATGGTCTGCGCCAAATTTCAGAGAGGACATTGCCCCTTTTTTGGGAAAAGTTGCATTTTTTTCAAAATAGTTGTGTTCAAGAGTTGTGTCTTTCTACGAGAGATACAATTGTACACCAAAATATAATAAAAGGGACATATTTATGGGCAAAAATTAATAATTTTCTAAGTTCGCACAAATTAATAATTTTCTAAGTTCTTTTGTGCGTTTTATTCCAGAAATCAAATTGTTCGTATATCCAAAATTGAGAGTTCTTTCACTCTTGCTTGGTACAAACTCTCCAAAGACTAATCATATCCTAGAAGCGATTTGTCTATGATTTCCCTTTAAGCAATCTAACTTAGAAGGGACAAATAATACTTTAAGGAAAACATATTCTTACATATTTCAAGCCTTTATTGTTCAAGTATTTTTCTAACATTAGACCCTTCATTGGTGTTGCTCTTACTGTCGTGTACCACCACATGTTCATCAGAGCCAATCTTTTCGAGGCTAGGACTTGATCTTTCATTCAATCTCTATTGACACTTGTTCTTTCTTTTATCTTCTTCTACTAGTGTCTTTTTTTTCCCTCTTCATGTGCATTTGGTTGGTGGTAGTGTGAAAATTATGTGTGAACTTAATCTAGCATATAACTCATAGTTTGTGACAATTTTTTGTTATTAGTTAAGGATTCTTTTTGGCATGTTTGGTTCAAAGCAATGAACCTTGGAATAAAAATATGATTCCAAAAGAAAGTACATTCCATTGTTTGGTTATTTTTTAACAAAATAATTGTGATTCCAATAGAGAATCACAATTATATTAAATGGTGGAATTGTTATTTCACTCTACCACTAAAAGAATAATAATTCTATCATTTTACCAAAAATTTTAACAATCAATTTTTCTTATTTTGTCCTTTCAAAACACCTAAAAGCAATGGTATTTTTGCTAATAGATTTTTTTTTTCATTTTATTCTAAAATTATTTCAATTTTCAACAAAACAATACATTATTATTCCTATTTTTTTTTATAATTCCATTCCATTACAATTGTCATTACTAGTCTAATTTTATTCTAACTAAATACCATCTAAAGTTTAGCTCTTTCTTCATTCTTCCACTTGGCGCATTTAGTTATTATCTTTCAATGCTTTTGTATACTATCATTCTTTTTCCATTTTTAGAAACTTATTAGTAATTATAACTCTTTCGAAATGCATGTTACACTATTATTCTATTTTATTTTATTTTTATTTTTATTTTTTCCGTAAGCTCCACTCCATTAATAGAGGGAAGAATCAAACAGAGAAGGTTAAAATGAAGCATAAAAGGGCACTAGTTGAAATTATAAATAAAAAACTTTTTTTTTCCCTTTTATCTTCCTCTGGGCCAACTTTGGAGACGCATAAAAGGAAACTTATGAGTTCAGAAGCAAATTACCAAATTAGCAATGTTTGAGATTAGGAATGACTTGGGTAAACATAAAGGTAAGAAAAGCAAAATATGAATAAATAAATAAGAGGAGAGGAAAACATTTGAGTGTTGCCAGTTCATTCTCAGTTTCTCGCGCACTTTCAATCATTATTCAAGTTAATTCATACTAATAACTTTTGATAAGTCAAAATAGTTTTGATTCACTTTTTCGAATCATAAATTAATAAAATCATGAATTCCGACAATTTGAATCACCATGACCAGGTTTGGTTTTTCTTTTAATTTTTCTTTTCCAAAATTTGGGATTTAAGAACAATAACTTAATAACCCTAAGTCTAACCCTAAATTGTAACGTAGGAGCTCCAATTTCTCAATGTTAAAAAGGAAAAATATTGAAAACAAAAGAAAAAATAAATATTAATAATTTATAATTGCAAATCTTTCAAGTCTCATAAATCAATTTATTTATCATTTTTTTGTATTAAAAAAGGTGGATGAGATCCCGATGGTGGGCCACTTCTCAGAATCACTCTCATTCAATTGGACTCCTAAAAGTGATGTAGGGTTTCGAATCCTTGACTTCACCCTCCTTAAGTGAGAGAAGGGTTTAAGGTAGAGTCCCTTGCCACTTCAACTACCCCTTAGGAATATAAATTAATTTATTTATTCTCTTGAAAACAAAAAAAAAAACATATATTAAAGTATCTTCATCTATACATAGAGTGATTTTTTTTCTTTTTTCAAGAAGATACAAGGTATACAAGAAGAAAAAGAAAAAGGGTTAAAATTATGATGGGTTGGAGAAAAAAGTTGTATTGGATTTGGGATAATGACCAATTTTAGAATTGAAATACATGAAGTTAGAAAATTTTAAGTTTTACAATTTAATAAGAGTGTCCTCTGAAATGGGATGGTGAGCGAAAAATAAAAGGTGGCAATATAATCATACACTATATTTTTATCTTATTTTGATACTTGAACTTTTAAATCTCACGCTACTTTACACTTTCTTTCCCCCTCAATTTTGGCACTAGTCTCAATTTTGTATAGTCCCATTATACATCAGCTAGGATCACAATTAATTTAACAAAAGTAATAACTCAAAATAATAAAATGATAAGTTTGGGATATTTTAAAAGTCAATTACCAAAATATAATTTAAATTATTATGCAAGAGCAAAAAGTAAAATCGACCAAGAAATATATAATGCTCTCTTTCTCTTTCTCTCTCAAAAAGAACACCTCCACCAATGCTAAAAACAGCGTCTTCTTCTTCTTTTTCGTCCTCCCCTTCTCTCCTTCTCTTCCTCTTTCTCTCTGATCTCTCTCCTTGACCTATGGGATGAGAGATTTTTTTTTTCTTTTTCTTTTAGTTTTCTGATAAGTCTGTATCTAGATCTGGTTTATAGTACCACATTTTATATAGATTTTCTAATCATTTACCAAATCTTGAATATGATATTTTATTCTTTGATTTAAATCTATTAGGTAGTGACTTGTTCTTTCTTTTCAATGGGCATGGATCTTATTTGATATTGAAATCATAGTCTACTATGCTAAGAATATAATTCAAGAACAGGTGAAGGCAATAGTTTACTGGTAACAGTAACTTTTGTTTTCTTCTTCTCTTGGAAAATTATAGTAACTCATGGACCTCGTTGTGGTCGTGGTTGTGATCCACTTTTCGTTTCATTTTTTCAAGGAGTTTGAAATTGTAATCATTATGCTTGTATTTACTCGAAGTTATTTTGTTTTGAGTAAAGTTATTTATTTGAAGAGTCCATTTTCATCCAAAAAAAGAAGAAGTAAAATGGACCCTATTATCTAAAACCAAGAATATATTAATAAATGTGACGACAGACTAAAAAACGACAAAATGTTGAGAAAACAAAATTATATGCTATAAATGAGAATGCCTAAAATACAATTTATGTTAAATACAACGAATGATCAAGTAAACAACATCTTTATTTTTTTCTAGTAATAAATAGGGGTACGATGGTCTGTCGATTTGGTTAGATGTTGGGTTTCATTGTTTTTACGATATAATTAGACATTAGGGTCATGTTTGAAACATTTTCATTGTTTTTACGTTATAATTAGACATTAGGGTCATTAGACATTAGGGTCATGTTTGAAACATTGTATTGTATAAAGATTTTGTATTGTATTAATTAAACAAAATATTATGTTTACTTGTACTTTTGTACTGTACTCCTTAGTACGACATTGAAATTTACAATACAAAAAGTATTTGTTGGAATTTTGGCATAATTTTAAGTCTAATGGTTTGAAGCAAGGCCCAAAAGTTATTAATTTCCCTTCCTTCTTTTGTTTAGTTAGTGAGCCCAATTATCTCCATCCTAATTGCTGCATTTCACTTTTGTTTCCTTTCTTAGGTTTAGGTGATTCTTTAAGATTATGAGCATATATATATTTGCACTAATTTAGTAGGTATTTTTTTTCCCATCTATAGGTATTGTTTTATCAAATTAAAAATCATTACACATGTTTTTTTATGGTAAAAGGTGAAGTAAAAAAATATTAAATAATATTATTTTTTTTCAACTACTCAAATTATAATAACCGTTAGATAATAATTTGACGGCTAAAAAATACTTATACATAGGTAAAAAAAAATATTAAATTAGAAACTTATATATATGCGCTTATGTAAATAAGTGAAGGTAGTAACAGCTGTGTGAAGAATGTGTGACCTTGTATAACTGCTTGGAGGTTTTGAGCACTCTTTGAAATAGGTAGCCACATCACTTTAGTGTTGACTTAGTAGCTACACACTTAATAAGGTAGCCAAATTTAATATCTCTATATATAATTTTTCTCTCGTAGTTTATGAAACTTTGGTATAAACAAGCTTTTTAGGTTTTCTTTTTTTATAGCTTGTTTATTTATTGTTTCTTTTGTTATTAGTATCAAGATTATTAGTAAAGCATTTTCTTTACAGTCTTGGATGTTTTTGTGTGTGAGAGAAATTTGGATGCATATAGGATTTGAGATTGTGAGGGAAATTTTGTCAGATTTTTGTAATCTCCTTAGTTGTCATAGAAATTCTTTGTCAGAGAATAATCTCCTTAGTTATCATAGAAATTCTTTGTCGTCTCTGACGTGGACGTAGGCCCAAAGCTGAACAACAATTAATCTTTGTATCATTTGTGATATTTTGTTATTTATATTTTATCATAAATCTATTTGATCTGGCCTTTGGCACAATAAGTTGGTACTTTGGGCTTCTGCTAGCACAATTTTATTACTATTATCGAATACGAGTAAAAGGACACGTATTATACTGTATTTTTGGCACAATAAGTTGGTATTTCATGCTTCTGCTAGCACAATTTTATTACTATTATCGAATACGAGTAAAAGGACACGTATTATACTGTATTATAACGTAAAATTGCACAATCTCATCAACACAAAAAGAGAATATACAATACATAGCAGTATATTTGCCATATGAGTAATAAAGTACCGTATACAAAGCTCATGCATGAGTAGTTCATACAATTCTATATATGAGATCAATAAGCAAGCATTTATGTTATAGCAAAAGAGTAATGAAACATAGGAATACTAACATAATAGCAATACTGTACATAAAAATTGAAACCAATCACTAAATCTGAAATAAACACTTTTTCTTTAACCATTCACACATACATAAATACATGAGAAAAACAAAAACAAAAACAAAAACAACAAATACTTGTATAGGAAGTTATGATTTTCCTAAATACAAAAGTTGAACCTGTTTTACCAGATACGTACTGTTTGATTAACAATTAAAACAATTTATGATTTTAAAGCATAACGAGATTAAGATTTGATAAATAACACTAAATATTTAAAAACCAGAATTAAGAATATTCTATATAACTTCATAATAGGGAAAAAAAAAAAAGAAGAAGATATATTTATACTTTGCCAGATCCTTAAAAACAAACTATATTATGAATTTCATCACGATAATTGATATCTTCATTCCGTAATTTCTTAAAAGCAATTTGAACAAATATTAGTGACTAGTCATATATAGTCAAATAGACCCGAAAAATTCTTTAAACCAGAAAATCAATACAAGCAAAAGAGCCCAAAAATAAACGTTTAGCATATTTATTTCTTTTTACATATAAACACAGTGTATATACATGTGTCTGAAAAGATTTCGTGAAACAATACTCGTGCACTGGAAAATAATGAACTTCACATGTGATTGATCCATTAACTTAAATACAAGAATAAGTTATAAATAAGCGTACCCGAATTCATGATTTCAATTCTATGTAAAGTTTGATATCTCTGATTCTGTCCTGGGAAGAACTAACGTTTCTCATTCTCCCCCCCCAAGGAATGGTTTCTCTAGGTTCTTCTTTTTTGTTTCTTTTTTTCTTTTTGGGGAGCAGAATGATAGCTAGAAATTTAGTCAAATTTATAAGATAAAGAATAGAGTTTCTTGTCTATAAAAAAAAAAAATGAGTATTTTCCTTTCTTCGAAAGAAAAAAAGGAAAAAAAAAGGAGTAATTTCCTTTCAAACGAAAAAAATAAATAGAAAGAAGTGCAGTTTCCCAATCACAGTCCACACAAGATAGGCCTGATGTACTGTTTTATCACATTCTTTTGTACTTTTTTGCCCTTTTAAATTGGTTTTTCCTTTTGACTGTTTTACACTTGAAATAACATAAAGAAGAAAATGAATTTTAGCTTTAAAATAGATTATTTAAGTACCAAATATAGTTTAACTTCCTCTAACATTTTTTTTACAAAAGTAAAGTTTAACTAATGGCCTCTTTTTTTATAAATTAAAGGAAAATGACAATCACTATCTAATTCTCACAGAATAATAGGTTTTCATATTTATCCGGCGTGACTCGAATTTCCTCCAATATTTAAAAAATAACATATCAACATTTGGACTAATTAATTGTTACAAATTACTAACAAGAACTAAATTACCAAAAAAAAAAGCATAAAGAAAATCAGGAATTGCTAGAGTGAACTACCTTTTCTGAAATTGTTCATATTTTGCTAAGATTCTTGATAAAAATAATATATTACATAAATAATATATTATTCCAAAATTTTTTCTAGTCTTTTTTTTAAGGACAATAAATAAACTCTTTATATTGGCTTGCTTTTTTTACTAATTTTTACTCTTCTATATTGATTTATGTAAAGGTTCTCATAAACAAATCTCATTATCAATATATTACAATATTACTTAGGTTTGGTAGGAGAATGATAACTCTATAAAAATAGAGTTAGTTGTGTTATTTTATTCATTAAAAATATGTGTCATAGAGTAATTTTAATTTAGATTTTAAGTAATTTAATTTGTTTTATTTTATTTTAATTTATATTTAGTTCTATTTAATTTAATTAAAAGTTAATTTTATTTGAATCGGGATTAAAAAAAAAAAAGAAAATGAAAGAAAAAGAAGAAGGAAAATTTCAGACAATTTTAGGCCATCAGATCAAGCTCTTAAACGCTCGGATTGGAGCGTGTACTACATGCGCGGACAGAGAGAGTGGACTGGCTGTAGCAGCCAATAGTTGGGCCTCACTTAGGAGAAAAGCTGGTGGAGGTCTCCAAGCCGTGTTTGATCAGGTGCGGACAATTCCCATGTAACCTGTTTCTTACTCCAATGAGTTGATGCCATGTCAACGTTTTGAAGTCAAGCCTTTTTTCAGCCAATCAGCTCCTAGATTCATGCCGAGCTCATGCCTTTCTACTACATTGGATAATTCGCTTAGTATCAAATTTTGAATATAAACGTGGAAGAAAGAGAAAGAGTAAATAGGAAAGTGCCACATTACTCCACCCATCAGACATCAGAATTGAGTATAAGAATTTGTGTATAACACAAATATACTCTCTTTTCAGCTATAAAAGGACTATGGGATAAAAGAAAAAAATATATCATTCTAGAGAGAGAAACAGAGTAGTCCAAAGGAAGAAAATTAGTGGGAGACAGAACAATAGAGTGGAGTCTTTTCAATCGCGGTTTCTCTAGTTTGATTTTATTTTTAGCTTTAGAATTTTTAATTTCTTTAGGATATTTATATTTAATATTTTTGTTTTTCTTAGTGTAATCATGTTCTATATTTCTTTTCTAAGGTTACGAAGTAGTCTAACTACGATGCTTTAATATTTTATTTCAATTTAGTCCATGAATTATTTTTCCTAGTTGAGTTTTTAATTATATTCTTAATGTCTCTATTTAATTGACTATTAAATAGATAATTTGTTAATCATAACGAAACTGGAAGAAGATTCATGTGTCTAGTTCATTAGATTGAAAGCCATAAATTGCATGTAAAATAAGAATATATTTAAATGGTTTGTGTAGTCGCTATACGAGTTTTCATAGATCTTAATAAATTCTTAATTAGATTAATTCACATAGGAATATAGTGAATTGGTAATTATAGGTATTTTTGCTTGAACTCGGGAAAGGATAGTGAATAAATTAAGGAATCTCGACTATCAACTAGGGGAATAATTTTAAGCTAATGAGATAGAAAATTTAGAGTGGATTAGTTATGGTAAAATTGGATACCCTAGGTTTATTTTCATTGATTTAAATCCCATTTAATTTTCGTTCTACGCTCTCTTTATTTTAATTTTATTTTTTGTTATTTTAATTGCTTTTAGTTTTAATTTAATTTTTCTTTAGTTGATTTATTCAAATAAAATTAGGGTTATCTAAATTCTAATACTTAGTAAATCAACAATCTTCGTGGAATGATACCCATACTCATTATTTTATTATTTGCCTGTGATACATACACTTGTGTTCATTATTTTTACAACAAGTTTTTGGCATTGTTGCCGGGGATTGTTTGATTTTTATTAATATCGATACTAGGCAACTTTAATTTTAGTTTGAATATTTTATTTTCATTTATTTACTTAGTGCCTTACTTTTGTTTTCAAGGTGATTAAGGCAAGTGTATGAGAAAGTTCAAAAAAGAAGATCTATTTCCTTTTGATTATGAGATAAAGCGAACATGTCGAAAGAATAGAAAAGAAAAGCGAGAGGCTTCTAGACTAAAACAAGATACTATGGCTAAAGACCAAGGAAACAATTTAGCAAGAAGACAAGAAGGAGCAATCATAAATAACCGGGCATTACGTGACTATGCCTTGCTTGCGGTTAATGAGATATTCTCGGGAATTAGATGTCCAACCATAAAAGCCAATAATTTTGATATCAAGTCGACTATCATTCAGATGGTGCAGGCCAATCAATTTAGCAGCTCTCCTCTTGATGATCCAAATTCTCACATTGCCACATTCCTTGAGATTTGTGAAACTTTCAAACATAATGGTGTTACTGAGGATGTCATTAGACTGAGATTGTTCCCATTTTTACTATAAGACAAGGCTAAAAGTCGGTTGAACTCTTCATCGTTTAGGACCATCACTACATGGATTGCTCTTGCTTAGAAGTTTTTATCTAAATTGTTCCCAATAATAAAAATGGCAAAGATGCTGAACGACATTACTACTTTCACCCAGTAAGATGGAGAGTCATTATATGAAGCTTGAGAAAAGTACAAAGACATGTTGAGATAGTACTTGCATTATAGACTTCCTAAGTGGTTACAATTATAAACTTTCTACGATGGGTTAAGTGGCTCAACTAGAACTCTTGTAGATGCAATAGCTGGAGGTTCATTAATGGGGAAGACTGAAGAAGTTGTCTGTGAATTACTTGAGGACATAGCTACTAATGCTTATCAGTGGCCAATTGAATGCTCTACACTGAAAAAGGCCTATAGGGTATATGAAGTTGATGCACTTACGACATTTACAACTTAATTTACGGTATTAACAAAGTGATTCGATGCTATTCACCTTACTTCTGAGAGGTGTAATTTATGCGACGGACCTTATGCAAATAACACCTACCAAGATGGTAATTTCTTTGACACGTCACAACCTGAGCAAGCACACTTTATGGGGAATGTCAATAGGTAGCAGAATAACCTATACTCCAATATTTATAATCAGGGATGGTGCAACAATCCAAATTCTTTATGGAGAAATAATGATAATGCTGTAAAGCTACCGATTGGATATCAACCTCAGTCTCAAGTCAATAAAGTTTCTCTAGAAGATGCTCTTGCTCAACTTGCTGAGAAAACAAATCAATATATGGCAAGAACTGGCGCGTCTATTAGAAATTTAGAAATTCAAATCAACCAAATCTCTAACATACTCTCCACAAAACCTCATGGTCCTTTTCTGAGTGATACCAAGATGAACCTGAAGGAGCAGTGTAACACAATAACTATCAGGAGCAGGAAATAAGTGGAGCAATCGAGCCAACCAATTTTCATTACCCTACCACCTTATCCATTATCACCTTCTTCGAGCATAAAAGGTCAATATTAAGAACAATAGTCACGACCTCAGGGGCAATGCCAGACAAGACAAGTTAAGCCAACAAAGCCAAAATCCAAGTTATTCCTGGACAACCTACCACCACATGTCCCTCTAATTCTATATCCTCACCAGTTCAATAAATAGAAGTTGGATCGACAGTTCTCAAAGTTTTTAGAAGTTTTCATAAAACTCCACATAAACATATCATTTGCAGATGCTCTAGCTCAAATGCTTAATTATATGAAGTTCTTGAAAGAAATTTTATCTAACAAGAGAAAGATAGAGGAGTATGAGATAGTTGTACTTTCTGAATAATGCAGCGCAATCTTACAGAATAAACTTCCACCCAAGTTAAAGGACCCCTGGAGTTTTAATATTCCGTGCACCATTGGGAATTCATTATTTGACAGGGCTTTATATGATCTTGGTGCCATTAGCAACCTAATACCACTCTCAATATGCAAGAAATTAGGTTTAGGGGAAGTGAAGCTAACAACTATTTCTTTGCAATTGGTGAACTAGTCTATAAAGTATCCCAAAGATATTATCAAGGATGTGCTTATTAAAGTCGACAAATTCATATTCCCAGCAGACTTTTTAGTGCTTAGCATAGAAAAAGACTATGAAATTCCTATTGTTCTTGGTCGACCTTTTCTTACTACTGGGAGGGCTTTTATAGATGTACAAAAAAGTCAATTGTTAATGCAAGGCCAAGATAAAGAAGTCCTCATTAATGTATTTAAAGCGATAAAATACTCACTCGAATCGGCCTCTTACTTTCAAGTTTACATTTTGGAGAATTGTGCGGCTGAAACAATGAAAATGAAGCATCCAAAAGAACCTCCGACAACTTTGAGCATCTTTGCTAAGTCCACTAAAGAGGAAAAAGCAAACTTCATGGCATATACAAGCTATTTAGAAGCTCCATCGTACTACCATGGGAGGAAGCCAAAGATAGAGAAACATGAGAATGGTCCTTCTACATCGTTCCCATTCATTTATGAACCTTCCTGATATGAATGAAGAGTCTAATTGATGACTATAAAATAAGTGCTTCTTGGGAGGTAATCCATGATTAATTTCTTTCCTTTTAATTTTGAATTTTTAGTTTTTTTTTTTCTTTTGTTATGTTTTGTTTGTTTTCTTTTGGTGCGTTTCAGGTTCTTACACAAGTTTGGGGGTCGGCATGTGCATTTCAACGACTTAACTAGAAGTTTGCACCTTTGTGTTTAAATCTGAGGGAGTTTTTTTTACCTTCTTTTTTATTTTTAACATTAGGGATAATGTTATTTTTAAGTTTGAGGGTAGGGAGTTACAAGTTTAAAAAAATAATAAAATTTGAAAAAATTAAAAAAAAAGTTTAGTTTTGCCTTTTCAGGTTTAATTTCATAACTTAGTTTGATGATCAAACGCCGATGATAAGATATTGATTTGACTGAATAAAGTTCTTAGAAGAATGATGAACACTATTTATGTTTGTGTACTTGATTCTGTGTTAGTTTGGTTTTGTTTATAATTTCTTGAAAATTTTAAGCGTAAATAGTTGCATTTGATTGTTTTACTTACTTATAGATAATTTATGTGAATTAAGTACATCTTTGAAATCTCATTAATAAACTTTAGAACTTGCTTGATTATCACTTGAGGTAGACTATATTATAT
Source organism: Parasponia andersonii (assembly GCA_002914805.1). Taxonomy (NCBI): domain Eukaryota; kingdom Viridiplantae; phylum Streptophyta; class Magnoliopsida; order Rosales; family Cannabaceae; genus Trema; species Trema andersonii. Next base: position 589,488 of record JXTB01000109.1, on the reverse strand, counting down.
TTGAGATATGATTTAAGCCATATTTAGATTGTTTGAGTCTTTTAAGCCTATTGTTGACACTTATATATCCTCAATTTACTCCTTTGAGCCTATATTGATATTTTCTTTGACACCCATATTTTTAGCCTAGCTCTAAACAGTTTCTAATATTTTACCTTATACCCAATAGCACATGTGATCTTTGTTGAATAAATTTTGAGTTATGTGACAATTTGGAAAGAAGGGTGGTGTTAAGAAAAATCTTGTGAAGACGAAAAAAAAGAAGAAGAAAGTAATATATCCATGTAAAAAAAAAGAATAAAAAAATGTGTGGTGAAAATTATGAAAAATAATAAGTTTTGGGGTATAGTATTTCAATGAAAAGAAAAAAAAATGGAATGATAGAAGAAAATAGAAAATAAGTTTGGAGAAGTTATATCAACAAAGTGTCGAGTTAAGATCCGAGAAATAGATTATGTGCTTAGGATGATTTTAGCCAGATAAAATGTCTATTATCCTACCTGTTACCTTAGACAAACATTACAAGCTTAATAAAGTACTAACAATCTTGTGTGCAGTATTAGTCTACATTAGTGGAGAGCGGTATAAAAATTAGACTTATGAAGTTTATATATTTCTATCTAGAGATTTATTGTAGTTTACTTATTTGCATAAATTGATCCGAGTTGCAAGTGATTAAGTATAATTGTTTTCGTGTACACACACTCAAGGAATTTATAGTGGAATCAAATTAGCATTTGAATTAAAATTCTAGACTTTATAGTATTCAGAGTTTTTTTTTTTTTAGTTTTATACAATGAGAAATCTTTGAGGCAAGTATTTTGAGAGTAAAATTGGGTTGCATCTGGGTCACAGTTTAGTTATGATTAGATGTTTAGAATTTTGTTTAAGTTTTCTTTCTTTATTGTGCTCGAGGACTAACAAAAATTTAAGTTTGGGAGTGTGATAACTATATAAAAATAGATTTTATTGTACTATTTTATTCATTAAAAATATGTGTCATAGATTAATTTTAATTTAGATTTTAAGTAATTTAAGTTATTTTATTTTATATTAGTTTAGATTTAGTTTTATTTAATTTTATGTTATTTTATTAGGTTTATGTGTTTTAATTTAATTTTGTTAAGCTAATTTAATTTGAAATAGATTTTTATTAGATTTTAGTTTTAATTTAAAGTTAATTTTATTTGAATATGGTTAAAAAAAAAAAGATAAAGAAAGAAAAAAGAAGGGAAATTCCGGACAATTTCAGGCCGCACGATCAAGCTTTTAACCAGCTCGGATTAGAGCATATGCTTCACGCACAAACAAAGAGAGTGGACTGGCTATAGCAACTGATAGTTGGGCCCTAGTCAGGAGAAAAGCAAGTGTAGGCCTCTAAGCCGTGTCTGATCAAGTGCGGACGATTCCTATGCAACCTGTTTCTTCCTCTAATGAGAAGATGCCATATCCGCCTTTTGAAGTCAAGCTTTTTTTTTTCAGCCAAACAATTCTTAGATTCGTGCCGAGCCTATGCCCTTATGATGCATGAGACGATTTGTTTCGTATCAGATTTTGAATAGAAACGTAGAAGAAAGAGAGAGAGAAAGAGAAAGTAGATAAGAAAGTGCCAAATCACTCCACCAATCAGAATTGAGTATAAGAATATGTGTATAACACAAATACACTCTCTTTTCAACTATAAAAGGAATATGGGACAAAGGATAAAAAATACACCATTCTAGAGATGAAAAACAGAGTAGTCTAGAGGGAAAAAAATCAGTAGGAAAGAGAACAGTGGAAGTGGAGTCTCTTTAATCACAATTTGTCTAGTTTGATTTTAATTTTAGTTTTAGAATTTTTATTTTCTTTAGGATGTTTATATTTAGTATTTTTGTTTTTCTTAATTCAATTATGTTCTAGATTTCTTTTCTACGGTTACGATGTAGTCTAAATATGATGTTTTAATATTTTATTTCAATTTAGTCCATGAATTATTGTTCCTAGTTGAGTTTTCAATTTTATTCTTAATGCCTCTATTTAATTGGCCACTAAATAGATAATTTGTTAATCATAATAAAACCAGAATGAGATTTATGTATTTAGTTTATTGGATTGAAAATCATAAATTGTATGTAAAATAGGAAAATATTTACATAGTTTGTGTAATCGCTATATGAGTTTCTCTAGATTTTAATGAATTCTTAACTAGATTAATTCACATAGGAATATAGTGAATTGGTAATTAGGGATATTTTTGCTTGAACTCGGGAGAAGATAATGAATAAATTAGGGAATCTCGACTATCAACTAGGAGAATAATTTTAAGCTAATGAGATAGAAAATTTAGAGGGAATAGTTATAGTGAAATTGGATACCTTAGGTTTATTTTCACTGATTTAAACCCTATTTAATTTTCATTCTACACTCTCTTTGTTTTAATTTAATTTTTCGTTATTTTAATTACTTTAAATTTATTTTTAGATTTAATTCAATTTTTCTTTAATTTATTTATTCAAATAAAATTAAGGTTAGCTAAATTTCAGTACTTAATAAATGAACAGTTTTCGTGGAATGATGCTCATACTTATTACTTGTTTGCGATACGTACACTTGCATTCATTATTTTCACAACAGAGAAATGGAAAGAAGAGAGATAAAATTTAAGTGAAGGAAATGAATGGAAAAGATTTTCTTTTTCTTTTTCCTTTTTAATCGTATTTGGTAGGAGAAAAAAAAAACTAATTTAATGATAGTTTCAACCATCAACTTAATAATGATTAATGAATGAAAAGGTGGTTGGTAAAAATCATTGAGTACTTTTGATCACATTATATAAGCGTATAAAACCATAAAGAGTACCATTGGTATTTAGCTTTTTCCACAAGTAAATTTGCCGTAATTTACCAACAATAAATCATACTAATTATAAATTGTTACTAGTACATTCAACCCAGTTATAGCAATTTTATATAGAATATGTTATGGTACATCCTAATCACATTCAGTATTAGTTTTTCACTTAGTTGTGATCCCACATCAAATGTTATTTCATCTTTAAATAAAACATTGATATCTATGAAGTGGTCGGTTGACTAGCAATTTGACTATTTTTTTTTAGCCTAAAACTCAATATATGACCAAATTCAAGAATTTATAATTAAATGTCTAACTTACTTAATGATAAAAAATTAAAATATAATATATTTTATAACTGAAACTTTAAAAGAATTAGACATTTAGCTATAATTTTTAAAATATGGACATCTACTTAAACTAATTTAAAAAATTGGTCATCCACCTAATTTTCTCCATAATTCTTAGTATTGAATACCTTAAGCCATAAGGTGCCTCATAATATTTGTCTTTTATATTATAAATATAAAGATATGTTTCAGTAGCATGAAATACTTTATATGGTTTTATTTTTCTTTGAAACTCAATTTAGTTTTTCTATCTTAGATATTTTTTTTTATTATTTAGAGTAGTCCTATTGTCACCAATTTTTATCTTCCCACACTTCTTGTAAAGAAACTCCTTATAAAATTTATATATATGTTTCAGTCGCATGAAATACCTTTATATAGTTTTATTTTTCTTTGAAACTTAATTTAGTTTTTTTTCTCGAAGATATTTTTTGTTATTATTTAGGGTAGCTTTATTGTCACCACTCTTTTTTATCTTTCTGCATCTCTTGCAAAGAAATTCTTTATAAAATTTTTAAATTTTGAGATTTTCTTTTCCCACACCTTTTGAATTTTTATTAACCCCAAAATATCCATTAGTAATTTTTTAATCATTTTTTCCCACACCTATTATATTTATTAAACATTCATTAGTTTTAAAACCTCTACTTTATGTCTTCTTCTTCAAATTGAGATATATATTAGTCAATATACAGTTGTGACTCCTGTGAATAACATTTCTAGAAATTTTATGTCAAACTTTGAAATACTTTTTATAAACTTTTAAAGGAAAAAAAAGGAAATTAAGAAAGAAAATGAAAGGAAACCTTATAAATTAACTTATACACATTGTGCGGTAGTATATAAAGAGATATTGTGAGGGCCGCTCTTAGATCATGTACCACGTGAACGATTAAGTGGCAGAATATGTCATAGGGGGCACACTGTCCGACACGTCTCTAGAAAGACCGCTTAAAAGCCACACGAGTCGCACGTGATATCGTATTGGCCTGTGGATTATCAGAGGCCAGGGTCGAATCCATCCCAGACCCTGGACGGGTTTGACCTGGTCTAATTCTTACCTCGACAGATAGGAGTTAGGAGCCTCGAGGGTCTTCCGCCAGAAGATCATTAGAGGCAGTGCACTGCTCTATACCCAGACAAGGTATTTAATGCAATCCTGGGTAGGTGTGTATATTGGGCAAATCGTCCTGACATGACGACGGCTTGTCAAAGTCTTGCCTCCGCCGGGCTCAAGCCATAGGGGATGGCGGAAAGCAGGTCACGACGATACAAGGGAAATTACGGTAACCACGACCCGTGATTTCTGGAGTAAATCATGATGAAAAAAGATACTATATATATATGAGTCATGCGTCCCCCTGAGGACATAGGCATATATATATATATATACAGAGAGAGATATATGAAAATTTATAAGTAAGAGAAAAACTTGATCTTTTTTACTCGATCTCAGGGATAAACATCTGACTTAAGCATCGCAGAGTCTTTGCAGGTGGCCACCCCCACCTCTCCGACCCGACCTGAAGTTAAAAGCACTCTGGGATAGCGAGGATATGTGGACAGTTGGTAGATATAACATCAGCAGTTCGAAAACACGTGGACAGCTGATAAGAATCGTCACCGACAGATATAATGATTGTGTATTTAAAAAAGTTTATAAGGTTGATGGGTAATGTAAGTAATTTGATTGATATAAGTTAATAGGTGTTCTGATAGACATGCAACATATAAATCAATATAAGTCAACATATGGAAGACAAAATATTCATTGGGTTAATGCTCAGGTAATTAGATTAAAAGGTGGTTTCAATTTAAATGTATGAAAATTAAGTTCCCATTTTATTAATGCAAAATAAGACTAAAAACTTCCAATTGTTATGAATGCCATATTGTCGAGGGGTGTGATAAGAAAAAGATTTCTATATTGTTTATTGTTATATGAGTGCATTTCTATCATTTGATATAATGGTATTTCTATGAAAAGTAAATTACTAGAAAATGGGTCGGAGGTGAAAAAAGAGAGTGTCAATAGAACCACCATATTATTTAACATGTGTTAATGATTTTATTTTGAAATTTTCAATATTTAATGAATTTTGTATAACTACTATATAAAACTTATGAGCAACCAAACTTATTAATAAAACCCTGTTCAAAATAAAAATTAATAAAACCATTCTACTTTTACCAAAATTTTGTACTTATTATCGTATTTTTATACACGTTTTTTTATTAAAAAAAATAGTCGTATCATGCATGTATAAATAAATTTATAAATTTTTGGCAACAGGTATTTTATTGCCAAACTTTTATCGGTATTTTTCATAAACAATCCGAATTATGCTCATCCGTATAATTAGCCATTCAATCATTGTTCGTATTTTGTTAACTGTATGTAAATATACACAACAAAACTATTTAATAGGGAATTGATAGTGAAAAGCTTATAATTATATCGCACGTAAATACATTTTGTGTAATTTTCAATGTTTCATTTTAGATGGCCATTTTTTTTAATATGCTTACACTATGATTTAATTCTTATTATTTTCACATTTTTCGGGGAATATTATTTTTCACTCTTAAACTGTCAAACTAAACATTCTTAACGTTGGAAAAACTCTTAAAAACTCCTTTAAAAAAAAAAGAAAAAAAAAATTTAAAAACCTATTATTTGATTAAAAAAAGATAAATGTTCTCTCTTTTTTTTTTTTTTAAATCAGATAATATTTTTTTATTTATATTTTAGGTAAATAATGCTTCTTTTGGGGGGTTAATCCAAGGGAAGCATCCAATATCCACCTAAAAGGTATAATTGTTCTTTAAGAGCTAACCGATTTAAAGACCACAATACACATTAGCCATAAGTCTGGCTATAACTGGCCGGGATATCGATATGTTATTTATTTATTTATTTATTCATTTATTATTTTGTTTTTCAGATAATAAATTATTAAATTAAAGACGTATTCCATTCATTAAAATATCTAGTCAGTAGTTACCAAGCCGCACTACTTACTAAATGTGAGCTAAGGAACATTATGGGATCTGCATGTTATGTTATGTCTGCTAAAAGTTTTAAAAAAAATTGAAGCATTAAACTCTGTGGATTTGTGGTCCAATCCCATATCATTATGTAATAATGTATGGACCTCACGCATATAATTACGTAATTAGTCTCACGTTTGCAAACTCTCTAACCAAAACTAACCTGAAAAAAGTTCACCGAAACATTAAAAATAAGTAAAGTTAAAAAGTAAAAATAAAAAAGGTTAATTTCAATCACAAGAGAAAAGACACCTTAAAAATAAGGAAAAATGTTGTTCAACCCCACAACGTTCTATTCACCAGAGGTTGTGATAGCGAAAGTAAGTCAGACTGAAATTTCTGATAATTAAATCTCAACAACAGAAACTTGACATATGATTAACGATCAAGGAATATTAAATGCATTTTTTTTGATCTCTTTTACACCTTTTTAGTCTTTAGAATAGTAATAAAACTCACAATTACGGGCCTCCATAGTTATCCAATCCGAAGCCTCTATAGTTATCTAATCCGAATTAAAATGAAAAAAATTATTTAAATTATAAAAATAAGTAGTACCGCAATTATATGGGTATAGTACAAGATAGTACTATACAATCCACCTATAAACGCATGATACATATATAGTCATATAACAAACTATTATATATATATATATATACGTAATTTTACAACACTCATGTCCATAAATCTTTTAAAAAATAATGACTTTAGAGAGTTATATATATTTATATATTTGAGTTTAGAGTTTGAAAATTATTAGTATTTTGTTATGTTTGTTTTTATGTAAAAAAAAATAATTATGTTTACTAGTATTTTTATTTTATATTTTTCATATTTTGTTATTAACAGCGAATAATGGATAATCATGGTTTTCTTTGTTATACATTTTTTAATATTCGCTCCGTTTTTGCATCTAAAAGAGTGATTAATAGGTGAATATATGGTATTGTAATTGACTTTCATCTCTAGGGAGGATAATTGAAAAATATCGCCAATCTATTCCTATTCAAACTTAGTCTTATTGCTTGACATATAAGTTCCATTATTCAATTTCAAATTTTAATAGTATAACAAATTAGAGTGAAATGTATGTCAATTAATAAGAGAGTATAATATTAGTGCATTTAGCATTTACTTTATTTTTTCTAATCTTAAATAGGATTAATACAATCAAATTAAAATGTAATGGTGTAACTTAAAAGAAATAATTTATGTAATATGGTAATAATCATTAAGACCTTGTTTGGTATATGGATCTATGATTGAGTTTGTGATTATTTATCTCATACACATGTTTGATGTTTATTTGGGATTCAGATAAATAATCCACAATTCTAAAACAGTTTCGTATGAGTGAGATAATTTATCTTATTCAAAAATATACGATTAATAATCTTTCACTCAAAAATAGATCCCATATTATGGAAATTAACACATTCAAGATATAAAGTAAAATTAGTATATAAGTAGATATACAAAGAATAAAAATATTTAAATTCGGACATTTAATTATAAAAAGATAAAAAAGACACTTATTAAAATTAACCGTAAAAAAATGACACACACTCCAATTTCCAAGGAAAAAAATAAAAACTTACGCTTGCCATCCTTAACGATTGTGATAGTTTAATAATGATGGGTCCTACTAAATTAGTTGATGAATATGCAAATTAGTTCTCGTTGCTGAAATTAAATATCTAAGTAGTGTTTTTAGCCTAATAAGAATGAATATTATTTCATATTTTGAGTAGTATTTTTATTCTAAGAGAATGAATACTATTTCATGTTTTGTTAATAGAAAATGCTAAATAGTATATGTAATACTTAACATTAGACATTAATGGAGTTATGGTTTCTACTTCTGTATGAAAATTTTGTGATAGATCTCACACTTTAATTAAAGTACAGTGCTTGACACTAGAATTGCTCGTAATGCTGTTTATGTCAAAAGAGAAAGCTAATTGCATTATTTTTTATGATTTTGTGAATTCATTTGGCATTTATTGTCAGAAAAAATTGTTAAAATTATATCCTTAATTGCTCAAGCATGTATTATTATTATTTATTTTTGGTGAGTTTAAATTTTGTACCTTAATTGGTTAAGTAGAGTTGGCATGACTATAATTATCTGTTCACATAGTAACAAATCAGTCCACATCGACGCGCCTGACCGAAGACGTGAAGTCACGTACCCACTTTTCCATTAGTTTCATTGTCTATTTTTTTTTTGGCGTTTCCTAATTAATTTATTTAATTTTTTTTTTTATTTTAATTGGTTGGCCGGAGACGAGAGAAAGCTGACGAATACGATTTGTTACTTATAATTCAAATCCAAAAACATTTTGAATTTTTTTTTAAATAAATAAAATAAAAAGAACGAAGACGAATAGTACAAGGCGGGAACGCCACTCCGAAAATCGTGGATGGATCCAAAAACACCACAATTTTCAAAAACCGTAAAAACCAAACCCCTTTTTTTTTTTCTTTTCTTTTCTTTTCTTTCTTAAATGAAAAGAAATCCAAAAACAGAAACATAATCAATGCCCTCCTCACATCACTAATAAGTATAAGCAAAAAAAAAAAAAAACTCCAAAAACGATTTCGATTTTTATTTTTCATTTGTTTCCTAAAAATCCTAATTTCCATTTCCAAAGTTTTCCTTGTTAATAATCTCTGAAAAACTCGAGCTTAAATTTAAACCAAAAAGAAAAAAAGAGGAAAAAAAAAAAAAGAAACGAATCTGCTTTATATCTCATTTTTCGAAACGGATCGGTTCTGAGAATCTCTCGTTTCATTTCCATCTCTCTCTCTCCGGCGATCTCCAACCTCAGAGCGATTTTTTCAGGCGCATGTCGTTTCAGGTTCGAAATTTTTGGGCGAAATTTCGTTTGTATGTTGTTATGTGTTCGGGATTTACGTGGATCTAAGTTTTGGGTTTGTGTTTTTGAAAATTTGTATGGAGGATTTCACAATGCAGCTTCAGAATTGGAATTTTGGAGCTTAAAATGTGAGATTTGAGCTTCTGGGTATTTTCTGCAATTTTTTCGGTTCTGAAATTGAGGGTGCTTAGAAATGGGGCTTTTACAGTGTTTATCAAGAAAAGGAACAATGTATGAGCTTTAGATTTTTCTTTTCTTTTTCGGTTAATCTTTAAGACATTTTACTTTGAAGCTTAGCCGCTTATCATAGGCGAATTTGTTCAGCTATGTTGATAATAAGCAGCATATTTTGTTTGTGCATAGTTTATTGTCACTATTTTTTAAGACAAAAATAATTTTTTTTTTTTTTTTGAATGAAAGAAATGATAGACTGGGTACTGTAGTTAAAATAATGATAGCGCATAATGAGCTTAAGTCATGAAATTTGGTTTTCTGAGTCGGGCATTTGTGCTATTATGTTATATGAGATATAACCCATATAGCAAGATTAAAGGCTTCTGACTTGCATTCTTGCCGTGGTGTGACTTTGATTTTTGTTCCTCATCCTTCCAACGGTGGAATGTTTTCCCTGGGTTTATGGTTCTTTTCCCAGTAGCTCCATGTCTGTGATTGATCATGGAAACTGGGTATTCCTGTAGGTTTCATCATGAACATCCACTTCCAGCATCATGCTGGTGAAAATGGAAGACGTGAAACTTCAAATGGAACGTATGGTGAAGATGCTGTAATGATGGAAAATTTCGGCGACATGTCTCAAGGTAAATAATCTTTGATTTGCAGGCTTATGTTTCATTTCGCTTGTTTTTTGGTTGGGGGGAGAGTGTCCAGATGCTTGTTGCTTGGATTTCATTTCAAATGCTACTTTCGCCGTGAATTACCTTTGACCTTCAATTTATGTTTAGGCAATCAGAAATCATCTTTGGTGGAGTGGTTAAATTATATGCTTCCTCATCTAAGCTTGCCAACTGAGGCCTCAACAGAGGAATTGAGGGCGTGCTTGATTGATGGCACTGTTTTATGCAGCATTTTGAATAAATTATGCCCGGGTTCATTTGAAATGGTAGGAGTATTACTTTGTTGTGTTTTCTTATTTAATAATTGTTTATAGCCCTCTTAAATTTTTACATATTACTTTCAAAGAAGGTGAACATGGAACTGAACCTCAGTTTTGGATTTCCCGTGCTTCATTTGTGCATTTTCTCTTACTCTAGGCACCTAGCTCTGATCCAGATGTCACAAACATCAAAAGGTTTTTGGCAGCAATGGAGGAATTAGGTTTGCCCAGCTTTCAAATTTTAGACCTAGAACAGGTGCGTAAAGTTCACTTCTTGTATTTTGCATCTTTTATTTTTTTGGGGGTGGGGTGGGGTGTAAAATCGTATGGGTCGTCTGATTTCATGGCACTGGTATCTGGGTTGATGGACATTAAGTAATTGTATGGAAAATCTGGCCTTACCGCCCGTGGTATCTGGATTGGTGGGTATTAAGTATTGTATGGCAAATTTGTGCTTAGTCTTTTCATAAATCAGTAAAGGAGATTGGGTACACAGCCTTTGGTTAGTGCTTGTGTTTATGTATAACAAATTCAACTTGAAATTTACTTGCAATCTTGAACCATCATTTGGCATGTAATCAATTGGCAACAGGATCCTTCCCAATGTTTGCACCTCTTGGCTTCTCTCCTGGTTTTCAATGGGTTGAGGTTCTTTGCAGGGATCTCTGGTGCCAGTTTTGCATTGCCTTAGTACACTTAGAGCAGCTTTTGATTACAGTGCTGGGGAAGATAAGAATGAAATTCATACGAGAAAGAAATGGGACTTGTCAGAGGTAGAATCTATAAAGGGAATTGACTGTTCACAAGGAGATCTATTAACATATGGGCAATATGATACCCATAATGAACGAATGCTAAGAAACTTATCTGATTCCAATCTCCAACTTGGTCTCCGGAATCCCGTTATATCAGGTATATTACAAGTTACTTTTAAAGAGGACTGGAAAATACTATTTGGAGGGGGTGGGGGGTTTTGGGCTGAGCTCATTCAATTCTTTGGTCTTTTGGTGTATGATTTTTTATATTGCTTCTTCACTTCTCTCCTTTTTATTTTTTTGGTTTTAGAGCCATCGGCTGCTTTTACAGATCAGATTGGACAGAAATTTCGTGAGGTGTTGTTGAAGCAAGGGTGTTATGCTGATCTTTCAGATGCTAAGATTTTGGAAGTTATTAACTTATATAATTTTGATGTAAGCTCCTGAACTTCATTTTCTGTTGTAAATCATATTTGTGTAAGTACGATGAAGTTATTGTTCTGTTAGGAAAAACTCAAGTTTGATGATGCTCCTGTGTCCTTTTGCAATTATTTTGTGCAGAACACATCAACCCAATCGCTTTGTCATACGGTGAATCAGATTTTGGAAGATAGCATCCAAAGAAAGAATGGGGATCTTTCTAATGTATGGCAATAACAGGATACATGGATGCATATTGTTAAATCGTGCATGAATTCCTTACATGTTTTTAAGTATTAATTTTTTTTCCCACGTGCATTTCGTTCAGTGTCTCTAACTTGTATTTTTATGAATACTTTGCTCAGCACGTTGCATATCTGTTGAGAAAAGTCATGGAAGTGATCCAGCAGCGAATCTCAAATCAAGCAAAAAACTTAAAAAATGTAACTGTTAATGCATTTTTTTTTTCTCAAAGGGTTTACTGTTTGAAACTCTTCTTTCACCATTGAGTGTTTTTATTATATGCTTGTAGCAAAACAATCTTATTAAGGCTCGTGAAGAGAAGTATCAATCGAAACTTAGAGTACTTGAAAGCCTGGCAATGGGAACAACTGAAGAGAATGAGGTAATAGAAGTTACAGATTTCGGTGATGCCTATTTCTTGAACAGATTAAATTCACTTAATTTATCATAAACTACCCTCTATATGTGTAGGTTGTCTTGGACCAGCTTCAGCATTTAAAGGTGCTGGCTCATACTCTGAATTCAATCCTGATATTCTCCAGCATTTTGTTTTACGTTTTTTGGAATCTGCTGCCCCATGTGCTTTCAATGCATGTATTGTTTTTTAGTTTCTGCTAATTCATATCAGATACTCTATCCTTTTTGTCGAAAAGTTCTGTGATCTTATAATTCATGGTAGAAATGATGTAGCTATGTGGTTATGCTCTTCTAATCTACTACTCTTAGTTAGCCATATATAAATTGTAACTATTAACTACTATCAGGTATTCACTATTGGTAAACTTGCTTGCATTAGTTTTCACTTTTAAAGCGAGTTTCTGTAACTTAACCTATGTATTGTTACTTATCACGTTTTAATTGTTTGGAACTTCATCTTTCCCCATATGTGCTGTTAAATATTGAGTTTTGTTATATAAGCATATACTAATTTGACATATTTAGGTAATAACTATATGGAGGTGAAGCGGCTGCTTGTGACGATTGGTTTGGACAATTTTTCAAAATTAAAGAATGCTTCTTATTATTCCACTGAGAATTTCACGAGTAACTAGTGGAAAAGAATGGGAGAATAATTGATTGAACTATCTCATACTTATTCGAAAATTTCTTAAGTGCTTCAATACAATTGTAATATTTGCCCTTTTTACTTGCAGAACAGGAAATTTTGATTGTCTGTTAGGTTCGGTGTTAGTTATATAGCTTAGGGTTCTTTTTTATTTTTTTTACCTCTTAATATGTTTATTTGAATATGCAGTATGAGAAATTAAAATTAGAGGAGACTAAAAAACTTGAAGAGAAGGATGTGGAGAAAATAAAGGAGGAGAAGCATCAATATCAAATTGAGATTTCAAGACTTAAGGAGGAACTAGAATTGACCAAAAACAGACATGAAAGTCGGTGTCTGCAGTTAGAGGAAAATGCCAAGGACAAAAAAGCAGAATTGGAGAAGAAGTTAAAGGAATTTGAGCATGAAGTGATAGATTCAAGGAAGAAGACAAAAGAACTAGAGTCATCTGCAGAGTCTAAATCACGAAGATGGAAAAAGAAAGAGCGTACTTACCAGAGCTTTATTAATTTCCAATTTGGAGCATTGCAGGTATGCCTAAATTGTATGACCTTTAAGTTTAACTCACTTATGTGTTGACAATCATTCTAAATGATATTTAATGACGGTATTTAGGATTTAAGGACTGCATTGGAGTCCACAAAATGCGAAGTTTTGAAGACAGAAAGAAGCTGCTCTGAGGAATTTAATTACTTGGGTACTTGATGTTTGCTTGCTTAGTTTTCTTTGTTTTAGTTGTTATTCTTTTGGGGCTCTTTTCCTGTTTTGTTCTCTGTTGTTTTTTGATTTATACACATTTACATACAATAGGATCGAAGCTTAAAGGACTTGCCGATGCTGCTGAAAATTATCATGTAGTTCTTGCTGAAAATCGAAGATTGTATAATGAGGTTCAAGATTTGAAAGGTATATTATTTAGCATACTAATAGTTTAGGTTTTTTCTTTTCCTGTTTTTCTCTTTCCTTCTCAACCCCCCCCCCCCTCTCTTTTGAGCGCATATGATTGATTGTTGCTTGTTAGCTAATGATATTTGTATATATGCTTCTTCTTGTAGGTAATATAAGAGTGTACTGTCGAATACGACCATTTCTTCCGGGGCAAAGTAGAAAACACACCACAGTAGAATACCTTGGGGAAAATGGTGAATTAGTTATTGCGAATCCCTCTAAACAAGGAAGTCATAGGCTATTCAAATTCAACAAGGTATTCGGTCCTACAGCTACTCAAGGTATAAACTTTTGTAACTTGCCTCAAATAATTTTCAATATTCTGCTTTTGTTTTCATATTCTGTTTCAATATTCTATTCAAGGTACTAGATTAATGAGACATGTTGCATGACAAATGTTAACAGAGGAGGTTTTCTTGGACACACAACCATTAATCCGTTCTGTTCTTGATGGATATAATGTCTGTATATTTGCTTATGGTCAAACGGGGTCTGGAAAGACCTATACAATGGTATGCAATTTGTTCATATTTTGTCAAATTTTATATAAAAATGTTTGGTGTTGTTTTGACTTGTATCTTTCGTTACTCCAGAGTGGACCTAGCATATCATCAACAGTTGATTGGGGAGTCAACTACCGAGCTCTGAATGATCTTTTTCAACTTTCTCAGAGCAGGAAGAGCTCCATTGCTTATGAAGTTGGTGTTCAAATGGTTGAGATATATAATGAACAAGTCCGTGATCTACTCTCAAATGAGAGTTCTCAGAAAAGATATCCTTTATCTCTCTTTCATTTTCGTATTTATTTTTGTGGTTGAAACTTGAACTATAACTTATGGTTTGCCTTAAAGGGGCCTATTTTTACACACTCATCTTTAAATGATATATAATATGTATATATATAGGGCTAATTTGGTAGAGCTGTAGGAAAAATCCGCTGTAGCGTAAAATAGTAGAGTGTTTGATAAACTGTAATTTTAAAGTGTTATAACTTGAAAAAGCTGTATTAAAGTATTTGGTAAACTGTATAACTGAATTGTTGTGCAAATATAGAATGATCAAAATAAACATCATTATACAATTATGCATCTTTATAGAACGAGCTTATTAATATTTTTTACAATTATGTATATTTGTACATACTAAAGATATTAATACTTTTTTTTAAAAAAATTGATATGAAAATAAACTCAATTAAATTAGTTACTCAATTAAATTTATTTTATTTTATTTTATTTTAATTCACTTTATTTTCATATAAATTTCAAATTTTAATAAAGAATTAATTTGGTTATTTTAAAATAATTAATATGAAGAGTATTTTAGTCAAATATGATTTAAATATGTTAATACTTTTAAAAAGAAAATTGATATGACAATAAATTCAATTAAATGTGTGGCATTTTTACTTTTAAATTAGGGTATATTAACCATTATGATTAATTTATTAAAATAGGCTAGTTTTGACTTTTGGCGGTAAGTTTGTCAAAAATTATTGAATAATCTGATTTTTCAAGTTTTTACTAAATATATTTTGGTTTAGATCATTCGGAAAAGTACTTTTAACTTATTAAGAAGCTAAACCAAACTGGCCAATAGTGTTTCTTTGTACTTTTCTTTTGTATTTGCTTAAGAATGATTGTTCTCCTCTCTGCTTTATTTTGTTTCTTTTTTTTTTTTTTTCTTTAACTTACACACACTCGGGATTTGGAGTACTGCCCAACCAAATGGGTTAGCTGTTCCTGATGCAAGCATGCATCCTGTTAAATCAACTAAAGATGTCCTTGAATTGATGAATATTGGGCTAATGAACCGGGCAGTTGGTGCAACGGCCCTCAATGAAAGAAGTAGCAGATCCCACAGGTTTTATTCTTCAAACAAAGTTTGTCTTTTTTTTACCCTGTTTACATATTGGTTTTATTTCTGATCATAGTTTCTTTTCAACAAAATGATGCAGTGTTCTCACTGTTCATGTTCGTGGTACTGACCTTAAGACTGATACTGTTCTACGTGGTAGTCTCCATTTGGTTGATCTTGCTGGCAGTGAGCGAGTAGATCGCTCTGAAGCAACTGGAGAAAGGCTTCGGGAGGCACAGCATATAAATAAGTCACTATCAGCTCTTGGAGATGTAATTTTTGCTTTAGCACAAAAGAGTTCACATGTGCCATATAGGAATAGCAAATTAACTCAAGTCCTTCAGAGTTCTTTAGGTACTTTCTAATTTTTAGTTCTCAGTTGGAATAATATGGAACCTCTATTTTCTTAATGTCTTGTATGCACTCGTGTACAGTTTTTCAGTATTTTCTATTGATGAATCGTTTGGGTTCTTGTTTTCCCTCCCCAACTGTAGGTGGTCAAGCAAAGACCCTTATGTTTGTACAGCTGAATCCTGATATGGAGTCCTACTCTGAAACTATAAGTACTTTAAAATTTGCGGAGAGGGTTTCTGGTGTTGAATTAGGTGCTGCTCGGAGCAACAAAGAAGGTAGAGACGTTAGAGAACTCATGGAACAGGTCCTAGTTTTAACTCTTCTTAAAACATGGCTGGTTAGATATAATGGTTTTCAACATTATGCTCAAATTCTGGAGTATTGTTGCTCTGGATTTCTATTAATGCTTGTAACTTGGAGATTTATGGTTTCTTTTTTGATGCTATGAATAGACTAAAATTTCACAATCCTAGACATTGAAAAATCATTCAAAGTGAAACAGGGTCCACTCGGTGCATGTCCTATGAAAGTAATTGCTTTTCACTCACTTCCATTGATTTTTAAAGATCCATTCTCTTTTATAGACAACCAATCACTTGATCTTTTGATGCACGATGTTATGATTGGTCAACTTTTTCTTAGGTTCTTGGGATGAATAAGACCATCTGTAATTAGTAAACCTTGGTGCTTCTTCTCTTAACTTTCAAGTTCCTGGCAATTGCTTTGCAGTTTAATTTTTTTGTCCTGTATAACGAATACTGGTTCACTGTCTACTGTTTTTACACCTTCATTATGTGCATATTTGGCTTTGTTTGTTTCCTTCTATGTGGGGATTACATCTTTCCTTCACGGTAAGGACTGCCCTTAACCTGAAGCCGTGGTCTTTAAACTTCATGGCACCCACTAGTTATGTATTCCCTGTTCTTGTTTTGCCCCAGTTCTGATTTTAAACCCATTTCCCAGCATGTTTCTGTAGCATATGAACCTCTTTCACCATGACAAATTTACAGTGGCTCTGAATTGGATCTTAACTTCATATGCTTGACGTAAAATGTTTGATACATCTTTTTATTACTCACTGTCTAGTTATTGAACATCTTTCAGGTGGCATCACTTAAGGATATTATTTCGAAAAAGGATGAGGAGTTTGAGCAGATGCTGAAGGCTAATGTCAATGGAACAAAGCGTGGTATGAGCTCGCTGAGATATGGATCTTCATCTCCAAGAAAACATTCAGTAGGGACTCCTCGACAGAGCAATCAACTGTCAGGAGGGAAAGGATTGGGGCCAGGTGAAAAAACAGCTTCTGATATGGACAACTGCTCAGAATATAGTGAGAAGCATTCTGAAACTGGTTCTCATCAGTCGATTGAAGACTTCGGAAATCAGAAAGAATTTTCCACTCAGTTGAAGGTTGGAGGAGATGTGAGTCAGAATTTAAATGAAGACTTTGAGCTCTTGGGCTTTGGGGATGCAGATTCTGAGGAGAGATTAAGTGACATATCTGATGGTGGTCTTTCAATGGGAACAGAAACTGATGGTTCAATAGCCAGTGTTGTGGAGTTCACTCTGTTCCCGGAAGTTACAAAACCATTGGAAAACACCAAGTCTTTAAATGCACAAGCTGAACAAAGTAAAGCTGGGAACATACAAACTGAGAAATCTCAGACCGAGAACAATCGAGCAGAGAGAACACAATCTGAGAACACTGAGAAGTGAGTATTTCTCTTTCTCTTGCCTTGAGGACATCTCTACTGTTCCCTTCTTGCTATTAATACTTAATTGCTGAATGCACTTTTCAAATAGTTTAAGTGGCCAACTGTGCTACTGTTAATTTCAGTGACCTTAATCAAAGCTTTTATTGCTATTCCTTGTGAATTTTCTTTGGTCCAAGTGGTTTTGGGAGATCTTTCATTTGATTCAGAGAGCTATCATAAAACTTTCGACAAATAAACATAATTATCTTGTTTTTATTTGACCGCAATCAGGCTAACTCTACCATCTAGACTCCCAAAGCCTCCTCAAAAGCCGGCGTCAGCGAAATCATCTCGATTGTCATTGACCAGAAGTTCCTCAAAGGTTTTGTCAGGTACATCTTCTCCACCTCTGTTTACAAGTGTTGTGTTGCCACTCTGGCCTTAAGTGAAATGGTAATTCAACAATCTCAACTCCAACCACAACTATGATATTAGAAAAACTACTCCTTCCTGCCGACTCTTTTTCCTTTCCGGCTCACTTTCTTCCCACCATTATTCGCTACTCATTTTCAACATTATTGTTTCAAGGTATGTCAGGTGCTGGAAAACCTACTACAGGCAGCTCCTCTGCGTCGAAAGCTCTCAAACGATGGCAGTAACTGGCAATTTGGACTAGGATAGAGTTGTTAGACCTATTTTTGTGTGGTGCATTGTTGCTAGGATCCCCATTATAGTTTTTATTCCAATTCTCTCTGGCTTCCTTTTGTCTGATATTTGAAGAGGCAATTGGAAAATTGTAAAAATATGTATTTGAAGGATCATAGTGTAACTTTGTTTGACGGTGTTTTTTCTTTTATTTTCTTCTTTTTTTTCTTTCTCAATATAGTTGTTGAATATTAGTTGGGTTTTGATTAATTTTTAATGTAGTTTAGGATTTATCTGAGTGTTTTCGAAACTTTTGGGCTGAAATCAAGCCTACTCATTGGGTACTCTTAAGAGGCACTCTCAAAAGTGGGCTGCCAATGCAATTTCATTGTTTGGATAATAGGGGGATTACTCAATAGTACAAAGAAGAGAAAACTAGAAACCCCAGACCTTTATTTTTTTTTTGTTTTTAGGGGGGAAGAGAGGGTGTGGGGGATCTAATGAATGTGTGAGTCACAATGAGATCACCTATCTAAATGCCGCAATTTTTCTTGAAAAAATGTTGAAAATTCTGGTTTTATTTAGGTAATTCAATTAATTTCCAAAATAACCAGATGGGATTTAATTGAATACATCCACAGTGAGCAGTAGATACTTCTAAGTTAGAAATGAAATGGGTTATTAACAGAAAAAACCATTGGCCCTTTAATTTTAGCCAAAAATAAAAAATAAAAAACCTTGGGTTTCTAGTTATATCAAAAAAGACCTTTTGATTTTGACATTCTATCAAGTTGAGCCCGAAATGGATAATTGGTCAAAATTACAATGCGAAATGAACCATGGCATTAGTACCCAATTTGGGATGAAAATGACTTACTCATCTTTCTATTCCTAGTTAGCCTTGGCGAGGCGCATGAGATTAAACACGAATGGCAAATAGGTAATTTCGTAGGCTAAGTTTAACCAAATAGCTGATTAAGGCCCAATTTCATTGGATTTTAAAATCCAAAAGTTTATATAAGGGGGCAAATGAGTTGATTTGCATGCTAATTTTCGCCAAATTGTTGATTCGTTCGTAATTTGACTGAATTTTGAAATCTAAAAAATTTATTTGATATCTCTAGAAACTCAAGATTTTATTTGCTAAAATTATAAAAGCCCGTTTTTTTTTTTTTCTAAGCAGAAGTGAAATGTGCATATTTCCTACACGAGCCTATATTTGAGAGGTGTAATAAGGTAAGATATAGTGACTATACCGAACATTAATGCTTGAACTAGAGAAAATTCAATCCATTTTCTTTTTCTTTTTTCAACCAAGAAAAGGGTTGTTAGTATGTTTGGCCCTTGAATTATCGTCATTTGGCAATTTTTTTCTTGGTAATTAAGTCCTTAAATATAAAAATTAGTTACAATCTCATCCTAATTATTCAATTCTCTCAAATTATAGATGGAAATTGCACGTGCAGGGCATGTGATCACTATCCAAAATTCCTATCACTTCCCTTTAATGCCCACTCACGTGCACTTCACGTGCAATTTCCATCCATTATTTGACAAAGGCTAACAATTGGGATGAGATTATAACTGATTTGAAAATTTAAGGGCTTGATCGCCAAGAAAAAAAATTCATAGGTACCAAATGATGATAAATTTAGGAGCCAAACATGCCAACCCAAAAAAAAAAAAAATGTAAGTCCTACTGAATTGTAAAAGATTCCAATCATCTTAGGCCCCAAAGTTTTTATTTTTCCCATTTTTCTTTACTATCATACTTCTATTTAAAGAACTTACGAGTTTGTTGAAAATAAAATATGATAGAACTAGTTTGTAACTATGACAAAATTTGATGAAAATGATGTTACTCGAGAAATATTGGAATATGATTATTATTATTTTTTTTCGAACTAATACAAAATTTCAATCAAATAATTGCTTTTTTCTCCCCAAGAAATGACAAATAAAAAAATAAAAAACATGTGAGAAGTGAGGACTGGATATTAGGTTAACTCGCAAAATACGTGAGTTATTTTCTTTTTATTATAATAAATAAAAATTATTAGTTAAACCCCCACTAAAAAATATTGAATTTTTATTACCAAACTGGCATCAATCACTAAACTAAATAAAATCGTAGTACTACTAAACTATTATTCAAAATGTATTTGTAAAGTAGTATTCTATTTCTATACTCGTTCTCCATCAATTCCATTCCTAGTTGGTGGCGCATAAAGATTCTCATAATCTCAACTTAGACAAGAATTCACAGTATATCATTAATAAGGTGATGTGTTCATTCTTTTCTATGTTAGTACACTTCTTCTTTTTTATTGTTTTTTTCTTTGGTATATTTGAAAGCGAACAATATAATAGAATAAAGATTGTTGCAACAACTTGGCAAGCTCTCTTCCTCTCTTTATCTTTCTAAGTTTTAGAGTGTTTGTATGGCTCCTAGGTATCAAAGACTCATTTTCTGCCATAGAATATCCTATTTATAGGCAATTGGGTGTGGCAAGTGTCAATGCTAGGTGTGGTGACTAAGAACAGCGTGCACAGTTCTCAATCACTGTGCACATGAAAGGCGTAGAACACATGAACCGCACATGGAACTCCCCGCACGGCCACCTCTACGCGCGCATCGAGCACTTATGGCCCTATCTGCGTACACACCGAGCTCTCGTGTCCTTGTCCACGTGCTTGTGATTGAATTACGGATAATGGCACAAATTATCCCTGTATTTGTACCTGTATTTGTAGTAATTTGATCCCTAAATTATTTAAATTTTAATCTTTTGTTAAATTTTTGATAAAAAACACATGATGAGTATGTGGTGACATACGAAGGTGCATTTGAAAAGTAATTTAGGAATTTCAATTATAAAAGAATAATCATATAAAAAATTTTCTCTAAATTTCTATATCTAAGAACCCTAAAAAACGTATACAGTACATCTTTTATTCTCTCAAAATCTTTTTGTCCAATTTATTTGCCTTTAAATATACTTTCAAATGCTACAACGTACTCTTCATATGTGTTTTTTGTCAAAAATTTAACAATATGTTTCAATTAGATAATTCATGAATCAAATTACTTCAAATCAAAAAAATTTAGAGGCTTAATTACCACAATTAAAACTTTGAGGATCAAATTACCATAGGTTGAATAGTTCGGAGAACATTTGTACCATAAATTCTAATAATAATGCAACTTCCTTCTTTTAGAAAAGCTAGAAACTGGTCCCCACAATTAGGAATGGCAACATGGCGAATTGGGGATAGTTTGTTATTTACCACCCCTAATCTTGAAAGCCAAGCTAATCATAATATTATATCCACCACATTAACCACATTTTTAGATACGAGGGCGATGCTGGTATTAACCAATGGTAACGGGAAGAACCATAGTTATTCATTATCTATTAATAATAATAAAATATTAAAAAAATTAGAATGAAAATACTAAATTTTTTTCATAATTAATAAAATATTAAACAAAACAATGTACTAATAATTTTTCAAACTCTAAAATTTAAATATATAAGTATAACTCTCCAAACTTATTATTTTACCATAGAAATAAGAATATAAATAATATAAAATTAAATACATATCTATATATATAATAATTTTTTATGTGAATATATATATAGGCAGGTACGGTGTGGATTATGTTAATATTGTTCCTGCACCATACTTGCATACTGGTAGTGCGACTATTGCTCACCTCATTTATTTTTTCCGCTTAAGCGGTTTGTTCTCTTCCTATTCGGATCGGATAACTACGGATACCTATAACTGTGGTTATATTGTCATCCCTACCCACAATCCAAAAAAAATTCTAAATTCACAATGAAAATGCCAAAGGACATTTGGGTGTTGATGGGTTTTTAATGTAATTGATAAAGATTAGTTGGGAATTTTCATTTTTTTTTTTGGGTTGAATTCAAGTCTATTTATTAGGCACTCTTAAGTGGCAAAGTGGGTTGCCAACGCAATTTTGTTGCGTGAATTATGGCAGGATGACTCACTACGGTACAAAAAATGGAAAAATTAAATAATTGAGACTTTTTTTTTTGGTAGGGAAGGGTCGATAGCAAGAATGAGTCACGATAAGAATATTAGGGGTATTCATCTAATTTAACTTTTTTAAAAAATTAATATCCAGAATATTAGGGGTATTCATCTAATTTAATGCACTTTTTTAAAAAATTAATATCCAATCCGTATTAGTGTAGATTTCAAAAATCGTATCTAATCCAATTGCATAAAACGTTTTAACTAATTCAATATGATTTGTGAGTGTGTGGATTGAATGGTTACTTTAGATCGGTTTTTTTTTTTTTTTTAATTTTAGATGTACAAATTTGGGTCATTTTTTTTAAACAAGTTTGACTCACTACTCATTATTTGAAGATTTTTTTCATTTAAAAGTATTTTAGATCTTAAATTACAACTAATAGTAAATTTTACGACATATGTGAATGATAAAATATGTATAATATATATATAAAATTTAAGTACAAATTAGATTAGATCGGTTACTTTCAAAATGAAAAATATATCCATTTGCATAAGTGTGGATTTCAATAATTCTATCTAATTCAATCTGAACATATACGAATATCTACCCTTTGTGAATTAGATCATCCAGATTAGATTTGATCGTCCGAATTTTGAATCCCTTAGATAAGATTACACGTCTAAACGCTATAAAATTTTTAAAAAATGTTAAAATTTCTGCTTTTATTTAGTTAATTCAATTAATTGCCATACTAACCATATAGGATTTAATTGATTGTATCCACAGTGAGCGGTAGATATAAGATAGAAATGAAATGGGTTGTTATCACAAGAGACATTTGTTTTTTTAATAAAAAAAAAAAATTAGCCAAAAAAACAACCTTGCGTTTTTTGTCATATAAAAAAAGACCTTTTGATTTTGAAATATTATCAAATTGGGCCCAAAATATTTGACCAAAATTAGTATGCTGAAAGAGCTATATGGCATTACTTCCCAATTTGGGATGAAAATAACCGACTCATCTTTCTCTTCTCAAGTCACATAATATTATAAACGAATGGCAAATAGGTAATTTCGTATGCTAAGTTTAACCAGATTGCCGATTAAGGCCCAATTTGATTAGGTTTTTAAAATCCGAAGGTTTATACGTACGGATAAATAAGTCAATTTACATGCTAATTTTTACCAAAAGTTGGGTCTATTATCACCCTCTTCTACTCTCTCCACTTCTGTTTTTTGTAAATTTTTTAAATACAAAAGAGACCCATAATGAAATTCCTTTTAGTACTAAAATTGTTATTTAAAAAATTTTGTTTACACGTTCTATAAACGTTTTAGAAGAAAAAAAAAAAAAAATCTCTTCTCATCCCTTTCTTAGACACTATTCATCTTTCTTAAATACTATTTATCTTCAACCTTAATTTTCTCGTAGATCATGCCGAATTAAATTATTTTGTATTATTCTTACAAGAGGGACCCTAATTCTCTTGTAGATGGACCGTTTTATTTTTTTATTTATTTATTTTTTTAACTCTGTGTATTCTCTTGTTAATGGCTGCAATAACTTCTCAGCCATAACCCATTGTTTATATACATTAACTTTTGAGGCCTATATCGAGGTCTAAAAGTATATGTTTTTTTAACTTTGAAAAAGGTGCGGGCAGCAACTAATATTCAGATTGATATCTTTGCTTCTCATTCAAAGGGGTGGGCAAAATTGAGTGCCTCAATAATTGCCAGACCATGCTTACTTGTTTAATAGAACCATTAAATTTGTTGCGTAGAAATATTGACCCAAAACTACTAATTTTGTTTGATTAGAACTTAGAAGAGAGGTGTGAGAATGAAAGAGATGATGATGACTGGATGAAGAGAGGAAGAGAAAAAAGTGAGAGGCTAGGGGGTGGAAAGAGAAATGAAATGAAGAATGTGAGAGGATGGAGGGTGGGAAGAGATGGAAGAAAATTACATTAGGGATCATTTTGGGAAAAAAATTAAAAGTGTAGAAAGTAAATTGTTAGTGTTTTAAGTATTATCTAAACTTGTGGTTTTAGAAATAGGATATGGAGTCTTTTGCCAAATTGTTGATTCCTACGTAATTTGATTGAATTTTGAAATCTAAATCTTTTATTTGATATTATTAGAAATTCAGGATTTTATTTGCTAATATTATAAAAACTCATGTAAAAACAAAGTGAAATATGCTTATTTCCTACACGAGCCTATATTTGAGAGGTGTAATAAGGAATATTGGTATACCGAACATTAATGCTTAATATAGTGAAAAGTCAATCCATTTTTTTTTCTTTTTCTTTCTTCACCCAAGAGAGGGGTTGTTCCGTGTTTGCCAATTTTGCATCCGAATTTCTTTCTTGGTAATTAAATTTTTAAATTTATAAATCAATTACGATATCATCCTAGTCGCTAATTTTAGTCAAATTATGGATGAAAATTGCACGTATAGGACGTCGGATCATTTTTCAAAATTCCTATTACTTCACTTTAAAGCCCACTCATGTGCAATTTACGAGATGACAGAAGGTAACGACTGGGATGCGATTGCAATTGATTTATAAATTTAAAAGACCAAATTACCAAATGATGAAAAATTTATGTGGGCAAATATGCCAATCTAAAAAGAAGTTTTTATTTTTCTATTTTTCTTTACTATCGTACTTCTATTCAAATAACTTATGAGTTTTTGGAAGATAAAATATGATAGAAATAGTATGTAAATATGACAAATTTGATGATTTTTTTTTTTTTTTTTTTCCGAACCAAGGTAGATTCATCGTTTTCCTTTCCCCGAAAAGGGTGGAAAAAGAAACATATGAGAAAAAGGTCTTTTTCGTAAAAATAATTCAAAAAACATTTTATTGTTAAATTGGAGTCAAGTCAATCATTAAACTAATAAATCATAGAACTACGAAATAGTTATAAAAGTTTATTTGTAAAGCATTCTTTTTCTTCTATGCTCGTGCTCCATCACCCCCCTTCTTGGTGATCGCATAAAGACTCTCGTACTATCAACTTTAGACAAGACCTTGCAATACCTCTTTGATGAGTGATGTGTTGATTCTTTGGAATGTTTGTACACCTCTCTTTTATTATTGTTATTATTATTATTATTATTATTATTATAATAGTGATAACAATAATAATAACGCATCTTTATTTTTTCGGAAGAGCTGGAAGCTGGCCCCCACCCCACAATCCAAAAAAATTCTAAACCCACGATTAAAAATGCCAAAGAACAGCCTTTCAAAAAAAAAAAAGAAAAAAAATAGGATCACGTACATTGTACTTAAAATACAACCTCAGCAAAAATTCCTTTTTTTTTTTAATCAAGATGCGTTCAATGAAGCAATCACACGTGTCATAGGATAGAACCCTGACGAATAAGGTCAAATCCTTACGGTACAACCCGTAACACAGGAAAATTCGTGGCAATTTCAGGATAGGAGGATAGACATTTATTAGTTGTCAGAATCTTATCGTGCTTGGAAGTTGGCGAGATTTTTTTTTTTTTTTTTTTCGCGGGGGAGAGATATCTATTTATTTATAACTCGAGATATTTTCTTTTGGTGTTTTAAAGATTTTCGTGTCATACTATATAATAAAACTATAACAATAATACAATTTAAACTTAAAAATTGGATACAATTAATTGTGAATGATTACTCAAAGGAATAACTCTGTAGCTAACAAGTACATTATAATGTTGTATTAGCTAAGTGATATAACAGTAGATTTTTATTTTTTTTCCTTTTGGCAATATATAACGGTAGATTTAGTCTTTGTAATTAGTACTACCCATTTTATAATGGATGACATTCAAAAAAAAAAAAAGATAAATTTGAATTTTTTTTAAGGAATTTGAATTAAATTTTATACCTCTAGAACTAATATGATTATCATAAAACACTTATCATCTTTCTTTTTCCATTTTTTTTCCTTTTTTGAGGTGGTCATAAAACACCACTTATATACTACATTCTCACTATTGTCATATGCCAACTAATTTTTCAAGTTCGAAATTGCAAAATATAAAAAATAAAAAATAAAAACTAAGGAATATACCAAAGAGCCCGTAAAACCTTAGGTTAATCTTTAAAAAACTTTATCTTCTTCCTCTTTATTTTTTTTCCCTCTTGATTTCTACCCTACCATAGAAGGAGCTACTGTTTAGAAGCATTTTCCTACTTAATTTTTTTTTTCAATAATCCTAGTCTTTTGTCATATTAAAATTTAAACATGTGTAGAATTTTTTTTTTTTTTCTTATGAATTTCTATTAGATTTGAACATTTTAAGATTTAGATATAAAAGAATTTTAATCTAGATGTTGCACTATTCATGAATATAAATTCTATTGGGTTGGTGTTACTTCAAAATGATAAAAGTAAGTCTGGGTATGATAGGGTCTTTGGGGTTTAATGTCCAAATTTTAAGATTACTATGAGTGTGGTGACCTTGGCTGGTTGTCTGGTCCAGGAAAGACCTTATTACAAGCGATGTAAATTTTCTATTGAGATGTGGTGATGGTGGTTTTTGTCTTTTTTCTTCATTCTTCTTGGAATGAAGTAGTCACTATAATTGCTAAGCATAAATGTTTCTATAATAGTACTTTATTTTTGTCAGTATAATTGCTAAGCATAATTTTTTCTATAATAGTACTTTGTTTTGTAATGAAAACTTTCATTATAACATTTTTTCCTTAAAATATAAAAAAATATAATAAATATATATCTTCGTTTTACCCTTTTTGCCTTTTCCCTCGTCAATAATTTGCTTGCTACTCAAAGAAGCCACAAGCCCACAGTTACCCAAATATGAATTAAAAAAAAAAAAAACGGATAATGGCAAAAATGGTAGCAGGAACTATCTAACTCATGGCAATTTTATCCTTGAAAATTTCAATTATAATAATTAAGTTTTTGAATGTTTTTAATTTATAGTAATTTGATTTCTAATTTATGTAAATTATAATTTATTGTTAAATTTTTAATAAAAGATACATGTGACGACGACATATGAAAATGTATTTGAAACATGAAAGATAATTTAAAAATTATAAGTATAAAAATGAATAATCACATAAAAATTTTCTCCATATTTAAAATTCCAAATACCCTAAAAATGCAAATGTACTGTTTCAATTTTAATTTTCTTTTTCTTTTTTAAAGAAGAGAGTATTATAAATTTTACTGAATGGTCCTAAGTTTCACCGTCGTTGGGACAATATACCATATTTGAATCTGTCGTTTGCCCCCCCCTCCCTCTCCAAAAAAAAAAAAATTCTTCAATAAACAGAGACAGCCTCCTTCCTGCTTTAAATACCTGAATTTCCCTCAAACTTTCACGGGAAACTTTCTCGGGAAAATGAATCTGATATCTTCTTGGGATTAGGCCGCTGCTTCAGGTTTTTCTCTTCTAGCAAACTTCAAAATTCTTTCATCAAGTATTATCGATATAATATATATGTATTGAGTTTATGTTGTGTTTGGTTCCAGAGAAAGCTAAGGAAAAATGATGTTTTTAGTGCTTATTGTTTATAACATTATATGGTTCTAATCAGGTATTTTCTAATATGAGTTGGGTGCTATACTATGCTATATTGGTAGCCTATGTTGGAATATTCAGGAATGCAGTTTCCTTAAGCTGTGACTAATTCAATTTGCTAAAATACATATATCTCAATTTCATTTCTTTAATCTCCTTAATCTCACTAAATTTGCACTAACGATTATTCATTTTGTGTCTATATATACGTTCACTTTTAATTGTTTGTAGTTGTTGAGTAAATTTTGAAGTTACTTTCTTTGTTTTATCTGGTTGATTATAAGCTTTCGATTTGTGATTTTTTTAAATTTTTTATTTTGCTGTTAATATGTTCATTATATTCTTATCGTGAAAGGGAATAAATCGTGAGAGAGAACCGATACTAGAAATTGAAAAAATGGATTTGTAATAAAAGTTTTATCATTCTTCTATGTGCCCAGAAAGTTTTGTCGCCTAAAAGGGTACCAGATTTAGAGTTTTTTTATTAGTGGAAAGGCTACCGTTATTCAAATGAGTAAAGGAACATGTAGTTAGAGCTTGATTAGAATTCTCTTTTTGACTAATAATCTAAGTCTTCTGTATTATATGTTATGCTTTATATTCTTTTTTTACTTTTTTTTCAATCAAAAATAATGACTGTGGTCAGCTGGTCATATGATATATTTGAGGGTTTAGTCGTATGATCATGGGAAACTTTTGGGAAATGGTTCTCATTTTGAACTCTTCTGAGGGTCTTTGATCATGGGAAACAAGGGCAAAATGAATCTAGGTTATTCAGTTGGCAAAGTTTCATTAATTTTGTCAATTTTTATTTAAAAATAGGCAAAAAAAAACCCCTTAGCCAATAATCAAATTATCAATTAAACTTACAATCAAACAACTTAAATGCTAAATCCAAAAATCTATTTTTGAATATCAATACAAAATTTGGGGTAAAAAAAATAAATGTTTTGTCATAGGGTTAAAGAAGTAGTTTGACTATTTGATTAAGGGGGACTATATTGTTATCCCACTTTTTTCTCTTACTGATCTTCTGAACAAATCCCTTTTTAAAATTTAAATTTAACATTTACTTAACATACTCCCTATAAAAGTTTCATATTCTAAAATTGTCAAGTTGATCATGTCGTATACATATATATATATACACGTAGGGCACTAATTCAGTAAGTATTTTTTTTCACCTATATATCATTTTGGCTAATAAAAATTTATTATGTATATTTTTTTATTATAAAAAATAAGAAAAAAATAACATTAATAATGTACGCATTTTCATGTATCTTATTATAGTCGTTGAATCACTATTAGATGATGATC
This sequence comes from Parasponia andersonii, assembly GCA_002914805.1. NCBI lineage: Eukaryota > Viridiplantae > Streptophyta > Magnoliopsida > Rosales > Cannabaceae > Trema > Trema andersonii. The sequence continues at coordinate 560,373 of JXTB01000109.1, read as the reverse complement.
TAACGACTATTAAAAATACTTACTAAATTGGCAATCATATATATATATTTATATATTCATACCTACTAGCTAGGAGGTCTATCATTTCTTTATAAATGGATGAGTCAGAAAATGAGGAGATAAAGTGGGTATCAAGAAAGTCGTAAGAGATAATGAGTTTTTTTTAACGGTTTTTTTTTTTTTGAAAAAAAACAACATTTTGCTATTTTTTGAATTTTTTGTCTTTTATCTCTGTTTTAAAAATTATTCTTAGAGAAAAATGCTAAATACCCTCTATCCATTCTTAGAAAATAGTTTTATGAATTTAAAAATAAAAAAGATTTTTCAGTAATGAATCCGAACACCATCCTATAGTTTTTTAATATGTTTTAAGGCTCTTAAGAAGTTAGAACTAGAAAGATATTCTTGAATTATATTGATGGAGCAGTTGTAAGCTTCTTCGAGCCTTCCCTATAACATCAAGATAAAAGCATACTAAGAAAACCTAAATTAGAAGAGACATAATTTAGTTCTTTATGTGTTATTCAAAAAGGACACTCATGAAAAATAACAAGAATGTAGAAAAACGATATAACACTTCAGAAAAGTTTCAAAAGTAAAGTGATGATTAAAAAAAATAATAATAACAAGTGCATAAACTAAAGGAGTAGAACGGCACATCGTATGCCCCTACATCATATGTTTGAGGGTTTATGAGAAAGATTGTTAAGTATTGGAATTTATAATACATGTTCTTTGATCACAATAAAAACTTAATTTAAATAAAAATACTTGATTGTTTAAAATTCTTTTAGGTGATTTATCTTAGTATTTACAGGGGTGTGAGAAAAAAAAATCTAGTTAAGAAACAATTCTCTAGTTATTTAATGTTTTTGTATCCAATTTATAGAAGATTATTTTTTCTATTTTACAAATTAGTAAATGAGGGACGGAAGAGAAAGAAATGGGGTGAAATTAGTGTCACCTTTTGATTAATTTTTAGCAAAAATTTAATTTTACCACATAAAATTTATAAAAAAATATTAAAAAACTTGAATAGTCTAAAATTTGAGAAATTTGCACCCAATAGTTATTTTTGTGCCTTATATTTCACAAATATCCTTTTTATTTTATTCAAAAATACTCATTTTTTAGGTATAGATTTCTTGGGTAAAATAAGTGTGGTACACAATTATAATATAAATTTTTATCCATAATCTATATTTAGAGTGTAAATATATACTTATAGTATACCATTTAAAATGTATATTGATTAAGGGTGGCTATATTGTTACCCCACTTTTTTCTCTTACTTTTCTTCTAAACAAATCCTTTAAAAGTTTCGTATTCTAAAATTGCCAAATTGGTCATGTCGTGTATATATATATATATATATATATATATATATATATATATATATATATATATATATATATATATATATATATATATATATAGTTGCCAATTCAATAGGTATTTTTTTCTTTACATATGGGTAGGCTTTTTTTTTTTAGCTGTTGGATCACTATTAAATGGTGATTTAATGGCTCTAATGAAGTGCATGAAAAGACGTGCATCATTAATGTTCTTTCTCTCTCTTACTTTTTACAATAAAAAAATGTGCATCCTAAATTTTCTCTCTCTTACTATATAAATAGGTATAGTCTTTGAATTATAAGATTAGAGAGATCAATTTTTAAGATTTAGAATGTTAGTAATAAAGCCATCTATTGGGGCTGTTGAGAATTAAAGAGAAAGTTATAGTTCTTGAATAATTTTTCAGAGTTCTCGAGAATTAGAGAGAGAATATTGGCATGTTTTACATTGTTTTCTATATTATATTTTTAAAGTTATGTTTTGGAGATAAAAACAAAAAACATGTTCTTTGATATTTTTAAAAAATAAAATGTATTTTGGCAAATATTTTCAAAAACAAAAAGGAAAAAAAAAACAGTTTTAAGAGAAAAAGTCAAGGGAACAATAAAAGTAATAAGGAATATAACTAAAGGGAATATGGATATATAAAGTAATAAAAGGAAACAAAGAGAGAGAAAGTAATAGGAAAAAATGAGGAGAGAAAGAATAATAAGAGTGAAAGAGACAAAAAAGGATCATTGGGAGAGATTGAAGAGAGAAAATTATTTGAATAATTAAGAGTGAAAATGACAAGAATTAATAAAGAGATGGCTGAGTCAGAAAATGAAGAGATAAAGTGGATATAGAGAAATTCGTGAGAGATAGTGAGTTTTTTTTTTTTTTCTTTTTGTTGGGGGTTATGAGTTTTTTTTTTTTGAAAAAACAATATTTTGCTATTTTTTGAATTTTTTGTCTTTTTATCTTCGCTTTTAAAAATTATTCCTAGAGAAAAATGCTAAATACTCTTTATCCATTCTTAGAAAATAATTTTATGATTTTAGAAATAAAAAAGATTTTTTAGTTATGAATCCAAACAACATCCTATAGTTTTTGAATATGTTTTAAGGCTCTTAAGAAGTTAAAACTAGAGAGATATTCTTGAATTATGTTGATGGAGCAATTGTAAGGGTAAGTTTCTTCGAGCCTTCCCTATAATATCAAGATAAAAGCATACCAAGAAAACCTAAATTAGAAGAGACAAAATTCAGATCCTTTTGTGTTATTTGAAAAGGACACTCATGAAAAACAACCAGAAGGTAGAAAAACGATATAACACTTCAGCAGAGTTTCAAAAGTAAAATAACGATTAAAAAAATAATAATAACATGTGCATAAACTAAAGGAGTAGAACGACACAATGTATGCCCTTGCATCATATGTTTCGGGGTTCTTGAGAAAGATGGTTAAGTATTGGAATTTGTAATACATGTTCTTCTATCGCAATAAAAACTTAATTTAAATAAAAATATTTGATTATTTAAAATTTTTTCAGATGATTTATCTTAGTATTTACAGGAGTATGAGTAAAAAAATATAGTTAAAAAACAATTCTCTAGTTATTTATTGTTTTTATGTCCAATTTATAGAAGATTATTTTTGTATATTTTATAAATTAGTAAATGAGGGACGAAAGAGAAAGAAATAAGGTGAAGTTAGTGTCACCTTTTGATTAATTTTCAGCGAAAATTTAAGTTTACCACATAAAATTTATTAAAAAAAATATGGAAAAACTTGAATAGTCTAAAATTTGAGAAATTTGCACCCAATAGTCATTTTTGTGCCTTATATTTCACAAATATCCTTTTTATTTTATTCAAAATACTCATTTTTTAGGTATAGATTTCTAGGGTAAAATAAATGTGGTACATATTTATAATATAAATTTTTATCCATAATTTATATTTAGAGTGTAAATGTATACTTATAGTATACTATTTAAAATGTATACTAATTTTTAGGTATAAGTATTATTCATGAAAGGCATACCATGGTATATATTTTATGGATGAAATACTTGGGGTATACACTTCACAAAAGATGAGTATTGCTGAAATAAAAATAAAAAAAATGATATTTATAGAAATTTGTTTAAGAAAATAGGTGTAAAAAAATGATATTTATAGAAATATGTTTAAGAAAATAGGTGTCTATATACTTTACTTTCAATCTTTTTTTAAAAATTATTTTGGCTTCTTTCAAAATTACAACCCTAAAGTATCAAAAATTGAAAATCTCAAATGGGTAAAATCTTTTGAAAAATCTCGAATTTATTTAGAAAATATCATTTTTCAAAATTATTTTAAAAAGTAACACTTGTAATAAATCTTTAGAAAATTATCACTTTTCTATCAAGTGTCTTATCAATTAATTAAAAAGTGGTATTTTTCTAAATATTTTTAAAAGTAGTATTTTTCTACTCAAAATTTAGGATTTTTCAAACAATTTCAAAATCCAGTATTTTTCATTTTTTTTTTTGAAAAATTACCATAAAAAAAATCAAAATTTCCTTTTTTTTTTGTGAAAAAAATTCAGGATTTATTTTAAAAAATACAACTTTTGGAGGTTTATTTATAGAGTTATCACTTTTGCCACAAGTGGGTACTTGAGGTAACCTGTTATCTGTTCAAAATTTGAAATTCTCAAATGTAAGGTAATCATTTAGATATTTTTCAAATAGATTTTATCTAGGAGTTTTAAATTTCTTTTTTTTTTTTTTGGATTTTGTGCATGTATTTCTGTAAGACTATATCATTTCACATCATAATTGTGATCAAGTCTCACCTAGGAAGTCATTTACTATAAAAACATAATCTAGTATATCATTTGATATAATTAGTATAGAAACTAATATACTCGGTCATTATACTTTATATTTTGGCTATTTATTTAGTTTATATTTTTAATAAATTTATATTCTTAATGGTTCAAAAAGAATTTTAACTATTAAGTCTATTAAGATATCTTAATAGACTAAATATTATATATTTCAAAAGTAGTTTGAAACTAGGACTTACTAAAATTAATAACTGAAATAATAAATAACAAATGTTAAAACCTTAAATTAAAAAAAAGCAACAACTTAGTTTTTTTTTTAATATTTTGTCAATACTTAATAGGTTACATGTTACTTACTAATTTTAAATATAAAAGTTAATATTGATAATAACTAAAAATTAAAGCATCAAATGAATAAACGGTCAAAATGTAATGTATAAAAATGTAACAAAAAAAATTGCATTTACAAAAATGGAATGTAAATAAAGACGAGTCTTTAAGTTCTACGGCTTTAAATATTTTTTTTTGGTTCAATAACCTTTTAAAACTCGTAACTAGCTCAATAACCTTCTTTTAATGAAATTTTTGTGTTCCTAATAATGTCATTTTTCTAAACGCTTCAAAATCATCTGAATTTTTTTTTAAAGAAAAATGAAGGTATGATATTTGGGCAATTTAAAATGTTGTTTAGAATATCTTTTCTATTTTTTATTTTTTATGTTAAGATTTAAGAGGTTTAATCTAAATTCAGCACTTAAATGACAATTTAGTTTCGTCAAGTATATCCAGTTGAGTCCACTCATTGGATTAAGTTTTAGGCTTTTCAGCCAAACGAAGCTTTTCAGCCAAACGAATGAATTTTGGATTATAGTTTACAAAATGATCGTTTTTCAATCATTGTAGCAAAATAATCAAAATTTGAAAATTATTAGAAAAAAGGTATTCATCATATTTAGTATATCAACTTTATTTTTTTTAAATTGATTTATTTTTTAAAAAATTAATTAATTATTTCAAAAATTGATTTACTTTATAAAAAAAATAAATCAACTAAAAAATGATTATTTATAAAAATAAAATTACAGAACAGTTTTTTATTAAATAGGTGTAAAAAAGACTATTTTTTAAATAGATCTTAAAAAAAAAAGATCATTTCTTATAAATACTCATGAGTTTTTTCATATCATTTAAGTGGAGAAAAATAGTTAAAAATAATTTAAATAGAAAAATAAAGAAAAACAGGAGGTTATTTTGTAAAAGAGGGTTCGTGGGAAGGTTATTTTTGAGCTCATAAAATAATAATAATAATAACTATAGTCTCAATTCTGGAGGTTAACACAGTATTTGAATATAAAAGTTAAAAACCCGTAAAACCTCCGTAGCTTAAATAACCTGATTTTCCCTTGAAGTTTCTCTTCTCTGGGTCTCGTGGCCAAAATGAATAGGAGAACCTTAGGAGGCCTCTCCTTTTGTCTCAATACCAGTAGTCCCACTTCCCTGACCTTGAGGTTTTTCTTCTTTCTTCTTCAAAACTATGCTACTGCAATCTTCTGTTTGGTTTCAGAGAAAGTGAAGGAAAAATTTGTGTCTTTTCTAATTAACTAAATTGTGCAGGATGTAGTAATTGCCAGTTATCGATACTAATCTTAAATTTCAGTTCTTTAAACTTGTTTGTCACTTCATTTGTACTATTATTGAAATGTGTAATAGCCCTTTTTGTTTTTTCATTTTTTTAAGTATTGGGTGTAGTTTCTGAGTAAGTTTTGAAGTTACTTTCTGGGTTTTTTATTTTTTATTTTTTCCTGATTATTTTTAGTGTTAGTGTTCAATATAGGAAGCTAAGCTTTTGAGTTCTGATTTTTTATTTAAATTTTTTGGGTTTATGTCAGGATTATTGTGCTGTTAATGTGTTCATGACATTCCTATGGATCACAGAAGTGGGATTTGGGTGCTCTTGACTTAATCCATTTAAAATAGAAGGGAAGAAACTGTCAGATTACTGTTTGATGAAATTTTAATTCAATCAGGTAAAGAAAACTAAATTGGAAAAATAGCTTTGCAATAAAAGTTTGTTTTTCAATTTTTTTAATGCCCAGAAGAGTTTTTGGAGCCTACAGGGAATAATATGTAGGTTTTTTATTATGTTAAAAAACCTAGTGATTTTCGAATGCTTATAGAACATGTAGTTAGAGCTTGCCTAAAATTGTGTTTGACTAATAATCTAGGACTTCTGGATTCTATGTTATGCTTTACCCTCCTTCTTTACTCTATCATATGTATATGAATATGATAGTAACTCAGTCCTTTGATCATGGGAAACTTTGCAAAAAAATTTCTCATTTTGAGTTATCGACGAATTTTTCTTTAGTTCATTTTGAGCTTTTTTCCCCACCTTCATCTTGTGTTACTACACCTTTTTGTTTACCTAGCATTTTTTGACGATTTGGGACTTAGCATTGTTTTAAGTATGTATTTTTGGTCTGCATTCAGTGATGCAATCTGTTAATCACTTTTGCAGGTTTTTCAAGGGAACTCTTAAAAGAATATGGCGGGGGGCAATATTCATCTTAGTGGTGATCAAGCTTCAATCAAATACAGTCGGAACCAAGTTGGGCAGTCAACGTCTGAGCTGGTCGGTTTTGCTCATGGGGAATATCCCTCCACTCTTTCTGATAATCTTGATAGAAAATGCGGTAAAAGATCTGACTCCAAAACTCCTGAAATATTGAGTACACGTGAACTCATCTCAGCAGCCGGCAAGATATGGGATTATGCCAGTCGTCCTCTTGCTTCTTTGCGAAATGAGGTAAATTCAGGTCACAATGACAGTGCCAATAAGAGTGAGGGAATCTTTGATAATTTAGACAGGGAAGGAAATGTTATGGTACCTACTTCTGCAAGGATTAATTACTTGTGCGCTGATTTAAGGACTGCTAGCCAGTCTCCCAAATTGCAACCAATTTTAGATCTTACAAAAGTAATCCAAAAGATTTCAGTGTCTGAACCCTTAACTGAAGGCCATATGCATTCATCATTTTGGAGGTTACTGCAGGCTGGCATAAAGAAGCATAAAGAACCTTGGAGACAACATGGGCTCGCAAGTGTAGAAATCTCATGTGAATTGGAAAATATTTATGGATGGATGAAACAAAAATCTTTCAGTGGATCAAATTATCCAAAAGTTACTGAGGTTGAAAACAAAATTAGTGAATCTTGCACTCCTGGGGATACTATCTGCACGGCAGGGGACTACTTGTCAGGAGACAAAACTAGTCCTACAAATAAGTTGGCTTCTGCTTGTATTGATGGTTTTCCTAGTTTAAGCAAATCTTGTAATTTACCATCATTTAATGGTACAGAATCAGAGACAAATCTAAGATTGCCTCTGTATTCAGATTATTTCCTCAGGGCTGTCCTTCAGGAGGACAGTAGTATTTCAAGGACCGAATTTTCTAATTTATATGCAGACTATTATATGAACTCTCTAGTTTCTCATAATGGTGCTCTTGAAGATTGTAGACACATCACTGATGATGGTGAAGTGCTTGACACCGAAAGGGAAAATCCTGTAAAGTTGGTCAGTGAGGATTCATTTCAGAAGGAGGTCACTTCATCCACATCTCAAAAACCTCGATTCACTCTGGCTAAGCAAGAGCATGCCTTTGCAGGAGCATTTGCTGGAATATTTGTCAGCCTTTGTCTTCATCCTGTTGATACAGTTAAGACTGTTGTTCAATCTCGCTATTTAGAGCAGAAGTCTGTCTTCTACATTGGAAGATCAATTGTTTCTGATAGAGGTAACTTGTAAATAGGAACTGTAGATGTTTAGTATTGTTTGTGAGTAACTCATTCATATTTTATAGGTTATAACAGCTGGAAGCTTTTCGTTTTGATATGGACTTACCTTTATCCCCTTTGAAAGAAATTTGACTGGGATATTTATTTCAGGTTTAACTGGACTTTATCGTGGAGTCACTACTAAAATTGCATCTTCAGCTCCAATCTCTGCCATCTACACATTCACTTATGAATCTGTTAAAGGAGCTCTGCTTCCTTTTTTCCCAAAAGTACTTTTCTAGTATTTTCTCAACAACCTCTTCTTCTTCTCTTTCATTTGTTGTCTCTTGTACACGTGCATATATAGTTGTCAATAACAGTTGTAACTTGGAACGTAATATTAAATGTACAATCTTGCTCCTCATGTTCATTATTAGAGTAATGTCAATGTTTTTTTTCTGAGATCTCACCCATTTATTTTCTACAGGAATATTACTCTCTTGTGCATTGCGTGGCAGGTGGTAGTGCAAGCATTGCTACTTCTTTTGTTTTTACTCCTAGTGAACATATAAAGCATCAGATGCAAGTTGGGACTCACTATAAAAGCTGCTGGTATACCTTTAAGATCCTAGTATCTTCCATCTACACATTCTTTTATGAATCTGTTAAAGGAGATCTGCTTCCCTTTTTCCATTATAGTTTTATAGTGAACTAACTATCTCTTTGGCATGGTTTTAAATGAAACTTATGTTCAACGGTTCATTTTAATGTTTCATGTCTTTGCAGGAATGCATTTAATAGAATAGTTCGAAAAGGGGGTTTGTGTTCTTTGTATGCTGGGTGGGGAGCAGTACTTTGCAGGAATATACCACACTCAATTATCAAGGTTAGATATTGCTGCATATTGAATGGCTTGTGGGCTCATGACGGGAGCTTTCTTGACAAAAATAATGCCCTCTGGTTCCCCCCCCCCGGGTATTGGGACTTTTTAGTCCAGCATGTGAATTTTGAGTCTTTCTTTATTGCTCTGTGCAGTTCTACACATACGAAAGCTTGAAGCAATACGTGTTGTCATCACTACCATTCGGTGCTCAACCCAACACACTACAAACGGTTTGTATCTGTTCTCTGTAACCCTGTCTCTCTCGAGTTTTTTTATCCTTGTTTTTCGTTAGTTTGTAGCTCGTGGCATTTGTTAAATTAATTCTGATAGAGGAAGATGAATTTTCCATTCCTGCAGCTATTTTGTGGAGGACTAGCTGGATCCACTGCTGCATTTTTTACGACTCCTTTTGATGTGGTAAAGACAAGGCTGCAGACACAGGTTTGTCATATGTGTGCACAATTTCATGAAGCCCTTAATGAGACTTGTTTAAAGTTACTGTATTATTTTAAAATATGGGTGCTCTACAGTTCTGTAGAAAACAAATTGAATCTTTGCAAGGAATATTTAAACCAAACAACTATGTCTTAATTTTTTGTCTTCTCTGCTCTTATGTGGTGGATATTTTGCAGATTCCAGGATCCACAAGCCAATATGGTAGTGTGATTCACGCCCTTCATGAAATAGGAAAGCATGAAGGTTTAAATGGCCTCTACAGGTAACTTTTCTTCTGTTTCTTCCAACTATCATCTCTGAAGATACTTTTGTGGTTCTGAAAAAAAATACCCTTTAATGAATTCAATGTCATCTCCTATTCTTCTTGTCTCTTCTACCGTTTGTTCCTTTTCTCGGAAATGTTTTCCCTACTTACTTACTCCTGATGTGATAATCAATCAACATGCTTATTAACAGGGGATTGACTCCCAGACTGGTTATGTATATTTCTCAAGGAGCACTCTTCTTTGCGTCGTATGAGTTTTTCAAGAAATTGTTTTGTTTGGAAATGCCACAGCCCAAGGTTAAGACAATCAAAAACCAACAAAACACGGACGATGACACACTTATACTGTCATCATCCACGTTGCCATCTTCACAAACATCATCAGTATCATCAGCTTCTGCTCCACAAAAGCTTCACAGTCTACGTTCATGATGATTTTGGAGCTCGTGAAAGTTATCGTCTTATTCCCATTAAGATAACGAAAACGAAGTGTAGATTAATTGGACGAGTGATTTGGTTCGATTTATTCATTTATATTTCCTTTCCTTTTTCTTTTTTCTTCTTCTTTTTTTTTTTGGGCCAGAAGAGGTTTTGCTGGTAGATCGGTCGGCTTCATTGATGTTTATCGTTTCTGTGTAGTGTGAGTAGGTTCTAACTCCACAGAAAGTGTTGTTGTAACAAGCTCATTTATGTTAACGTCAAGAACTGTAAAGTAAGATGCTTTCAAGCATTGTAGCTTTGTATAGTTTCTTGTCAATAAGATAGCAATATCGGCCTGCTATTTCTAATTTTCCAATCACATTCCTATTTCCTTAATTGAAAAGTAACTAAGAAATGTTTTCTTTTCTATGGTACCATGCATTATTGCCAGACAGATATAATGTAGGGTTTTACCCCAATAATCAATAAGCTGTTAATAATAGTAATATATTTTCGACGCATAGATATTCCAAACAAGGTCGTTGTAGTATAGTGGTGAGTATTCCCGCCTGTCACGCGGGTGACCCGGGTTCGATCCCCGGCAACGGCGCAAGCATATTTCTTTTTCGGTTTTGATAAAAACGACAATATTTTATAGTTTCAGATTTCTGGGAGTGAGAACTTTCTAAAAGAACGACAAAAAACTACATAAACAATGAACTACATTATTTTTAAAGCCACAAACAAAAACGACAGACAATAATGGACAATTTATGCAACTTGTGTACGTAAAAAAGAGAGATAATTAGCTGAACACCTTGTAAAACGCCAGTATCTCTAATAAACGACGGAGTAATTAACAAAACGACAAAGAATTCAATGCAACACGCCTAGAACGATGACATATGACTCTACTTAAAACCACAAAATATGCTATATAAAGACAAACAATTTTTAGTTAGAAAAAAAAAAAGTGAGAAAAAAAGAAGCAGCAGCATCATCTTAGACGAATGACAGTAATTAAAATGGTATCATCTCTTACGAACAACTGTCAATTGTTTATTATAAAATATCCTTAAAAAAGGTCAAGTGATCCAATAATAATGTTCTTTTTGACAAATTAAGTGTACACTTTACATATAACAACTTCTTCGTTTTATGATAATTTGAGCAAATCAAATTTGAACTCTAGCAGTCTTATTATCACTTTGGTCTTAAAAGAATTCTACTTGCTTGAAGGCAGTGTTAGGCGATTAATATTAGTTTTAGGAAAATATGTCTATTAGTATTTATATTTTACAATTGAAATATTTTAGTTTATTTGTTACTTATAATTGAATGAGTCAAAAGGAAGTATAGGAGTATATTTTCTTTTATCCATTTTATGCTCATTTAGGCTTAGTATATATGTTTAGCGGGTAAGTGTCTTTATTTTCTAAGAACTAGTGGAAAGTATCATGCCTTATTATATCTTTATTTAAAGAGTCCGAAGCACATAAAGTGGATATCTTATTTAACTTTCTTTTTCAGATACGGCGTAACATTAATTTGTCAATTGCGCACACATTATTTCAACAACACAACGAAGTTTTTAATATAAAATACCTCTTTCTTTTTTTTTTTTTTTTTTTTTTTACCTGGAAGAAATAAAAGAGAGGACATATAAATGAAAGTAAACTATTTGTTATCCATCATTTTCAGTCAGAAAAATTGTAACCAAAGTTTGTCTATTGGCATATTTGGCAGCCATCGCAAAATCTATTTGCTTTCCCTTCACAACATAAACACAAAAAAGAAAGAAAAGAGAGATTCTATTTCTCAATAACCAATATGATTTACTACTTCCTTTCCCTTCCCTCCCTATAAAAAAGTTACAATATAAACAATGCTGTTTATTCTGTTTTTAAACCTCTGATTACAGATTTAAAAATAAAATAAATAGAATAAAAACTTTGGTACAATAAAATGATTCTGGCACTTCTGTTTTAATCCCATGCTATGGCCAAAGAATTGGTTACCATGTTTTCCACCGAGTTTTCTATAAATCGGTGAACCGATCTTCGTTGTGCTGACATGTAGCTGAGTCCACAAAATGTCCAACCTTCAAATAAACAGCTCCAGCAACTGAGCTTCCCATCATCCAAAACTCATGCCCTTCTGTTCACTTTCTTCAAAGTTGGATCAATCTCGATATTCAAAGTGGGATTCCCCAGGAAATTCTATAACAGCTGAACCAAAGTAGATGGAACAGCCTATACTCTTGCAATTGGAGAAAAGGGTGGATTGAGCACATAAGATGGTGGGATTTCTTTTACCCTCTTAGTGACATTCCTCTTCTGTGCTGTGACGGCTTCGATTAAGAACTTCACTTCCTCCTCAATAAGTACTTTCAGCGAACTTCCCTGAGGTAACTCTTTGTTTCTCTCCTCCCCTGCATCCAAAGAGGTTTCTGTCCCATGAAGAATGGCAACACAAATGGAGAATGCTTGTAGTGTAGACAATTGAGCATGAAAATCAACAGCATAAAGTCCTTCCTCAATTACTGTCATGGTCAATGCTGGTGTATTATCTTTTGCTCCCTGTGTTCCGATCAAAAGAAACAACCTTTAGATGCTACGTAACTGTTGAGAAGCAGCGATAAAACGAATGAAAATGAAGTTAGTGGACAATGCTTTACAATGGCCTAATACACAATTTTTCCGATTCCTGCAATTTTTGGCCATACCTTAGATCTAGATTTTTCTTGCATGTCTAACAAGTCTCCTGCTACAAATAGCCACTTAACATAAGTATTGGCAGCCATCATGGCATGGAATCTTTCGTTTTTTAGGCAATGGTTGGAATGCATTATTTATTATGCCCCAAAACACAAGAATTAAAAAATACCCTACACAAGCATGTCCATGTACAGGGCATTTATCCATTTGGCATCGGAACTTACTATAATTCGAGAAACTTTTTTTTTTGGTTAGATGTCTAGGCGGAATCTATGTCTGTGGACCCCATGTCTGAGTTCTAGTTTCTTGGTTTGTTTACTATCGGATATTCTGGCACCATAATCACCAATTTTCCAATTTGTAATCATAAATTCTCTAGGATCACATAAAAAAGTTTACCTGAACAAAGAGTTCCATAGGCAGCTGATTCTCCATAATTGATTGACTATTGGCACATTGAAAATGTGGATTGCCCAAAACGGTAAGAGGACAGGCCATATCCCATCCACCACAATCACAACCTCCACCCAACCTCCAACGATTTAGCAATGATGACGGCCTCCCGCTTTCGTCACTTGGCAAGCCATGGTTTCCAGCCGGAATTACCACCTTCACCTTATCTGGAGTCCTACCATCAGAAAGGCCTTGTTTCTTCCACTGCTCAGCCATCGTGAGATTAAGCAGGTTTTTATGTGTTTTCTCACTAGTCATATCTCCTCTCTTATATTTCAAGCTTTCTCTCTTTTCAAATGGGGCTTGCATGACAATAGCTGCAACTTCAAGACTCGGATGCAAATTTGCAGGTGTCCAAGGGTAGGGATTTGAATGACTCGATTCATCATCACCAGAAACATGTTTTTGTTGAACTTTGACCTCACCCGAATGAGCCCCAGCCAAGCCTTGATCAGAACCTTTGCTAACTTTATTGCTATCAAGGGTACAATCTGAGTTCTCTTGAGCAGTAACACTTAGTCTTGCATGAGCAATATCATACAACACAAACTCTGTCACCATTGAATTGTCAAAAACTCCCTCTTTTAGTTCGGAACATAGATAACAAGAGACTTGCATCTGTCCAACCATTGAAGAATCTTTGTCACTGTCAAACAATCCCCATCTATTGGCATTGCTCTTCTTTCCACCATCAATCAAGTGGAAGGTATATACCCACTTAAATGCATCTTTTGCTCTCCATGTCTTGGCTACAAACACATCTTCTGGGCATTTTAGTGAGAACTCAAAAAATGGTAATCCATGTTTATTTTCCACCTTAAGATAGCCATGTAGGTGAAATGGTGAACATGAAATAGAGGACTGATTGTTACTCTTGATAAACTGAGATTCACACTCTGATTCCTGTGCTCTATCAGAAAAGCTCTGCATAAGGGATTTGCGATACGTCCTGTTTGTTCTCATGTTTTCCAATCCAGTTGTTCTGACCTCATCAGGTTCCACTGCGTAACTTAAAGGACTTCGCAAAGACTTCGACTTCATGAACGGATCAAACATCTTTCTTATGGGACTGAACCGAGCCTTTGACCTGGCCTTGGAGGAGCAATCACTTTCAGACTGAGAAGGGGAAGCTGGCAATTCTACCTTTGCAGAAACTGACTTGTGCAATATCCGCACAGCATCTCTTTCAAGAAGTTCATTGCTACTTCTCAGAGGACCAACAACAGGCTCACTTCTCAAATTTGAATCCATCGAGGCACCACCTACACTTTCAGTGGAGTTGTTTCCCCTGCTACCAGGATCCAAACAGATTTCAATGAAGCCATCTGATGTGTGTGGTTTCACATAAGGCTTGGAAACAGAAGGCGCAAGAGAATTTGAATCAAAAGAAATCGCTGGAGATCTCCTTTTTGGGTTTTCTTCATCTGAACTACACAACGAGTCAACAATAGAGAAAGAGATGTCACTATTTCTTGACACTTCAATTTTCTTCCTTCCCCCCACAGTACCCATTGTCTTCATTTTCCTCACTTCTTTTGAACTTTGATATACGGAACCCCGCTTAAACTCTACATTGCATTCTTTTGTAACAGGTCTCGATGGCATGTTCTTACAAGAAATGCTGCGGTAGCGACTAAAGCTGATCTCTCTGAAATCTCCCTGTAGTATCAATAACTCATCTTTACGTGAGAGTCTCCCTTTTGTGCTACTCTTCCTAGTAAATGAACAATTTTGTTGAGATGGAAGAACAGTATTAGGGCTCAAACCCACTGTACGGTTCTTTTCAAAATCTAACTCCATCTCCAATCCCATTGGCAGAGCTGCAGTTCTGCAAGAAAAAAGTGAAAGATGAGAATCAGAACCTGCGGAAGCAATGATCTACTAATATGTCAACAAACTTAAACCTCATTGTTTAAAAACTCTAGTTTGTAAACCGAAAAATCCAAGACCGAAACGTTCAATCACTGAACTTACAGGTTAATGGGAATTCTTAAACAATGACAGAAGTCCGTGTGGAAAACCCAGAAAAGAAAAGGCAAGAAAATAATAGTAAAGCATAGTCCATAGACTTCATTATCAGCAAGAGACAATACCCAATATCTGCTTTTGCAACTTTTTAAGAAGAAGAGAAAAATATCATGAAATGGAAACAGAACTCTGATGTCAAGCACATTTAACCAATGCAGTATCTTTACCAAATTATGCAGTCAATATATATAAGAATTATGAACCCAAATGCTTATAATTTGCTATAAACATACCAAAAATCAAATTATCTAAGAATCTTCAATTTCAGAAGTAATAGTTCAAGATCTTAACCTTGCCCGAAACCATGAATTGAAAAAGCTGTCAAACCCATGAAAGATTCCAAACTTTGAGATCAAATAACCTCAAAAACTCCGAACCTCCTTGATCTAGATATACCGAAAATACTACCCCCTATAACAACAGTGATCCCTCTATAAGCTCCCCCAAAAAAGAGTAAAGTCATTTAGCTAAAAGCAAATAAGATACATGTATATATAAATAAATATACTTACTGAAAACAACCACTTTATTTTCACTTGCACTCCAAGCCAAAAGAGAAAGAAACCAAACAAAAAAGAAGTGTGCTTGTAGAAATGGGGGCTTACCCCACTAGATCTCAGAGAAGTGAAGCCAAAGAGAAAAACCCAACAAGCATGCCTTTAGATGCAATCATAATCACCAGTCTCTTAAGCTGAAAGTCTCACCGAAATTATCCCATAAGACCCAAAAAAAAAAACCAAAAACCCCACATTAAAGGAACAGTAAGCTGTGACACTCAAAGCCAAAAGATAAGTACTTTAAAGAGAAAAAGCTAAAATAAAATAAAAATCAGAGATAGACCCAAGTGCAGTAAAGCATTAATAGACACAAAAAGTGTAGCTTCAGAGAGAGAGAGAGAGTGTGTATGTGAGAGAGAGAGAGAGAGGGGTGAGGTGGACATGATTTTTAGAGAGAGAGCTTGCCTGAAGAATAGTTGAGATGTTGGGAAGGAAAGAGAGATCTCTCTCTCTCTCTCTCAGTGATAAGAAAAGGCTTTGTTACACTGAAGAGACAAAGAGCTGCTTAACCTCTGTTCATGTCTAGTAAAAAGCCATGCCCTTCTCAGTCATCATACGCTGTTTCTTTTTTTTTGTTTAGCTTTATTTNTTAAGAGGTGGAGTGCACTAATCATAGTAAAGCTGGGTGTTTCTTATCACTGCCACATGTATCTTAGTTTACAATAAGGTCTTTGGGAATTGAAGATATCAAGGACTGTGAGGAATCCTACAATCAATTCGACAGTTTTCTAATAATTATTTGTTAAAGAAGGGTTCTCAAAAAAATATATATTTTAAAGAAGTGATATTAATGCAATAAAATGTAGACCTTTTTCCCTCAAGAAAAATAAAATGTAGATCTCACAATATCCCTAAGTTATAAGGATATGGTCCTTAAGGACTTTTTATTTTATTTTATTTGCTAATGGATTCAAAAAGCCATATATGAGATAATGCCCATTCGAGGCAATTAAATCTAAAATACTCATAATTCCTTCCTACCATTTTTAATTATTGAGTGGTCCAAAGATTTAATTTGGAAACTAAAAATGGTCCAGGAAAAAAACCTTAAAGTACATCTATTATTTTTTCTTAGAGTTGGCGCAAACGATACCCAACTTTCTTCCTTTTCTTTAATGTGGAACATAGCATCAATACTATAAGGTGGTAGAAATATAAGACCTAAGCTTATAATATAACAGCAAAAACTGACTGCTAAATACCAAGTGCAGATATTGTTACATCATTTTGGTAATAATGATTATATGGTCTTGTATTTAGCATAATCAGATTGCACCCAAGAAAAGAATATTGAAATTACAAAAAGTGTTGATCATAATAAGATCATTCATCTTAGGAACAGTGAGGGGTAATATGGTAATTAGGCTTGCACGTGATTGGCTTTGGCGGGAGGTGAAAAAAATCGAGGCGGTCGGTCACACAAAACCCACGGAATCTTAGACTATAACGTAATCTACGCTTGACTCCAATTCCTTTTTTTCTTTTTTCTTTAATTATTTTATTTTTTCTTAATACTCAATTGTTTATTATTTGTTTATCGTTTCAATTAAATCCAACAAGAAATTTAATAGTTTATTAATTTTTTTTCTCATTTCCCAATTCAAGTCATTTAAGATTTGATCTTCAGAAAACACTAACTCGAAAATGACTACACTAAAAACCGTAAAAATTAAGCCTTACAAATTCACAAACTATATAAGAGACCAAAAACGAGAATAATTTTTGTGCTTGTTAATTGTCTTCTAAAAATTATTAGTGTTAGACACAACTAATGTATCCGTCATAATTTTTATAAGACTTATAATACGGTAAAAGAGTACTAAATACATTCACGTTCTCACCTATTTTTATAATTTTATATTTCAATGCTTGATTCGAGCATTTCATTATCTAAATTAATATTTTAATAATATAACATGAAATCCACACGTAAAAGAGAGAATTAAGAGAGTAGAAGATAAATAATAGTGATGCTGGCGTTTTTCATTAGAAGATTTATGTAGACTCTTACTTAGCACACGCCGCATGGGCATCGCTTTTGGCTTAGAAAATGGAATTGTTCGTCTAAGAACATTGAAGAGTAGAAAAGAACAACAAACCTTAGATGGAGCAAAGTGCTTCCCGTCACTTTCACGGAATACAAACAAAGCTATTAAATTGACCAAAAAAATGACCCAACCAATGTTACATTTCATTTTATTATTATTCTTTATATCAATTGCCCACCAAAGCATTTTGCATACATTTAAATCTTAATTCAATTCTCCTTTATGAGCAAAAGATTAAAAACGAATGAATATCTCAACTCCATTCTATCTTGTATCACTAATTGGAAAAAAAAAAAAAAAAAAAAAGAAGAAGAAGAAGAAGAAGAAGTCAAATTTTTATCATACTCTAGACTGACGTGATATCAGTACATTACCTTAAAAGTGGGCAAAATGATAGAATTTCTCTCTTTTTCACTATTTTTTCTACTCTTCTTTGATATTTCTATTTATTTCACTAGATTTTGTTATATAAATTTATATTATATAAATATAAAATAATTTAATAAAATCCACGTAACAAACAAACAGTAAAAATAGATAATAGAAAAAAAATTAAGAAGAGAAAATTAAAAAAAAATAGCGGAGCTAACATTTCTACCTCTAAGCCATCGCGGTTAATGAGGCTTCTCTAAAAGTTCAAATTTTTCTACTCGTATAGAAAGGATGGTGGGAAGATGTAGTCAAAGTACAAAGTTAAAGATAGAAGCCAAAGTTTTCAATCAAGACATAAATTTCATCATCTATGACTTTTTGGCGCATTCCCATTTTGCGTTTACGAGCCCAGTTTACAATCCAAGCTTCTTCTCTTTCATTAATTTTTGGACCTACTTGAACTTTTGCTGCCAGGCGCAGCCTTAACTTTGCCATCCCCAATTACATGAAACTGAAATTTAAGACATCAAATCGAAGATGGGTTTGCACATTGTATTATTGCAAACTATCAATTAACAACTTCCCCACTCACCCCAAAAAGAATTTATGTACATGTAAATGTGAGTATTTTATGTATATACATGTACAGAGAGAGCTACGAAAATGGGCACAGCCTCATCTTGCGACACAAACATCAACATTGCGATAATGCTAAGTCGATTTTATTGTGAATTCTGGATAGTGTATCTATCTATATATACATATATATATTGCTCTAAAAAAAACATTGTAACACATTGTGAAATCTGGTTAGGAAGCCTGCAACTTTTGTCCTAAACCTTCCCATGGAAGGGATGTTAAATAAGTATCCTAAGGCTCAATATGCACAATACACAGCCAAACAAAAACTATACAAAGAGCAATTTCTTACTGCACCACTAGCACATTCCTATTCGGTGTTCTTTGGAGCACTTTTTGGAGTCTCAGGAGTTTCCTCCTTTTTAGGCTTGATAAAGGATTTCTGTGTCTCCAACACAGGCATATACGCTTCGCTTGTTTTCTTGAAAACATCGTTGACTGCCCTGTCAGACTCACGGGGACTCGCCAGCTTCTTCTCGACATCTTCAAATTTGGAAGTGGCCCATGGAGCCGTGCCTACATTTTTCGCAGAACTTGGAGAGTCGATTGTCAGCGTGGCAGCATCGTCCCGAGATGCATACCATGAATGACCACAGGCGGTACACTCCAACTGAAGCCACAAACCCGAGGGACAATGTCAACGGCAACTATGATATTAACGCTAAAATGCCACAAGATATAAACTGCTCAGATTAATCATATAATGCATGTAAGATACACGGCAATAGCTGGAATCATGCTAAGACTAAACTATTTAAAAATACACTGAACGTAGCGCTAGGCAATATAATTGGCAGCATATTATTTGTCATCCTCCGTGTTAATTGGTCGACGCACCATTTGTAGGAAACAGGAAAATTGTAAATCTTTTACATCTATATTATGAAAAGCATCTCTAGTTTAACATAGACACTTGCTTAGGCAATATCCTCAAAGGCAAAGTCATTTGCTCATCCAATAATTTCCGTATTCCATATATTTTAATGTTAAAATTAAAACCTAACGTGTAGCTGCTAATCTGAATGTGCAATATTAGTGCTGGTTAAAATGATCCATTTAATCCAAATAGCTACAAAAATAGCGGAAGCTACATGCTAGAAAAGGTGTGGTGCTTGATAGAGACTTATTTTCTAAGGGCTTCAAGATAAGAAGACATGAACCTGGTAACGCTCTCCGTGTCCAGCTTGGATGATCTCCCTTAGACCGACTTTAAGCTCTGAGCATCTTGTGCAGCGAGCATCAGTCATCTGCTTCACAGACAGCAAACAGCTATGCAGACTGGGACCAAATAATGAAAGACAAAAGCTAATTGAAACAAACTGAAGTTACCTGCATTCTTTCTGACTCATCAGGTTCCTTTTTGGCCATCTCCTCGGCAGTTAAACCCTCCTACAACATTGATATTTAGTTTAGTTATACTTTCTCCTCCCCCCTTATTTGCTTCAGATAGAGAAAGCAAACATAAAATACAAAATAGGAGAAAATGATGCATACAGTCAATCTGTTAAGAGTCTCTGTTAAGAGTCTAAGTATGATGATATGATCAGATTCACCAAACAATATAATATTTTCTCCTTCCATTTTTTTTTAAAAAAAAATGGAAAAAACCCAGTAACCATGAATTTCCATTTAACCCCAATCTGTGGTCCCACTCTAAGCAACATCCTTATTGTTTCTCCTTTTATATTACTCCTATCCATCATTTTTCTTTTTGTTACCTCTTAAATTTTCTTGGCTCTCAAAATTGGCACTATCTCCACTTTGTGAAAGCAAATCATGAAATGTTATTCCACATGACAAAACCCTCCCAGGTGACTCTGCTTAGCCAATGAAGTAGCCACATTCATAAGAAATTAAAATTAACATAAGGAATAGGCTCTTGTCCCTCATTCTGAGCACAAATATTTTAAGTTCAAAGAATCTTCCAACTTTAATACCATTAACTACCTGGTTGGTAGTTTCATATTGCTTTCTCATTCAAGATACCAAAGACAAGTAAATCAAGCACACCATATGAGATCCTTCCCTGTTTAGAAACTACAGAAGTTTCTATCCATCGTTGAACTAGCTGTCGATAATATAAAATTGATATAAACTTCATTCAGAATCACTGCATGGCCAAAATGTGAGAAAATGCAAATATCAGGCTGCGATCAAGTCCATACCTTTAGCTCATTTGGTGTCATGTTTAGTATTTTTGGAGGATCTAACTCTCCATTTATGAGCCGTCGGGCAAGAAGCGCATTGTTCTGTTAAGATAAGGATATTAAAGCAAAATAGCATAAGCAACAAAACAAAGTTTTTGAAATATTTGTTACAAGTTAAACTCTCATCCCACTTTACCAATATAGTTATCTGAGCATGTAAATCATACAAAACCTGGACTTAAAAAAATGTGTGCCAGTATGTCTGTAGTCATGCATGAATGCGGATGTAAATCTAGTATCTATTTCATGGATGTTAAAAAATAAAAAAGTAACACAAACTCACAAAGAGACAATACATGTATTCGGACAAGTAGATAGAAAGCCTCATTACCTTCAAATTGAAAACTAACTGCCGTAGTTTTTGGTTATACTTCTGAAAATCTGAGGAAAGAGACTCATGTGAAGCCTTCTCTAGAGCGGTGACTGCTGGAACAGCAGCATCAGGCCAGAAAAAGCTATTCCCACTCTGTAGGATAACAGTAAGTAAGACTCAATCAAAATATTCCCGAACCTCCCACCCTAATTTCAAATGCCTACTCTCAGGACAACAAAAAGGAAGTGATGAAGAATATGAATAACTTATATTAGGAATCTATATGATTATTATTAATTAGACTATTTTAGGCTTATGTAATTATGTTTTATTTAATTATTAAGTTTTATTTAATTTTGAGTAACTAGTTTGATGTTTCCTTTTTATGATCGTTTCTAGAAGATATTAGTTTCCCAGTTTTGTCTAAGAGCTTCTCTATAAATAAACTCTTCTATGTTCATTATTTTGAAGACCGATTAATGATATACAACTATTCAGAAATTCTCTCTAATATTCTTCCTTTCCTCTAAATTCTTTTCTTCTTCCTAAATTCCTCTCCTTCTCTTCTTTCTCTCATCTTTTCTAAATTTTCACTCTTGTTCTACATCATTTGATATCACAACCTCATTAAATTCCTTCGATTGAATTGTTTTTTCTCTGCCGAAATCTCCAATTTTTTTTTCTCTTGTCCTAGTTTAGTCCCCCCTTTTTTGTGTTTATTTTCGTCCAAAAAAAAAAAGAAACTTGCTGTTGCCTTAACTTTCCTACAGCAAGTTCCCCCAAAAATAAAAATAAAAAGAAACAAACAAACAAACTTGGGTTTCTCTTCTCCAACACTTTCAGCTTTGACGGTTTTGCTAAGGTCCCTGGTTTGATGAAGCTTGCATATTTGCTCCAGATTTGAAGATGTTTCACTTACACCCCTCTTTGGTAACAAATTCTACTCTTGAAGATTTTTCTTATGGTTTTATTAGTTGGGAAATTTATAAACGTGTTTTGATCCATTCTAATTATTGAATAAGAGTGTTCCAATTTATTCCCCATACTATTACCATAAACCATATAAGGATAATCGATATTATTATGATTCACAATATGACCGTGCTCCATATTATCTTCAGCAACACCATAGCCACTCTAGTTATTACCCTGAGAAGATAAGACACAATGATAAAGTCATAGGAGATGTTCATACCTATGATGGTACTCCAGACTATAATATTTTAGCTTGGGTGAGCCCTCTTGAGAAATTCTTTGAATATTATAATTTCACTGATGATCAATATATTCATTATGCTAGTTGGAAATTAGTTAGACTTGCTAAAGTTCACTGGAAACTAGTAAAACATGAAATTGAACATTTCTATCATCCGCCTATCACTTCGTGGGTTGAGATGAAAGAAAAATTGGAAACGATATTCTTCTATCACCCTAGTGTCAGTCCCGTTCCAGAAACTGAAACTTCTTTTAGTCAACCTATGGTTGATCCTACATTAGTTTCTAGCATTCACAAACATAAAGCAGATATGAAAATCGATTTAGCCAACATTAGCCAACTTTGCCAAGACTTGACGTTATTACCACTCCATGTAAGCCATTTTGTAAAATTTCTATTAAAGGAGAGAAAGCTACATCTGTTGAAGAGGATGAGACAGCTGAGAAGGAAGAGATGATTAAATCTTTTGAAGAAGACAATTCTATTAAGGAACAAGTGATTGAGTCTAATGAGAAAAATAATTCTCGTATTGCCGAATCATTGTTACTTCCCCACCTTGTGATCCTAGTCCACATAAGTTTCTAATTCCTAAAGTTTCTCTTGGATCTAATGCACATTTATTTAATTTTCTTCCTAATATGATTATTGGACTAGTTTTCAATGAGATAGATATGTTTATCTACTGAGGTGTTCCAAGACCTCCTGTGTTCTCTCCTATGTTTGTTATGCAGAGAAAGTGGTTCAAAATGTTGTTTACAAATCGTACATTTTTATCAAGAATCCAAACTTCCACTTGAAGAATTTCTTCCGGTTCCACTTGTTGTTTCACGGTTTACCAAAATTTTAACTCGGCAGAGTCAAATTCTCGAACCCTGGGAGAATGATGAGGAATATGAATAAGCTATATCAGGAATCTATATGATTATTATTAATTAGACTATTTTAGGTTTATATAATTATGTTTTATTTAATTATTAGGTTTTATTTAATTTTGAGTAACTAGTTTAATGTTTTCCTTTTATGATCGTTTCTAGAAAATATTAGTTTCATAGTTTTGTCTAAGAGCTTCTCGATAAATAAGTTCTTCTATGTTTATTATTGTAAAGACTGATTAATGATATATAACTATTCAAAAATTCTCTCTAATATTCTTCCTTTCTCTCTCTAAAGGTCTTCCTCTCCTTCTCTAAATTCTTCTATTCTTCTTCCTAAATTCCTCTCTCTCTTTTTTCTCTCATCTTTTCTAAATTTTTACTCTTGTTCTACATCAAAAAGACGGAGGATACAGAAAATGAGCACCAAAGTTACATTATGTACCTTAAGATTCCTATCTTGAGATCCATTTGCGGCTCTTGAATGCTTACTGTCACTTTCTTGGTTGTTTCCATCACCACCAGCCTTCTCTTTATCATCATTATTTATGTTTTCAGCAGAATTGCAGACATATTGAACACCCTGAAGAAGTCTCTCCAACCATTTATCACGATGGGTTTCTCCAGTCAATAACTTGAAATTTGCTAAAATGCAATGATATTCTGAGGCATTACTTAGACAGCTCCCTGGCGTTTCAGGTTTTGGCTGTTGATCTGGCCTTGTTGCTTCTTCCTCTCTAGAAACATCAAGTGGAGAAATGTTCTTTCTCCTGTGACTTCTTTTAGCCTTCAAGTGTTCCTCTTGATCAGCATTGTTATCTTCAGGTTCAATGTCAGGGAGATCAACCAAACGTTGCATAGTTTTCTGAACCAGTAGGTCAATTTCATGTTGCTTCTTGTCCTCATAGTCCTTATCAGTTAGCTTCCAAAGTTTTTTCTCTACAGCGTCATACACTTTTCGTACAAAGAAGCCCGGATGCTCTTTCCGATTAGGAAGCTGCTTGTGTAATGGAACAAAATGCACCACACACCTGTGCATTACAGATTCTGCCGGAACCTCATCACGATGGAAACTGTAAAATAGCTCTCTCGTGTCATTTGATTGCCAGTTTCCACCACCCTTTTTCTCTGCCTCCTCAGGGCGATAAAACCATTGTCCAGTAACCATCACGCTACCATCTTTATCCTGTGTGATATCCTAAAGCAACACCAGTGGACCAGTAACACATTAAGGAAAGAAGTGAGTCATATCTTAAGCAAAGCAATGTGGAAGGAGACAAATATAGCTAGATACTCTTATTAGCAGATTGACGTTAAGGGAATACAGTTCACTGGGAAAAGAAATTCACAAGCATCTACTGGTTCCTCAAGACAATCTTAAACATATGGTGACCATTTATTACAAAACATAATATTAGTAGTCCTTATATGTCCAGAAATGAGGAAAGAATATTCAATCACAGACAAAGAATCAAAGAGCAAATCATCATTACAAGCTAAACCATGTCTTCCAATAAATTATGTACCAAAACGAAGTGAAATTGGTGTGCCAAGGGATGTTCAGGTTCAATAAAAGCCTGAAAAGGTTCCTCAGTTTTCACCTTACACATTTTATGTTAGATAAAGAAACACGGTATTATATTAGAAGTACAGTTTCTGAGTCATATCATCTCCAAATCTCACAGAAAACCAACTTCTTTCTCCAACAAAGACCCACTCCACCCCCTCCCCCAACAAAACAACTAGATTAGCCATCAAGCTCGAATAGCTAAGCTTGTGTTCTGCTCGTCTGCATTTAAGTATTTGGTAAAATCATATGTGGCAATTTGGACCACAAAATCCTTTAACTCATCTGATTCAGCTTCACAACTACAGCCTTAGAAAAAGCTGAACTGAAAATCGGTATTCTCATCAAGGAAGAATCCACAAAGCAAAATAATATCTTTTTAAGTATTCTACAAGAAAAACCATAAGAATGTATATTCACACAAGTACCTTTATAATTGCCACGTAAGGCTTTTGAAATCTAGACTCGGGAACTATGAGTACTGGATCCTCCTGCACAATTGACCATGGTACACAATATCAGTTAAAGAAAAAGTTAACAATATTAAGAACCATAAACGTGCAATACAAGGAACTACAGTAATAATTCACTGTATTAAGAAACAAGTACTGTTTAAATCATTGATCACAGACCAAAAACCCCAAATTTCTACAAAAGCCTGTTAACTTCAGATCAAAACTACGAAAAAAAAAAAAATTGTCCCAAGAAATAATCAAACTTAATAACTCGAATCCTAAGAGTGCACCAAAGAAGTTTCCCCAAAAATGTCAAAGCTTATAGCATTTTTCTATAGTAGAGAAAAACCCTAAAAACGCCTCTCCATCCCAAATTTCAGTCTACAAAAACACAAACACATAACCCCCAGAACTCAATTCCACGAATCACCATTCCAAAATCAAAATCGTAACCCTCAAATCCCAAAACCACCATTAAAGAACAGAAAAATGCACAAAAATCCAATGAAAAACAAAACTCACGAGATCATATTGATTGCCGTCGTACTCAAAGGCCTCGTAATGGTTCCGCTTACTCCTTCCTTTCCCAGTCGTCTTAATCGGTTCCCCAATCGGCTTTGCGTCCTCGGAAGCCGGTTCTTCTTCTTCTTCTTCTTCTTCCTCCTCACTCCGCGGCGGCGACGCCTCTTCCTCCTCCTCCTCCTCCTTCTTCTTCTTCCTGTTGTTCTTCGTCGGCGTCGTGTTCTTCTTCTTCTTCTTCCTCTTCTTCTTCTTCTTCTTCTTCTTCTTCCGATTATCGTCTCCGTCTTCGTCTTCGCCTTCGGCTTCTTCTTCGTCGACTTCTTGTTCCTCTTCTTCTTCTTCTTCTTGAAGCTTCATTTGCTTCCTCTTCCTCTTCTGGTTCTGCTCCTCCGTCGACGACGACGACTGTTGTTGTTTTTGTGGTGGAACGACATCGTTGTGGTCGTCGTCTTCTTCGTCGCTCGTCGATACCTGAGCGAACCTTCTGTTCCCCATTCTCACCGCTCGAAACGACGCTGCGTTTTGAGTGTGTTTTGCGTACAATTTTCAAAAACTCTGAAAACTTTGAAGGGTTTGAGACTGAGGATCGCGGAAGAAATGGGTCTCTCCTCTACTGTACATAATCCGCCATGCGGTGGAGGTTGGAGCTTTATAGGTACCCGAACGTTTTACCAAAACGGGCTTATGATTTGTCGGAATTTCATATTTGCCACTTCAAAATTTAAAACAACAAAAATTTACACCATATTGTTTGTGACCACTCATTTTAAGTGTTATAGACCGACTTTATGATAGAAGTGGAAATAGAAATGAAGAGTTTTTGTACGATTGTTCTATTATGGTTGGTGCTCTACATTTCGGTTTTTTTAGTTAATATTAATTGGTCCCCAAACATTCCTTTACGTATGACTTAGGTCTCAAACTTTGTTTTGTAACATTTAAATCTCCAAATTATTAATTTTTGTTGGGCATAAATTTCTTATGCTATTTTCATCTAAACGAGTACATGGTACTCTTCCCAATGGTGTAACTTGAAAAGCTCTTTATCTCTTATTATCTCTTTAATTGTCTCATTATTAGTATCTCTTGGAGCTTGAAGATAGAGATTGTTAAAAAAGATGAGACCCAAAATAACTGTCCAAAATTATCGGCCATTTCCATCTAATAGTAATTCTACTAAGAAGTTAAAAGATCAACTAATTAATAAAAATTCTTATATAAAAATAATATTATGGTATTAGTGTCCAGCGCTATACGACGTGACAATAT
The DNA here is from genome assembly GCA_002914805.1 of Parasponia andersonii. NCBI lineage: Eukaryota > Viridiplantae > Streptophyta > Magnoliopsida > Rosales > Cannabaceae > Trema > Trema andersonii. Next base: position 533,167 of record JXTB01000109.1, on the reverse strand, counting down.
ATTATTAAATGATTATAATTAATATATTGAGTATTACATAAATTTTGATTAAAATGTAATTATTATTAAGTTAAATGTATTAGACACTTTAAAATGCCCTACCATAGCATTATCCTTGCAACAAAAAAGCACTAATTTTTAGTGGTCATGTGTCGAGTTCCTGAAAATAGTCACCTTCTGGTTTTTCATAAACAAAACATAATCTTATATCTAAATAACATTTCAAGTATTATGAGTTCGCCTGGTCATATTTATCAGCTTAGACTTGTAGAAATGTCTTTGTTGATCCATTCGAATTGGGTACACTCTCATTTTAATAGATAGAGAGAGACGGAACATCTTCTTCTGCAGATCCAGTAGAACTTCCAATGCCATTCAGCTTTTAAAATCAGCTGTATGACATTATAAACCAATTCTATTCATTAAGAACAAATAGCAGATATGAACTTTATTGCAAAATGATCCAATATAACAGAGGTACAGAAACTTTATCCTTGACATAAAATTTAGACTTCAGTGGCCACAAATATAGAATTCCTCAATTAAAGGCTACAAAAATCAATCATCTAAAATTTCTAAATAACTAAATTGTAAGGAAAAAATGCATAGTTCTGTACAACTTTAGTGACTCCTTGTCCTTCTATCAAAACTAAACTGTCAAATCTCATCAAAATGTAGTCTCAAAATACATAAGAATTTCTTAAACTTCTGTCTTGAAAAATTAACCTGTGTCTGGGTCATCCCACTTATAAAAAGAAAGGAATTGGCAAAGTAGTAATATCCTGCTTCTTACCCTGCTCTTTGCTATCAGCAATTTCCTTCAAAGTAGTCCACGATTTTCTCCTTCGTTTACTTGACATGCCACTAGTTTTTTCTGAATTTGTGGGGATAGAACTGTCTTCAGATTCAGCTGGTTTCTTAGTCGTCGATCTGTTTCTCTTTCTCTTCTTCGCTTCCAACAAAGTGGTTCCAATTCTCACCACTGGTGTTGCAGTACTGTCAATAATAGGAAATTCTTCAGATCTTTCCAGTAAAGAAAGTAAAGTTGGCTCATCCTTTTTATTATTAACCTCGTCTACTACCGGCAAAGCTGGCTCATCCTTTTTATTAACCTCATCTTTACCTCTACTATCCTTCTGTGAGCTAACAGGCTTCTGAGATTTCGATTTAGTGGGTTTTGATATTTTAGTTGTCTTGATCTTTGACGGGCAAATCTGTTTAATATGTCCTTTTGGAGTACCTCCCTTCACATTCCTCCGTGAACAATAATGGCAGGAATACACTACATTGTTCTTCGTGGAACTACAAGATTTCTTACTTTTACTTCTTCGTCGTGCCTTTGCTTTATTTTTCTCAATTCTAACTGTGCAGTTGAATCCAGGCTGAAGAATAGTTTCACATCTGCAAACCAAAAAGACATATAATCTATATAAAATCTTTGATAGAATAATCTGACTAAAAATTCAAAATAGACAAACTAATTGATAGGGAACCCTTTGGATAAAAAGTCCAAATGACCAAGATTTATCAGCATTTTGCTCCTAGTGGCAAATGATCTTTTACAAGGTAGATATGAGCCTCGCAAAACCAACCGAAAAAAAAAAGGGCAGGCTTTTAATCCTTCAAGCACATAATAAATTATGTGTGGAGGTGGAGATGTTATGACGGATATCTCCATCTAAACCCAGTTAAAGTTCTTAGTTCATCTACTCAGCGATATACCTCTTAACTCATATCTCTATTACAAGTGAAGAGCTCATAAACAAAAGAACTGAGATACTCCTAAGCAAATGAATGACAGTGTCATGAAGTAGCAACAAATCCTTGAATTCAAAAGTTACAAGTTTTTTAAATCTAGAACTTCACCAAAAACTATGCTGATATACATCAAAGGGGAAACCTTTGACAAGAAAATCTGATTATCAGCATTTTGCTCCTGATGTTATACGATCTTGTATAAAATAAGTAAATATCAATCTCACAGCAAAAATATGGCAGGCTTTAATTATTCAAGCACATAAGAATTGAGATACTACTAAGCAAATGAATGACATGTTGAATTTCAGCTCACATATCATGATTTAGTAAAATATCCTTGAATCCAAAAGCTATGAGTTTCTTAGTCTCGAACTTCCCCAAAATGCATGGTGATATACAGTAAAAATGCAACACAATGTATCAAATCTTTTAGCTAGAACAAGTAATAATGGGGCGATGATCCATATGATCTTGTATAAAATAAATAGATACCAACCTCGCAAAACTATTGAAAATGAAAAGTCAGGCTTTAATTCTTTACCACACAATAATTCCATGTGGAGTGAAGAGATTCTAAAAGATATCTCTATCTAACCCTTATTGAATGTTGGATTTCATAGCTTATGCTCTCTGATTGAATAAACCTCTTTAGTCATTAAACTTCCAAGAAAGTGAAAAGCTCGCAAACAACAGGACTAAAATATCAGTAAGTGAACTGGCATTATCACAGCAAATCTATGTTTCAGTTCATTCATCATGATTCGGGGGGAATCCACAAGTTCAAAAGCTATAAGATTAGCATTCAAGTCTATAACTTCACTGAAAAACATGCTGATACACATGTAGCATGCAGCACAATGTATTCACTCTTTTCTAGTATAAAAAACTTTATTTACTATTCGAGCTTCTGGTTCAAATCCATTTACTCATAATTCATAAGAAAGCTCGAAATCAATCAAACACCATGATTTAAGCAAATAATAATCCATGACTTCAAAAGCTATAATATTCTTGACTCTTTTTTCTATATTCAAACTGGGTCAAATTCCTTTTACTCAAAATCGAGTGAAGAAAAGTTGGAAAGCAAAACAAACCTCCGGCAAGAAAAGAGAGAAGGGTTAGGAGAAACACCCAAAGACTCCCCAACAGAGGCCAGCCTTTGGCCAAAGAAGGCAGCCAAAGAAGGGATAGAAGCCTCCCCACTAGCCCATATAGCTAGCTTCTCCAAGTGCTCAACCTTCAACAAGTGCTTGGCGTTTGAAGAGGACCCTCCTCCTCCTCCTCCTCCTCCCCCTCTCTTCTGCTGCTTTTTCCCTGTCGTTTCTTCTCTCAGCGATATCGTATTGCTTGACCCAATTGCTGAGTTTGCCACCTTTCTTGACCCTCCTCTCTTGCCCATCTTCTGCTCTGCTCTGTAATAGCTTCTCAGTCTTCTCCAAGGCCGGCCCGCTGAGTATATAGCCAGGGGTTTGAGAAATTTTATTAAATATGCTCCTTAGTACGCCTAATAACGTCCATATGCTCCACCCAAAAATTATCTCGACAATATGCTTTTGGATTACTTATGGGCACAAATACCCCTAAAAATAACTATGCTCCATCTTTGAAAAACACTCGGAGGTTTCAACTTGCAAGACCACCATCATGCGGAAAAAAAAAGATAAAAGGGTGCCTGAGAATATATATGGCTGTAGCCGATCACACTCGTCATAATATAATGCAAAATACACACAAAACATGTATATATATATATATATATATTTTATATTAATGAAAGCAGGAATCTCAAAACCAAATTACATTTACAAGAATCAAAACCGAAAAATTGAACCCAGTTGAAGCTTCTGGCAGAAAATCAGTAAGGCTCCTCCAAAGCTTACGTTAAACCATAATAATAATAATAATAATAATAATAATAATAATAATTAGTAAAAGCTTCAAAATAGAGCTAGAGGGTCTTCGAAATTAAGTCGAAGTGGAAATGTGAAATATCATAGTCTTCATCGGCACCGTTGAGAACAAAGCATCGAATAGGTCGAAACATCAATGAAATTCGATGCATTATATTACCATACCAAATGGATGTAATTCGATGCATTTACCTTATCCTTGATAATGGGCAGTTTCGTTAAAGCCGTCGGAGCAAGAAATTTCGTTTTGGTCCTTGGGTTCCGTTCAGAGATCGACCGAGAGAGAGAGAGAGAGAGAAGGGAAATGAGTAGAGAAAAGAAAGAAAGAAGCGAGAAGTATGAGTTTTTTGAAAGAGAGCGAAAGAGTTTTTAGGATTTCTCGGAATTTTTTTTTCTTTTCAGAAGACAAAACGATGCTCGTGTATTTTTAGGGTATTTTTGAAACAACTATTGTATGAGAGCTTATATTTGCACACAAATGACATAAAGGTACTTTACCTAGTTGCAAATAGACTAAATTCACAAACTAATTAATACATATAAAATTACTAGAACTAAAAACACTCACTACACCCCTTGACACAATCTTCAAGCCTGCATTTTTTTTTTTTTCCCCCTCTTTTGTTAACTCTCTACCTCGCAGGCCTTTCCTACTTATTAATCCAAGAATTAGCTAATCCCATGTTCATAACTTTCAAACTTTTCTTTATTTTCGATTATTTTTCTTTATTTTTATGTTCTTTTCTCTTCTTTTTTTTCTTTTTTCTTTTCAGGCTTGAAGAGATTTATTCTCTTCCTCCGCCAGTCGCCCCCCACCCCACTCTCTCTATCCCAACTGTGAATTGAAGAAATCCCCATACGATTGAAATGGATTTGATATTAATATTTAATAATTATATATTATAGTTTTATTTTCTTTGGGTGGTGTTTTTTTGATTGTTGGGAGGTTAGGTGAGTAGTTTTTGTATTTTAATATCTATCTTTTTTTGCTTTTTATCTTTTTTGGGCTTTTTTTTTAAACCTCGATAGAACGAGAAAAATTGAGATAAAAAAAAAAAAGAAGAATAAATGAAACCTAAACAAAGGGAGACATGAGCTTGACTTCTCAAGAATTAAAAACATGAATAAAAACTAAAAAGAGCAAAAAAAATTAGCAAAATCTATAATTAGACTTCGCAATACAATCATTATAAACAAAAGAAAAAATAAAAGAATGATCAATTCACCACTAAATATGACAGATTATGAAAGGTGCACGAGAAGCCAAATAATTAATAAATTACCTTACGATAAATATGGGTCACGACAAAATTCATATGAGATATACACTAAGGCCCTAGACTAAGCTGGTCTCCGACGAAAAGAGACTTTTAAAGAATGAGACAACAAGATAGAAACTACATAAACAGAATCACTCTCCAACCAAAGACATTTCCAACCATATTTCCAAGTAGAATCAATTGCATGAATTGTCGCTGCTAACTGAGCTTCACAAGCATAACCTACTCTTAAAAGAATAGAGAAACAACTACGAACAAACCCACGATGGGTCCTAAATACCCCCACAGTAGTCAGAAAAACCCGAAGTGCCAAAAGCAGAACCATCAGTATTGACCTTAATCTATAAATGAGAATGAGGCATCCAAACAACTTCAATAATGTTATGTGCCTTCTGGGGCCTGACCCTAATACGAAGCTCTCTAAAATTAAAAACTCTGTCATAGAATTAAACATATTACCTGAAGCCAGTGACTCAACCTCTTTAATAGAACGCCATAAGAGCACCAAAACAAAAGTAACAGAGGACTTCTTATCCTCGAAAAGAGCCAAATTCCATAAATGCCAAATAATCCAAAAAATAGAAGTTAGACTAACTTTCCAAAAAGAACAATGTTGAGCTTTATCCTAAATATCTACCACAATACCCTCTAAAAAAATAGGAGTCCGAAAGATAAATGATAAAGTTGACCAAAATTGTTGGGCAACAGGGCAATAAAAGAACAGATGTGACCTACCCCTAATGTTTATCTATTTTCCATGCTTTTATTTGTGTGTTCTAAATATCCACTATTAGTTAATTAAAAAATTATTCTCTGTTAGTTTTAGGGGGGAAAATCTTTCTCTATTATTCTTGTGGAAGGTTTTTATTTTATTATTTATAGTTTTTCTTTTCTAATCTTGGAATGAGGCACTTTAATCCAAGTTCTATGTAATAATTTTTAAATAATAGGATAAAATTGTACTTTAAAAAATAGTTTGATAAAAAAAGGGTGCAAATGTAGGCCCTTATTAGATAGAGCATAGAGCATGTGGATGTTATTAGGCAGATTATGGAGCATATTTTATAAAAATTCTCTGGGGCTTTGTCTCACTCCAAGTCTAAGCAATACTCTTTTTCCCTTTTGTAATATATATGTATTTTTTTTAGTTAAGGGCTTAAGGCTGTAACAAATGAAACAAGTATATATATATATATATATCAATTTAATAGGTATTTTTTTATCTATGTGTAGGTATTTTTTTAGCCGTTTGATCATCATTATCCAACGGTTATAATAATGTGCATGAAAAGATCTGCATCATTAATGTTATTTCTCTCTTACATTTTACTATAAGAAAATATGCATGATAAATTTTCATTGGCCCAAATACTATCTATGTATAGGTAAAAAAAAATTAACCACTAGATTGGTGCCTATATATATATATATATTTATATATATATATATATATACCTTATTTTTTAGACATTTTCATATTTCACAATCTCCAAATTTCAATAAAAATTAAATACCATGATCAAGTTAAATTACAAAGAAAATACCATGAAATTTAAATATTCTATAATTTAATTCCGAGATTCAAACCCTACAAAATGATATCCTAATTAAGAATTTGTAAAATTAATATCTTTTCTTGATTTTTTTGAATAATTTTAGCAAATAAAGATAATAATATATTCCAAATTAAAGAGAATAATAAGAACTAACTCAATTTTAATGAGGAGTATTATTAATTTATTATATTTCATTTACTCAAATTATTTAAAAGGTCAATCAAGGATATTAATTGTCACAAATTTTTATCTCATAATATTATTTTACAGACACCAAAACTCAGTGTCAAAATTACAGAATACTCAAATATATTTTTTTTCACAAATTATCCATATGATTTTCCATTATCTTTTCATATTTTCATAATTAATATTTTTTTGAATACAGTATCATAACTACTCCCGTTCACATTATAAGTTGTCTAAAAAGTTGAAGAGGATTAAGCTTTTTGTTTTTGTTTTTATTAACCTTTATTTTTTTTCTTTAGAATCTACATACCGCTCTTTCTTTGCTTATATATAAGTATCTATTATTTTCAATTTTACAATATACTCCACAAAAATGACAAAAGAAAAAAAAAAAGAAAAGAACTCCAATTTATTTTTCATCTCTCAAGCGCATTGTAGTTCAGATTTCAAAGTTTTTTAGCAATAAATAAATAAATAAAATTGGAAAATAGAGATAAAAGGGAAACTAGGTGAGTTAGATTTGAGGAAATTATTCAATTGGAATTACTTGTTTGTTTGGTAATGTTGATTTTTAGATTGTATTTTTCTATTTTATTCATTTTTTTATTAATTTGTCAATTAATATTATTTAAGAAAACAATTTCATAATAGCTTTTTTTTTAATTGTATTGAGTTGTTTTGTTTATATATTAGGATTAGGACAAATTATCTATTATAAAATATCTATCCTGCCATAATGATTTTAGGAAAAAGATAAAGTTAGAAAATTTGATTCGATCACAAAATGAACTCTTGAAAAGTTTCTCACTTATAATATAAGGAAGGTAAACAACTCAAGTAAAAAAAAAAAAAAAATAACGGGACAAATAAATTTTAATGAATTAAGTGATAATGCTTTTTTCTTTCAATCCTATCATTTGGTTTGGTATTTAAACAAGAGAATAATGATTCCTATAGAATCAGAATTCTTCCATTTTGGTGGAATTGTTATTCCACTAAAAAAATGTATAATTATGATTCCATACCTTTTTTTTTCATATTTTAGAAATATTATTTTCCCTTTTTACTCTATTAGGACATTTAAAAATAAAGATGTTTTGGTCAATATAATACTTATTCCATTCCATTTTATCATATCAACTAAGCAATAAAATATCACTTATATTCTCATTCTAATTCTACTTTATTATAATTTCTATTACCATTTTTATTTCGTCCCACTGACCAAACATTAGCTTCCATGCACTATAATATATGCATGCTTCAGATTGTTTTATTAAAGTTAAATAATAAATCTAAATTATGTTCAATACCAGAAACACCTTAATCTTTGTCTTAGTAATAATAGTACTTATTACCTTAACTTTTGAGAATATAATAGATTTACTAGCTTGTGCATAGTTCTACGCAAGAATAAATTAAAAAAAAAATTAGAACTTTAAGGTCTAATATATAGAACTATTGATGTTTTCGCTTAAAACCTCATTTCTAGTTAAGCCAACGGAGTTTTACAAATTTATTCAAATAGCAGCGAGATAGACTGTTATTGTGCTTATGTGGTCTTGAATGCACTGAGTACAGTGAAAAAGGTCAAGCTTCGATTTATATTTAGATGTTATGTTGGTATTATTTTCTTATTTTCCATAACACCTATTCTTTGGTTTGTATATGTTGTTATGAACGACTGAGTTCCCCCCTCCCCTCTTTTGCTTTTCTATCTTTTTTTTTTTTTTACCTTTTTGGTAATAACGATTTTTTATTTTTATTTTTTTTCCAGTTTCTCCACTTACTTTCGTTCTTGATCAAATGGCACACATATAATAAACGACATAGTTTATAGGTTTCCAGTAATGCAATATATCGTAGTTATTTATAGTTTTTATTTTTCATCAATGAAAACGGGCATTATGAATTTGATCACCCTCTTGTAAAGTATGTAATGAAAGTATAAATCATTAATAAAATTAGGAAATATCAAAATTTTAAATTTGTCCCGTCTTCCTAAAACTCAATCACAATCGAGCTTGATCAAGTGTTATAAAGATTATAAGATATTTTGTGGTTTGTTAAGGAGTGAGTTATTTAAATAATTTTATTTATGTCACATGACAATAAAAGGTAATTTTATAATATTTATGGACGAGCATTATTTTTATTAGGAGGCATACCCCAAATGAAATTACCGCCAATAAAAAAGGTCAAATGGTTACAGACTGATTAACTTCATTTAAGGGTAGATGTTCACAGACTATTTGAAAGAATCATGCCCTTTTGGTTAGAAGTCTTGTTACAACTATGTTTTTCGTTTATAATTACCTCGGCACTTCGTAGGCCATTGATGAAATTGAAACGCTCGGTTTATACGTGTATATATTTATATTCTAGAGTGGAAAAAAAATATATAAAAAATCCCAATGTAACTAATTTCACCATGATAGTATTCGTAAATCTAGTTTAACAGAACCAAGTATCTTTTATAAAATTAAGCCTATAGATACGAGGAATTGTACCGTAATAGAAGACTAGAAATAACATAAGTGACTTTAATGTTAAAAAAATAATAGGTTGTCTTACTATATAATTCTCGCATTATGAATTTTGTACCCTGATTTTACATCGTGTGCTTTCAAGGATGAAAATTCGAAAGCCGAAAACAGTGCAATGACTATAATTCAACCACAATTAAAGAATAAGAAATTTGATTTCAAAAAAATTTAGATAAATGACTAATATTTTAAATTTGATTAAACAGACATTCATTTTTTAAATTTTATAACTAAATATCTATGCATATATATATTTTTATACTTGGTAGATATGTTTATTTATTAATTTCAGTTATTGTACTAAAATAGTGAGTATTTAATTTTTTATATTTAGTATATAAATATATATACCGAACATTTTACTATAATATTTAATAAAATGATATTTACTTAGATTGAGCTTAAAAGTTGGTCATATGTCTATAAAGTCCTTGATTTTTATGTAATTTTACAAAAAAATTGCAAAATCCCCGATTTTGAAATTCTTTGAAAATATCAAATTTTAATTAAAAAAATATAATTTTTAAAAATATTTAAAAAATGCTAATTTTTATTAATTGATAAGATACGAAATAACCAATGAAATTATCTCATGTAATTTGACTGGATACCTTAAATAACTAAATTAGTTACTTCAAGTAACACAACTGGTTGCTCTAAATATCATTGAAAAATACTAATTTTAAAGAAAAAAATAGGATTTTTTTCAAATATTTATTAAAATCATATTTTCTACACAAACTTTTAAAAAGTGATAGTTTTATAAATCATTAAAAATTCAGCCTATTAGGATTTTCAAGTGCTGACTAGTTATTTGACCATTTTTTAGCCCAAAACTTAATATATGACTAAATTCAAAAATTTGTAACTAAATGTCCAGCTCACTTAATAACAAAATTAGAAATATAACATATTTTACAACTTAAGTTTTTTAAAAATTGATATTTATCTATAATTTTTAAAACGTGAATATTTAATTAAATCAATATGAAAAATTGGTCATCCACCTAATTTTCTTTTTTCTATTTTTTTTTTGATACTCTAGCCTGAATTTTTATGAGAAGCCCTTAGTGAATTAACCCCAAAAAAAGTTACACATTTATTTAATACGTGTTTATGTTATTTTCAGAAATATATATTCTTAACTTTTATTTTATAAATACTCGTTTCTAACCATAGGTAAAAATATACATTGTAAATGTACACACATATTTTACACACACCTGAAAACAAGTATTTTTTTTAAAACAAAATTAAAAATTGCTTCGGACAGATATCATATTTTTCGGAATGATATTATATCCAAGACTTTAGAATTAAAATTAATATATATATATATATATATATTACTATTACAGAAAAAATAATGTACATGGGGAGAAGAGCTTTATTCCAGCTGCTTGTTGAATATTTTATTATTTTCGTACTTTGTCAAATATTTTATATTTTTCTTGTTTTAGTCTTTAGTCTGCAGTAAGAGTGCATTAAATTAAATAGAACTTCTTGCCTCAGTTCTTCTTTATTCAGTAGTGTTTATGAAAAAGCCCATGAATTTCTGTCTTCGTTTGAATGGGAACATCGACCATTTAACATTTTTGGGTCAAGCCTAGATGTTATAAATATAGAGCTGCTAATACTCATTTTTGATTATTTTCACATTATTTGCTATTTTTTCTAAATTTATTTTTTTTCTTATCAATATTGTTTATATATATTATGTTCGTTTTACATGTAACATTGTTTTAATTTTTATATTATATTATATATTTATTTATTTATTTTTGGGTGGTTCCTTATGTATTTTTCATTTTTCTTCTTTTTAAATAGAGGTAAGTACTATAATACCATTATATTTACTAAAATGTTTTCCAAATAGTAATCTAAGTTTATCAACGTGCTTTAGGCAAGTACTATAAAAACTAGTATATGGGTTAGTTTGGTAGAGTTGTAGATTTTAAGGAAAACACTTTTAGTTATGCTAAACGAAAAATTTGCTATAACATAAAGTAGTAGAGTGTTTGATAAATTATAATTTTAAAGTATTATGACTTGAAAATGATATATTAAAGTATTTGATAAACTGTATTGACTAAATTATTGTGCAAATATAAAATGACAAAAATAAATATCATTATATAATTATGCATATTTATAGAAATGGTTTATTAATATTTTTTTTAAAAAAATTGAGATGAAAATAAACTCAGTTAAATTTATTTTATTTTCATATGAATTTAAAATTTCAATAAAGAATCAATTTAGTTATTTCAAAATAAATTAATATGAAGAGTATTTTAATAAATTATAATTTAAATATATTAATACTTTTTTAAAAAAATAATATGAAAATAAATTCAATTAAATGTGTAGCATTTTTATTTTTAAGTATGAGTATTTTAGTCATTATAATTTATTCATTAAAAAATAATGTAGATTCTTACATAATTTAAAAACTAAAATTGTTGAATGCCAACTATAACTTTTGACTATATCTTTATCAAAAATCATTAAATAATCTAATTTTCAGATTTTTATCAAATTCATTTTAGTTATCCAGATTGCTCGAAAAGCATTTAGCTATACTAAATTGGCCTATATATATATATATATATATCTCATAATTGAAGAAAGCGTATTTGGACACGTAGCAAAGTGACGTGGCAAAACAGGGGATGCAACTAATTTTGTCTACTTGGCTTTGCTCTGTCCTTGGATTGACGCGGAATAATCTGGTCGTTGGTAAGGCACCGAAACGGTGGGATCTCCAGTGTTGTATGTGAATCTGATCGTGGGCCCAAGTTTTGTTTCTCATTTCTTCCCACCAATAAGACCATTTTTTTTTAATCTTCTATTGTCAAATTAAAATTTTCCCAATTTTACAAACAATTTTTACCAAAAAAATAAAAATAATTAATAATTGGTCCATATAGATTCTAGAAGCATAAAAGAGACACTACTTGAAAATTTTCACGTGGTACGTAGTATGAGGATGTTTACCCGTCAACGATTGGAAAAAAGAGAAAAAGGTCAATGAGCTTAATTGGGCAACTTCTGACTTTTTCAGCATATGAATGACTTAAGAACGCCAACCACCATTGAATAGTATTTGTAATAGAGAGTTCTAAACTATTTTGAGTTTTACTGATTGTGAAGTAATTGTCATGGTACGGCTTACTTTGTCTTCTTACTTTCAAATTGGTTCTACAGCTTGAGTTAAGGAAAGTTGTGATTGTTTAGTTTGCATCACTGATTCGTAAGAGAGTATAATTTTGGGGGATCAATCTAATAGTTAACAATTTGTTGCATCAATTCTCTAAAAAATTAAAAATAATTAATCAAAATTTCTCTTATTATCCAATTTTAGTATTTTACCCTTTTTATTGAATCGTGTAATATCNTATTAATTTAAAATTTAAAATATTAAAAATAAATTACATAAAAATTAATTCAAAAATAAGTTTTAATAAGTTAATTAAACATTCATGAATAATTATAATTTACCATAATAAATAATTCATGATTAATTTATTAAACGTACAGAATTTATAATTTATTTGTTGTGATATATAATTAATTTACCTATATATATATATTTGTATATAATAAAATACTGCTATTTTTACATGGTAAAATTATCAATCTATCATGTATATATAATATATGTTTGTATATAATAAAATACTGCTATTTTTACATGGTAAAATTATCGATCTATCATGTCTATATATATAGGGTACCAATTCAGTAAGTATTTTTTTTTTTTATCTATATATAGGTATCAATTTGGCTAAAATTATCGATCTATCATGTATATATATATATATAGGATACCAATTCAATAAGTATTTTTTTTTTTTACCTATATATAAGTATCAATTTGGCTAATGAAAATTTAACATGTACATTTTTTTGTTGTAAAAAGTAAGAAAGAGAAAGAACATTAATAATATACGTCTTTTCGTGCACTTCGTTATAGCCATTGAATCACCATTAGATGGTGATCTAACGGCTAAAAAAAAATACTTACCATAGATAAAGAAAAAAAATACTTATTGGATTGGCAACGTTGTGTGTATATATACATGTTAACAACATTCACTTTTTAATCAAGAAAGAAAGAAATGCGCACTACTCGATTCCACTCCATTGTTCTTTCCCTGTCACTTAATCACTTGCAAGCAAATCTTCGTCGGTTTCAACTCCGGCGCCGATGACCTAGAATCCGATGAACAATTTGACCTCCCAAACTTCAAGTGCGGCACATGCGGCTCCAACTACACCGTTTCGGTGGTGACAGATTCCAATTCTCACTGTTTTGAATCACAAAGCAGTAATCGTGTCTATGAGGGTGTGGAGCCCTCGGCACCATTGATTTTGGGGGGCTGATCAGGGCCGTCTTGGGTGGGTAAGGTGTATAGTGTGGAGGTGATGAAAAGACATAATGATGTTAAAGCTGTTGTTGGAAGTATTAGCAAGCTTTTATCTCTTTAATCGTAAATTAAAGTAAAAGAAATGAAATTGGTTTGCTTTATATCATTTTTTTTTCCCTCCAATAGTATTTAATTTTTATTATATTAATTGTATATTTTTCTCATATTTTTTTTAATATTTTATCGTAAAAATTAAAACTACTAATTTATTTCAATTTATGACTTTACATGAAGAAAATTAGCTTTAGACGTATTTTAAAATAGTTTTTGATTTCTTGTGCTGACTTATCTTTTCACTTATTTTAGGAGTGCTTTAATAATTGTGTGACTTATCTTTTCACTTATTTTAGGAGTGCTTTAATAATTGTGTGAGCTACAACTATAACTTTATATATGTTTAACTCAAATCCCAAAAAATGGGACGTTTCAGTACATATCCATTCTTTAAATAAATCTAATTATCCATGAATAACTAATCCACAGGTTATCAGCTTTTAGAGGCTCATTTAAAATATATAAATAAATAAATAAGCAAGGAAAAATGATTCAATAATGTGACAAAAACATTATATTTTCCATTTGAAATTGCGTGGAAATTAAGAAAAACACGAAAAATTATTTAATCACCACTGAAATTATAAAATTTATAATTGTTGCTTAAAAAAAAAAAAAAAAAAGAAGACTAAGTCGTATTAGTTCCATTGGCTCTTATTACACGTTCAATGACGGGCTCTTGTTACACGTTCAATGATGGGGACAAGGATTGGGACCACATAAATTAAAAAAATTAATGATATCAAAGCCACTATTATTCTAATTTCTATCTATCAACTCAACCTATAGCTACCATTCCTCCATAATTGATTCTTTGACTGGGAAATAGAAAATAATTACAACATTTTATTAACTTCTGTTGGTCATGGATAATGGATGTAACCAGTAATTAATTATATTGTAGATAATGCCAAAATCAATTTTAAATACCTTATAAGCTTAGCCATATGAAATACCAATAGCATTGCATGGTTAAAGGATATAAATATAATGTGTATAAGTTAATGACAATTTCCTTTTAATCTCTTACACAAGTCCCCATTATATCAGAGCTTGGACGCTGCTACGTACATGATGATGCATTGAGATTTGAGATAAAGGCGTTTTCTGCTTGCTACTCAAAAAAAATATTGATAATAAATTAATAATACAAGCATACTCGTCCAAAAACTCGCAGGCTAGGACTAGTAAAAAAGTTTATATTTATTGGTCAATTAACGAGTTTGAAGGGCAATTTAAGTAAATCTACAATACCCTATCTTTTGCCTCCATAATAATATAATAGGACGAAGATACCGATTTTTAACGACATTGTCTACTTGTGGGCTTTTTCTTTGTATACATACGTGGAAATGTGTAATGTTCATCACTTGTATGACCTTTTATGTAATTTTGAGTAAGTGAACATAAATGAAAACCAAAACAGAAGCGAGTAAATAAACCGGTCCTAATCTAAACCGCACAAGATAGTCTTTCTTCGGAAAGACTATTCTTGCAAGCGATACTTTCTCCTTTTTATTATGTTATATATTATTTTGTCCATAAGAATCGTGTAGGTAAAGGCTGCCTTGATTTTGAAGTTTCTTCTTTGTTTTTAAATATATATTTTGGGACATTTATCAATTTGACTCTCTTTAAATAAAAACCATTTAATGATAACAAAAACAAACAAATTATAAATTATTTATAAAATTAAGACTTTCATTCAATAAAGAATTCACATTTCTAAAATATTTGATCATGTTGAAAAAAGTATAGTAAAAGAGGTGCAACTGGAATAGACGGATGAAAATGTGGTCGAAATATTTCAACCATCAGTCGAAAGTGATTAGATCAATGATCGAAATGTTTTGACCCTTGTTGAACAGTGGCATAGTTGAGATTGAGATTGAGATCGGCAATGGTGACAGAGTGCTGTAGGTGACGATGATATCAAAATAAGTTTAGAGGAGTTTGCTAGAAAATAAATTATTTTAAGATTTGCTAAAGAATATTGTTTTAAATAATTTCAGATGTGTGACATGTCAATAAAAATTAATTTTGATAATATTTATGGATTTTTTTTTTCATTACGAGGACACTAATAGATTTCTTGGTGAAATACTGTATTCTTTTTTAACATAAGATGACATAGATTTTTTAAAAAAAGTAGAGCTTAATTAATGACATTCACTTATTATAAATTAAAAGAAAATAACTATTACTACCCAATCCTCACCTCGTCCAATTGAGAATAATAGATTTTTTCGCTTACCTCTAGTGTGACTCGAATTTGGGACCGATATTCCAAATAATGGATATTCTTAACACTTGAGTCAATCTACTTTGTCAAGATGACAAAGATTAAGAGTTTGTTTGACAACATATATATTTTTTTTTTTAATTTTAAAAGCAAAGTGAATGTAAAGAAAAATGTTTCAAAAAATTTACAATTCAGTTAACTTTTAACTAAATTATACAAAATCAAGACTTGTTTACTTTATCATCAAAGTGGTATTGTTGGTTCTACTTTAAGAAAATAAAATAAAATACAATTAAAAATAACAATATTTAATTAAATAAAATAAATGGAATCCATAAAGGGAAAGCAAAGATAAAGAATAAAATGATTATTAAAAACCAAACATGGCCTTACAAAAAAAGAAAACACCTCCTTTTCCCAGTGTCAAGGATCTTCCCGACTCACGGAGCAAGATACACAATGGCCGTACCGTGAATATTTAGTTAATTAGGGGGCATAATCTTAATCCATGAGTTATTCTAACCTCAGACGTCTGTCACCCAGATCTAAAAAAACCAACGATCCCTTTCAAGGACACGTGTTCCTACACTCGGTCACATTCGCCGCCACGACCGACCCTTCTCCCTGAGCCTGGTTCACAATTTATTAACCACACAAAAAGAAAAAAACACACCTTCTTCGACCAAAAAAAAAAAAAAAAAATCAGGGGAGAGATTCATCTAATCCTTCTCTTTAACAGTTTTCAGTTTCTCTCTCTGAGGCTCAAAGTCTTCTTCAACACCCAGGTTTTAATTTATCTTAATTATATATTTATTGTTTATTTTCTCTGATTATTGAAGTTTTATAGCTTTTTTCTCAGTTTGTATATATTTAGATTTTGTCTAGTTGGGGTTGGTTGGAATTGAAATCTGGTTAAATTTAGAGTTAGAAGAAGGTGTTTTCAGCTCAGATTTTGGGGGTGTGTTTTGCTGTGTATGTATATTCTGGTTCTGTAATTTTGAGAAAAAAGCTTTTGCTTTTTCTCTAACGGTTGGGTTTTTATGGCTATTTAAACTTTGGGTATTTATAGTTTGGGGCTAAGGAGTTGGGTTTGATTTGGGATACTTTGTTGTTAGCTTGAAGGGGGGTGTTTGTGGTGGTTCTTTGGCATTGTTTTTGAATTTGGTTGTGGGAAAAGGCTGTTCTTTTCTTTACCCATTTTCTGGTGCTAAAGAATAATATATAAATATATATGGACTCCTTCGCCCCATATAGGATTGTGGTATTTTAGTGCTAGAAAAAATCCTAAGTTGGGTAGGTTTTATAGGTTTCAAATTGGTTCCGGATTTTGGATTTGGCGATTCATTCTGTGAAAGTTTTCAAAAGGGTATATTTTGTATTAGGACAACTTGGTTATTCTGAGTTGGATTGTGCTTTTAAAACTCGAAGCGAAGATGGTTGAATCTCTGGCTGCAACATCTCTTCTTGGGCATAGACCCCTTTATGGGGGAACTTTTGTTAAGGATGTTCCCAGCAAGAGAAAATCTCCTAATAGCTGTAATTTCCTGATAACGAAATTCTCTGGCAAAAGGCTTGTCGCATCCTCTCCTTTGCCAAGACTGAAAGTTGATCGATTGGTGGTTTTGCCAATTAAGGCTCTTGCAATGGAGCTGACGAAAGAGGCTTATTCATTCAAGGAGGATAAGATTCCCCAGGATTGGAATTATCAGATTGATACTGGTATAGAGGGGAAGCCTAGTTTGTGGCCACCAGAGAATAAGGCAGACAAGCCTTCACTACAAAATCCTTTGCTTCGACAAGAAAGGATGGGTTGTGGTTGGTTAGGTGCCATATTTGAGTGGGAAGGGGTTTTGATAGAAGACAACCCTGATCTCGAGAAGCAAGCGTGGCTCGTTCTTGCTGAAGAAGAAGGGAAATCTCCGCCACCGGCTTTCATACTTCGAAGAATAGAAGGGATGAAGAATGAGCAGGCGATCTCAGAAGTTCTGTGCTGGTCGAGAGATCCATCGCAGCTGAGAAGAATGGCTGCTAGAAAGGAGGAAATTTACCAGGCTTTGCAAGGTGGGATATACAGATTACGAACAGGTTCAAAAGAGTTTGTCAATGTTTTGATGCATTACAAGATACCAATGGCATTGGTTTCTACACGTCCTAGAAAAACTCTTGAGAATGCGATTGGAACAATTGGTATTGAAGGATACTTCAATGTGATTGTGGCTGCGGAGGATGTTCATAGAGGGAAGCCTGATCCAGAAATGTTTGTCTATGCTGCTCAGCTTCTAAAGTTCATACCTGAACGCTGCATTGTGTTTGGAAACTCGAATCAAACTGTGGAGGCTGCTCATGATGCCCGGATGAAGTGTGTTGCGGTTGCTAGCAAGCATCCTGTCTATGAGCTTGGGGCTGCGGATTTGGTCGTGAGACGTCTAGATGAGCTCTCTGTGGTTGACTTGAAGAATCTGGCTGATATCGAATCAGCTGAATATGGTTCTGCAGAGCCAGAGTTGGAACTGGAGGAAGAAGATGATAATCCATCGTCCTCCACTTTAGCAGCCGTTGATGATAATTTCTGGTAACCATATGAAATGTACAGTTCTTTATTCATTACTGATTCTTGATGATAATAGCTATATATTGACAATGCTGTGTATAGGGAAGGGAAAAAAAAAAAAGAAGGCCAAAAAGGGGGGAAAAAAATAGGATCAGATTGGTGGTGGTCTCCATTGGACTACGTTAATGTTATCATGTATGTATTCTCTGTACAATTATATATATCTGTGGAACTTTCAGAGTAAAATTGGTGCTGCGTCTCTTATCCTACACTTTGGTAGAATGAATTATGCTTCAGATGCCAGACTAAATGTCACCTTGGATCAGTCAAATTCAAATAGCTGATTGTGTTTTATGTAGCACCATTTATGAGCTAAAGCCTTGTTTGATCTGGCACATAAGATACCCCATTATGATTAATACTACCCAGAACTAGAAGGTCGTTGTTATCTTGAATGATATAACTCTGCGCCAGTTAGCTCAGACGTACATATAACACAAACATAGAGCAAACCCAAAAGTTAACCATGACAGTCTTCTAAAAGATCACCTGACCTTTTTAGCCTTTCCCATATCAGGTTCTAAGATGGCATTGCCCCTTCCCAGCTCTGACTTTGACCCAGTTTCCTTGCATTGACTCCTAACAAATTTCGGGCCCGTCGAAAGGCCCATCAGAAAAATCTTGGGCCGACAAAGGTCAGATTTTTTTCATTAAAAAAAAAAAGAGAAATGGACCTAACTAGTGGTATGACTTCTAAAGGGTATTTTGTAAAATGACTCTTTTAGGATTGTCTTAATATCAGACTAATGACGAGGAGATTTGATTTTTTATGGTATTTTTTCAAAAAAATTGAAAAATCCCGGACTTAATTATGAAAATATCACTTTTAAAAGTATTTAGAAAAATATTATTTTTTTGAATCATGAGATTCTTAAAGTAACTAGTCGAGTTACGGAACAGTTACTAACCTAACTAGTTATCTCAAGTACCGTTAAAATATGCCAAACTTGAACAGTTACTAACCTGGTTATCTCAAGTACCGTTAAAAGATGCCAAATTTAAAGAAAAATAGTATTTTTCTAAATATTTTTTAAAAGTGTTATTGTTCTAATAATACTTGTAAAAAGTGATATTTTTCTAAATCTATCCGGGATTTTTCAAAAAAAAATGAGTCCATCCGGGATTTTTCAATTTTTATTATCTTGGGCCTGGAATTTTGTAAATAGCCCAATGATGATTGGTGGCCATTAGTCTGTGGCTGGTCATAGAAAAGTCATAGATGCATGTTCATAAAATATGGTGACCAATTGTTGTGTTCTATGGACTAATCGTTGTGAAGAACCTAAAAAAAGTTATTTCGGCCCAAATTACTCTAATTTGCTCCTTTGTCCTTATCCATAAGGACTTAAAGATGGTTTTCTTGAGCCACATTGGCTACGTTTTGGGTCGATTTGGTCTAAGTTTAGAAGCTAAAACCATTAACCAAACCGAATTTGTAAAATCTTGATTGGTTTGGTCGGTATAGGACTTTTGAAGAAAACTAAACCAAACTAAAACACATTTAGGAGGTTTGGTTTAGTCGGTTTAGACTTTTAGGCTTCATAATTTTGTTCCTTTTTAATACGTTAGAAAGTTCGAATGTTCGAATGTGTAGTGATTTAATCTACCGTTGTAATTGACCATAGATTAAATATAAATTTCACCATAATTAAAAATCTAACTTTACCATAAAATTGAGATAAATATAACTACCATTAATCTTTAAAGTTTCCACCAATAAACGATTTGTTTTCTACTGAGGTAAAGCAACTAGGTTACAGTCTAACAAAATACGCAAATGAGTTTGTATTTTTTAAGGCTATAAGGAGTATACAAAAATAAATAAATATATAAATAAAATAAATATATATATTTGTTGGTTTTAGTTCGTCGATTTCACGTTCTAAAATCATTAATTAAACCGATCAACAAAATGAGTTTTTTAAACTAGCCGAATTAACCAAATTTCTAAGAATATCGAACAATTTAGTTTTGATTGGTCAATTTCAATGACTCAACGGATTTTTAAAACACACTTACGTGTGGACTTTAGTAAGGGCAGTTGCCCCTCCTTAACTTTAATGTTTGTTGTAAATTGCACGTAAGTATTTAAAAAACTCTTTGCTTCCTTTGAACTTGGCTTTTGCCTTACTTGCACTTATTTTAAAAAAATCCTCAAATTTTGAGTTAGAAGACCGTTCTTCACTTATTTTAAGTAAATACTCAAGTTCTGAGTCAGGCTTTCCTACTCATCTGCTCATCTTATTCTTAGCTCCACTGGATTAGGTTCATAACTCTGGCCCCGAACACATGGCACCCATATTACATATGATAGTTCTCTATAGTGAGACTTGAGAATAAGAGCTCCCTATAAAGGTGTGTGGGTGGTGCCGATTAAAATTAGTTTGTGACTATGATCCATCTCTCTACCGTGGTGTGTTTATTCTTAGGTCCTTGTTACAAGTTTATCGAACTCGTCCACATTTAAGCAAAAATAGTAGGCCAACCCATTTTCTCTTCTCAGTAGTCAGTTTTTCACTCTGGTCACAATAATTACGCATTGTAGCTAGTGATGTCCAAAACAGAACTCCATTTTCTTCTTCTAGCTTGGCCCTTGTAATTTTTTAAATGCATTATATCTTGTATTTTTACACGAATAAATAGTTTTTATATCTATTTTTGGACTCTTGAAAGTTGAAATAATATATTTTTATTAAAAACAAATATGGTTTGTTTTCTTTCCAAATAGATCAGTTTTTTGGGGCCTAACAGAGGCAAAGGACCTCACCAGGAGGGCAATTTTTTTATGATTTTTTTTTTCTATAATTATTTTTTTAGAACTAGTGAAAAACTTTTGGCCACTTTGACCTCTTTTCACATTTATTTTTTTTAAAAATGTCAAAAAAATTTAACTAGTCGTTTAAAAAAAATCATCTTTAAAAAAAGAGGGAAAAAAAAGGGGGTTATTTTAACCCTAAGTTACTCTTACTCAGGTCCATTTTCCGCTGACTTGGCCTATACTGGCTGGGCATAACTCGAATAAAATTTGAGTATTTATAAGAAATGGCGTTTATTTAAGTTTAATTTAAAAAATGGCAATTTTTATATCAATTTAATAAATGATTATTTTATAGTTTTATTTTGATAAATAACCATTTTTAGTTGATCTATTTTTTATAGAGTAAATCGATTTTTTAAAAAATAAATCAATATATTTTGATAAACTAAATATCAAAAAGGGTTATTTAAAAAAAAATTCAAATTTTAGCTATTTTTAACATTGTTTAAAAAACGATTATTTTGAAAACCATGATCTAAAATTCGGACATTTGACTAAAAAGCCCATAAAAATTTGACAGCACTAATGATAGCCGAGCAAACAATTTCAAACTTTCAACTATTCAAAGAAACTTGCTCAATATGGTTTTTATCAATAAAGAGCGGAGGCTAAACCAGCTGTACCAATACCATGGGCATGATTAAAGCCTTAAAAGGGCATGTTTGCTAGGTTGGCTTAGGGATGTGATTAAGATTATTTATCTTGAGGGATTTTATTGACACCTCAAACCAATGGATAAGCCTCCCATTATTTCATATAACGACTAAACAGTAAATCTTGTACCATAAACTAGTACTAGTTGAAATGACATGTATTTTAACTACTCTTTATTTTAAAGTATAAATATTCTATTTAAAATTATGTGACTAAAAATAATATTACATTATTGATATAAATATTTTGTGTAAGATTTTATGCTATGTTTGGTAGGAATAAAAATGGAGAGAAAGGAAAATATTTGAGAGAAAAGTGGAGGAAAATTTAAAAATTAAGTTGTTTGGTAAGAGAGAAAAAAAAAAGAGTAGAGAAAAGACGAGAAAAAAAGTAGTAGAGCTTATACAATTTCTCTCTCCTCCCCATAAAATAGAGAGAAAATAGAAAGAAAAATTTGTGTGGTGTATAAGTAAGTCAAATTACTAAAATACCTTAAAATACTTAACTTTAAATAATAATTATAAATGGACAAAATAATTATTTTAAATTAAATTAATTTTCTTTCCTCTTTACATACCAAACAATTATTAGGAAAAAATATTTTCTTTTCCATCTTACACATTTTTTTTCCCTCCTATTTTTTTCTCCACTCTTATTTTCTTTCATCTCTTCTAAACGTAGCCTTAATTTTCCAATCTTTACTCAATGACTAAATTGGACATAAAAGTTTGAAAGCATCCCTTTATTAAAAAATGATTAAACTAGAATAAATCCTAAAAATAAAATCAAGTAAAGATAAACCACCATTATATGTACCCTTACAGAGAATGCTAAATAAAAAAAAATATATAAATGAAACCCTTCTTCGCCCATCATATATTTGCAAACAAATTTTTTTTTTCCCTGAATTGTATAGGAAAGAGTAAAACATCAGAATTTTTTTCATAATGCTGCTTTTGTAGGTGTAAGAAACGGTCATTCTTCACAGTATATTCATTTGCTTCGAGTTACAAATTCATCTCCAAATTATACTTTTCTAGCTAGTTTTGTTTTTATATTACCCTTATTCCTTTCCTTTTCGTTTTTTTTTCCCTTTTATTATTGCTTTTAAGTCCTTTTTCATGTAATAAGTTACAATTTCTAAACAAAGAAAAATCAGTAAAAAGGATCAAAACGAGAAGAAAAACTAAATCATAAAGAGTAAAAGGGAAAGGATACAACTATCTATTAAGAGATGTACAAAGCAGGGGAGATAATCAACATGAGGGAAAGTTAGGGTTGACTGAGTAAATCTTGGGAAAAGAAGAAGAAGAGGACAAAAAATAGAGAAGATGGATGCTACAATATTTAGAGGAAGATGATTCGAGTCCAGAGGTATATTTGTATAAGGGGTGCATTAATAAGGGTGTTTTTGTCAATTTATTATTTATTATTCAGTTTTGTCTTTTAACAAATATAAGGGTTGCCCAAATGCAAGAGAGGGGTGTCAACATAGCTCCCCCTTCCCACATTTGGGGCCAATATAGAATTGACATAAATTATTCATTTCCTAAAATTAGTCTGATTTATACGAAATAACATATCCCATTAAAAAATGTGGGATTATAGTACTCCCATAATCCAATATTAATGTCCCCATCTCAATCTTATTACGAATTAAATCCTCTATTATTTATTAGCGAGAGCAATAAAAATAAAAAATAAAATAAAACACATATAAAATTTATAGTGATTCACTCTCAATGTGATAGTTACGTCTATTCCACTACTGCAGATTTAAACTATGGTAAAGAAGAACAAAAAAAAATCTCAAACCTAAAGTCATTCAGAATTGTGATTTCTCATATCTCTTTCTACCAAACATCGGCCTTAATGTCATTTACTTATTATTAGTGACGGAGCCAAGAAATTTTTTTATAGGGGTATATACTTAGTTGATTTTGAAATATATTAGTCAGCATAGACTAATACAAAATTAAAAATAATATTTAAAGTGAGTTTAAACAAAAATTATCCAAAGTAAGTGCAAAATTAAGTATTTCAAAATAATATAAATAAAGTTTAAATAAAATAAAAAATTAGTGGTCATAAGGCATTTATTGAATTTTTCTTATGAAATATGGGGGCAAAAATTATAACTATAAAATTTTAGAGAGGCAAATAAAGAATAAGACTGAATTTTTTAAATAAAGGGTAGGATAAAAAATACAATTTTCAAGAAAGTGAGGGGGCACTGCCCCCATTGATCCCGTACTAGCTCGTGCTTGCTTATTAGGAAATGTAGGGCAATTGTGTACGCTTCTGGTCAATAAAACGATATTCCTTAGTACAATTAGACTTCATACATCTAACAGATCCAAATTCTAATACTAACAGGAAAATAAAAGCAGTATATAATAAATTTTGTAGGAATTCATGGTTGGAAAATACGAGGCTAACCCAGGTGAACTACCAACCATCAGTGATTGGGAAAATCATTTGGGAATGTTATATACTGAGGTTTATTAACTCTGCAATATTTATGCTTAGTTTTTTTTTTCTTTTTTTTTTTTTTTTTTGCTAAATTAGACTAAACAATTAAATAACATTTATTGTTGTTTGAGTTGAGTTCAGGTGAGCCTGAAGAGATATCTGGAGATGAGAGGTGCAGACTGCAGATGCAGGGTCTTTAACCATGATATGTGCTTTGCCAGCATTTTGGGTATTTTCCCCCTTTTTTTTTTATATATAAAAGTTAATCTATTTGTTTTCAGCCTTTTATTATTAGACAATTATAACACTTAAACAAGTTTTATTTCAATTAATTATCCTGATCAGGTTGGTTTACTTTATGATGAGATTTCACTATAAATGTTACTGGCATGATAGTTGATTGGACAGAGGAAGAAAGGGAGATGTTTAAGGGATAACGCAACTATTTTATATCTCAAAACATTATGTTTTAATTTTGTGTATATATTGAACTTAGACACAGCCAGCCAATTAGTTACATATTTCTAATATCAGAAGAAATAATGTGTCATTATTAGGTTCCTAGGAGTGGTCTAGAAACTCCTTTCCCGGATGGATTGCTGAGGCATGTTGCTCCAGATGTTGTGAAGAGGGCAAAAGGTAATTAACCATCTTTCATTGACCATATTGCATATTTTGTTATTGTTGTTGTCGTTTAGGCATATATTTGTCGTTGGTGCGAGATGAGTTGGAGAGGAGAGGTTTTACAGAATCAAGGTATATTTATAAGTATATTTTAATGAAATCAGCTCTGCTCTGTGCTAAAGCTTTAAAGTACTCTTGTGTGATCCATAACGAGACGGACGGACTGGTGTTGTTGTCTCCTTAACGCCGTTGTCGTTTTCTACATTTCTGTCGTTTCAAAGAGATTGTCGTTTTTATATATCTGTCGTTTAATTCATTGTTGTTTCTTGAAAGAATTATTGATGTCGTCGTTTTTTATGTCATTGTTCATTTTTACCTCTATCTTTGTTGATTTATAAAGTTCCTGTCGGTTTCATTTAATATTCGTGTGTATGTATATCATGTGAAATCATGGATTAGCAAATATGGATAATTGAGTGTTTTTTTTTTTTTCCCCCAAAATGCTCTCTATTATTTTTAATCATCTTGCGTATATGTGGCTTAATTGCAGAATAGGGACTGAGCATGAAAAGTTTGGTTTTCAACTTGAAACTTTAAGACCTTTGAGATATGGTCAAATAGCAGAGTTGCTCAATGCTCTGGCTCAGAACTTTGAGTGGGACAGAGTAATGGAAGGTCCTAATGTTATAGGACTGAAAAAGGTCAATACTTTTAAAGTCTTTTCTTACTTTTAAATTATTTCAGTGCATTAAAATCTATTTGTAGATGATAAATAATTACCAAACACATATATATATATATATATATGTATCTGTCTTATTTATCTATTTATTTTCATCATTAAAATAAAAAAAATAAAAAAAATAAAAAAAAACTGTTGGGCAGGGAAAACAAAGCATATCATTAGGCCAGGTGGTCAACTTGAGCTTAGTGGCGCCCCTCTTGTAACTTTGCACGAGACTTGTGCTGAAATTGATTCCCACCTAGATCAGGTCATCAGCTTTTAATATTTGGAAGATTATTATTAAACTAATACCATTGGGAAAACCACCATAATTAATTATCTGATTTATTTATTAGTTTCATTTTGTAAATTTGGATAGGTTAAATCTGTTGCAGAAGACATGGGAATCAGATTTTTGGGAATTTTCAACCCAAGTGGAAAACCGAAGACATGCCTCGAATGCCCAAGGTATTACTTTAATATATACAGTAAAATCTATGTGAATCAGTACTACTGGATTAGAAAAAATTATTATTTTAACGAAGTTATTTATTTATTTGATAAATAAATAATTTTTCAATTTATCGATAATTGAATATTTAAAATAGAATAATCCTAAAAAAATTACTCGTTACAACGTCAATACAATACATATAATGCGTTCTATGCATTGCAAAATTTGAGAAAATTAAGCTCACTAGCATGTTCTTAAGGGGGGAGGGGGGTTAGCAATATCTTTTCAATTTTTTGTTTTATAATAATTTTATTATTTAACCAAAATTATTAATTTATCGAATCTTCGGATTTTATTCTAGTAATTAAGCGTCATATATCTTCCACAATAATGTTAAGTGCTGGAATATTGCTAATAAATGAGAGTAAACTTTAGACTAATTATTATAGGTGTGCCCTTTTTAGTATGTGACCACAAGTCTAAGATTTGAAATATTGTTGTCAGCTTGCTTGATTTTGATTTGATTGTTTGGCTTGTCAGGAACGAGTTAATATTGTTGATAAATACTACCCAAAAGTTGGATCACTTGGAGTAGATGTTATATTTTGTACAAACTCTATTCAGGTTAGAGAAAAATAATTTGTATGTATCTCTCTTTTTTATTTTTTTATTTTTTGATCGGATAATTTGTATGTATCTCAATTCCTTGTCGAGACTTCCTTGTTTGACTATCATATTAGATGTGTCAGCATATAAATACACAAATTGATAGTATTGTCACTATATGCACGTGTATAAATCTAGACTTCAGTTCTGAAGATGACATGATCAAGAAATTCCGTAATAGTCTTGCTTTGCAACCTGTGAGTAAGAAACTAATTTGGTTCCATCCACGTCAACTCCCACTGCATTTTTCTTTAGAGAAATTTAATTGTCAATATTCTAACTAGAGGAGTATAACAATTCCAAAACAGATCACAATCGCTTTATTTGCAAATTCACCATTCACAGAGGGAAAAGCCAAATGGTTATCTCAGCTTTAGAAGGTAGCTTTCCTTAGTTGGTGGAGCCCGCACTCATCAATATGGCTAAAAGGGAAATGGTGGAGACTAAGATATTTCTGGCCCTAAATGACAATTTTATAAAGACTTTTCAAGATGGTTTTTCTAGGATTAGTCGTTATTATTATTACGATTATGAGTCATTTTATTTATGATTGGTCATTTATCTTATGACCTATCATCATTTTTATTATGATTACCTGTCATTTTGACCACATTACTTCTATCCAAATCTAAATTCCTGGCTAGAGTTGAACAGTCATAATTGTCCTTAGGTACTGTGTATATGTTCATTAAATGGTTGTACATTGTTAATTTATTAATATTATTATTATTATTATTTCCCAAAACAGCAAAGCTTGGGTTGAAACTGATAAGGACCGCACAGGCATGCTCCCTATAGTTTTTGATGATTCCTTTGGGTAAGTTCATACATTGTTTTCTATGAACCATTTATGTTTCAAACCTCAAGTTTCCTTGATTAGCATGGTAATAAACTATGTAACATTATAATAAACAAAAGGGCACCGGCACCTTTGATTTTCTTTTTTTAATTTTTAACATTTCCATGGTGCAGATTTGAGCAGTATGTCAATTATGCACTTGATGTTCCAATGATCTATGTTCATAGGAAAAATAAGTACATTGATTGTACAGAAAATACTTTCCGGGTATCCATCCATACATTGACCCTTTCTTGTGTACATAAAAATAAGTACATTGCTCTTTTTTTGGTCAAACCTCCTTTTTCTTTAATAATGAAAATAGTTCAAACTTCTAAGGCTAATTATTTGTTTAACATAGATGTGTAATACTGATCATTATATTATAAATCTTGTAGGAATTCATGGGAGGAAAACATGAGGCTATGCCAGGTGAACTGCCAACCATCACTGATTGGGAAAATCATTTGGGAACACTTCATCCTGAGGTTCATTAACTCTGTGATATTTATGCTTAGTTATCCTTTTTTTTTTGGCTGAATTAGAACTAAATAATTAAAAGACATTTGTTGGTGTTTGAGTTGAGTTACTAGTAATTATATATCCAAGGTTTTCAATTTTTCACAATCTAAAGGGGTTAGTTTTGTAACTCATGAAAACACAACTGTAAAAACTGTATTTTTCTTAAATTGGGATATATTTTTGTTATGTAAATACTTTGAAGAAAATCTTATGTTGCTAAAATAATTAATGCTAATCGTAAAAATATTAAAATGTAGATGAGTTTTGCCCCATTAATCTTCGTAATGTATTCTATAAAATTATTACGAGGGTTTTGGCCAATTATCTTAAACTTATTCTTCCTAATGTTTTTTGACACACAGAGTACTTTTGTGCCTTTGTCCTGGACCAACTTGTCTCAAAAGTATTTATTATTGCTTTTGAGATGACGTGTAGCATACATAAGCAGAATACTGAAAAAAAATGTTAGATGACGCTGAAATTAGATATGAACAAGCCTATGATAAGGTGGAATAAGAGATTTTTAGAAGAGATTATAATTAAGATGATAGTTTCCGCTGCTTAGGTTAAAATCACTCTATGCCAGGAAAAAAATACTAGATAATTTCCTATTCAAGGAAACAAAGAAGCAATGATAAATGAAATAGTAATCAATATTGGTAATGCATTAATTGTTGTTGTATTAGACCAAAGAAAAGGTTCTTTCTTGTAATGAATTTGATTTAATTCCAGTTATTATGGAGGGAAAATAGACAATTGAGAGTTTTCTTATATAGGATTGGTATCCCTTCCTTATGAATAATCTCTATTATTTTTTTTTTTTAACCCTTGCATGTATGTGGCTTATTTACAGAATATGGTACTGAACATGAAGAGTTTGGTTATGAACTTGGAACTCTGAGACCTTTGAGATATGATCAAATAGCAGAGTTGGAATTCAGAATAGACACCACAAAATAATAGCAGAGTTGAAACAATTAATTGGTGCTAACGGCGGATAATACTGAAAATACTCAAAATCAAATTAAGCAAAACGTGTGTAGTTATATTTTTCCCGCAAGTTAATAATGCACGTTAGTTGTATAATGCGTATATGTAACTTAGTTTCCAAAATGCATACTTCTTTGTGCATTTGATAATTTAATATAGTTTGTTTGAGAGCTACTTAATTTATTATTCCAATGTTGGAACTTCAAGTGGATTTTTACTTGTTATTTAATTATCTTTTTTATGGTTTCTGACTGATAAAATTATGTTTTTATAGCACTGCGAATAATTAAATTATGCTTTCCGGTAAGTCAACTGATAAAATGCAAATGAAGTTTATGAAATGGCTATGGTATAGCAACACGCATCATTTACCCTTTATATAATGCATATCGGGCCCCAGTACATGCCTCCCTGCTTTTTCAAATTTGTTAAATTTACTCGTGTGTTTTTTTTTTTTTGGGTTAAAGACAATAAAAGTGATATTGTTTTTCAAGTAACCAGATAGGTGCTCAATATTATTGGTGGTGACAGCTCAATTATAATACTAGTTAGAAAGACTTGCATAACAAGTAATAATTAATGCTAAATACATCAAAAATTACATCAGATTATGTGACGTCTATTTTAACTACTAAAGCTTAAATATATAATATCATTTATAAAAGAGTAATGAAAATAGATGCATATCACTAATTTAGGTTTTTTGTACAATTTTTTGGCGGCGCTCTCAATTCTCTTTTCGGGACCAACTACTGGGCCACTAGAATTGGATTTAGGAGTTGCATTGAGGTTGTCTCGTAAGTACAATTATGTCCATGCAACAATGTATATCTTCAATATAGTAAAACGTTACTACATTGTTTTGTTACGCTACTCAGCTAAGATATTATTGCTTTAAAGTGACATTAATATCAAAATAAAATATGTTTATCTTATTACTTAGAATTTCGGTCTTTCAGAATAAAAGTAAAAATTTATTATCTCTAATAAAATAGAATAAAAAATAAATAATGATAAATATTTTTTCAACAATAAAGAAAGAGATGCTCCAACCCTTTTAAGCATTATTATTATTAGAATTTATTGTTATTAAGTGGATTAGTTATCCACGTGTACATGCTTGATTGAGAGTTTTGGGGGTGCTTGTAATTTGTGGTACAATTTTAATGGAATTAAGTAATTAACCGCACTCAGTGGGGTGCCAACCGTATCATTGAGAGATTATAAAACCAGTATATTTTTTAAAAATATATAAATACAGTAAAATTTTAATAAATGAATATTCCATAAATTAATAATTTCAGTTAAATAATAAAATAGACCAATATATTAAACTAATAATTCCGCTAAATATATAAGATAATATTCTTTTAATTCCTTTAGAGTGAATTGAATATATAAATTAATAATGCATAAAAGAAATAACATAGACATTCATAATATTAGTATTTTTTTTCTAGATAATATTTATTTTATTAAATCTATTATTTTTCAAAATACATCTAAAGTTGTTTAATTATTATTCATACTTAAATTGAACTTAGCCTCGTACTCTAATTTTTGAGATAAGTCACGTTTGTTATATAATTTAAAACTTATTTATAATGATTTTGATTCTTGAAATAAAACTAATGACTATTTATCATTATTATATTCAATATTCACGAAACATTTTGAAATTAAAATTTTAAGCTACATTTATTGTATATATACTCCTTTAACCTTTTGATGTATATTAAAAGCTAACTTTTAGAATTCTATTTATAGTTTAAATAAGCATCGAAAACAATATATGTAATTCGTTGTCTTTTTTCCCTATGGTTCATTTAGCTCATATTTTCCACTCTGCGAACCAGGCAGCACATGGCTTAGCAAAATTTGCTATAGGACTAGACGATGAATGTATTTGATTAGAGGAAAGACCAACTCCAATCTTTTCTGTTATTATATTGGATTATTCTAATTAATAACAAAAAAGAATTTTATAAAAAAAATAATATATAATAACTTTTTGTGTACATATTAATTTTAATTGTATCTAATTTTTATCATTATACGTTATGCGCATATCTCTTAAGGACAAAAACTACAAATATTATATTCATACTACTCTTTTAAATTAATAAATGTTTATTTAGCGATAAATTGATAAATTATTTATTTATCGATATATAAACAAGTAATAGTTTCTTTTAGTCCTAACAATATTAATTTATATTAATTTATAGAAGTTTTGCTTTATATATGCATTTGGATAATGTCAATCCTTTTCTCTTTTTTTAGTGAATGATTAAATGTAAAACTGATACAGTGAAGTGGATATTTATTCTACCTCAAGGCTGTCCCTACAAACACATAGAAATAAGAGAAGAAGTCCATCTATTCTTCCAATTTTTTGTGCTTCTAGCTAAACTTATATAGCGTTAATTATGAACATTAAATCATTTTTTTACCAAAAAAAAAAAAGAGTTTGAGCAAGAGATTAATAAAGGAAAAAAAGATGAGGTCTTATTACTAAAAGATATGTTTATGTATTTCGAGTACTCATTCAATGAGATCCTATTTATTGCAGCTGGATGCTAAGAATGCCACGAGGACAAGTATTCTCATTGTTTTACATGAATAGACTTTGTTAAATGGTGAAATCTTTTACGATAATATGTTTGATTAGAAGAGGAGAAAATGACAGATTAAGCCATAAATAAAAATTCAAATTCTTGTCAGTACATTCAACTCTAAAGATTGGAGATTTTTAAACTGACATCCCTGATCATATGAGAGAATTTCTAACACATCCTTTGCTGTAAATTCATGGCCAATAGATGCCATATGGATCTTCGACAGATCCGTCATGACTTCATAATTGCATTGTAAATTATTAGCATACCAACGTCCAATAATGGATGTATTTACTTGGTGCTGAAGGTATCCACATTCAATTTACAATGGTCTTCTGAATAAGAAATCAACGAGTTTGTTTTGTTTTGTTTATCTTTATTTTTTTAATTGCATCAAAAAAATAAAGAGGGAAAAAAAAAACTGGAGAGATTAATAACTTTATAATGGAGATTTCTTAAGTCATGAGATTATGTGTGTTTAAGTTTGGAGACGTAGGAAATGTTTAAAGAAGCAAAAAGATCGTAAATTTTAGTATATTATTGAAAAGAGAAATAAAATGACGTAATTTTTCAGGAAATTTTTTTTTGTTTATAAATAAATAGTTCGAATGCATAGAAAACCAAAAAAAAAAAAAGTTAAATAAAGAAAAAAAATTTGCAGTAACATTTCCCCCGAAAAAATAGCAATAGTATTCGATCACAAATATTACAATACTTAAAATATTTTGTATTTTCGTGTACCTTCCATGTGATGATATTTTTAGATTTTTTATTCAATTGAAAGATAAAAACTATAGAATATGTACATCGTCTCTTAAAATATTACTATAGTACTAAATTTTTAGTGGGCACTGGGAATATTTAATATACGATAAAAGATATATTATATATTCACCTGTGGATCTAAATCCAAGAATAAACTTTTAGAATGGCATTGAATAATATTGATCCAATGTTTCACTTCGATTAATACAAAGTGAGAGAAGCAATCAATCTTGTCCATAATTTTACATATATAATCAAAAAAATCAAAATTAAATAGTATACCAATTACCAAGTAAGAATTGTCCTTTTTTATTTATTTTGGGGTTGGTGAGAACTCCAAAGTTTAGTAGTAGTGCTGCAAATGTTAATGCTTTTTATTTATTCCAAAATCCGTATTAGGATTCCACTTTTTGTTAAATAAAGGAATCTCTTCCAAAAAATCATGTGCTCTCCCATGATGATCTCTTTTCAATCAAAACGCTTCCATTTGGACCCAGTCGCCACTTGCCGTCATCAAATACCTCACCATTAAAAGGATTTTTTTTTTTTTTTTTTTAAAGTTCGAAAAACATTTGTTTAAATATTGTATGGACGTGAAGAAAATGAAGTTAATTGTTAATTTCAATGTCTTCGAATTATAGTCATTGTAGGACTTTTTGGTCACCGAATTTTAATCATAGTTATTGTGAGAATTTCATCATAAATGTACTATTGCCCTGTAGTTGAAAAAAAAAAAAAGCATAATATTCAATTCATTAACAAAGTAGTACATAAATTCAAATCCAAAAGTAGTACAAAAACAAAAACCATAATTTGAGGTCTATTGATGATTATCAACTCTATCTTTTAATTTTAAAGTTCCAATGTATTTTCGAATACAATTATTCCAGTATATAATTTTTGTTGGCTAATAACGGTTAATTTTGATAAGTTAGATTGAGGAAGTTATGGGACGCCGGGTCATAAAGGGGTTTTAGAGAGAAATCTTCTGCCTTCTCTCTAAAAATGAGTTGGGTGTTTTCATTCGCCAGTGATCATTCCTCTCACATCAGCTCATTGTTACTCCTGTCAATGTTAACATGTGACATCTTTATAAGGGAAGAAAAAATCCCCCTCTTTGGTATTAGTTTTTCTCTTTTTTTTTTTTTTTTATGTCTTTTTAGTTTTATTATCAAATAATTTTCTTATTTAGGAAAATAATCTTCCAATTAGATCTAGATCTATAGTGATGTATATGATTTACAGTTTTTTCTATCGTGGTGCATGGTTTATTGTTTATTGTTATTATTTTAATCTATTTAGAATTAGATCTATGGTGATTTACAATAGATATTATTGTGTGAATTTTTTTAGTATAGTTTTCACTCAAATTTATTCATATATGGATGCTGTGGATTGTAGTATTTTCGCTCAGATGGTTCTTTGATGTGAAGCGAATATAACAAGATCCTCTTTACAATGATCCAATAACTAATATTTAGAGCTATATTGAAACGCACAACAATAATGATTTGTACAAATTCATTTCTCCTAGATTAATTTCGCCAGAATCCTAGTGCGCAAATTTCATTTGAAAATCTTAATTAATTTTTTTACCGTTGTCTGTTTTGTAATCAAAAACTTATTTATGAGTATTATATTATCTTTTTATTTACAACGAAAGTATTTCCCCTTTCGAAAAAAAAATTGAGGAAGTTATATCATATTTAAATTAGTTATGTTGAGATTTTTTTAAACAACATAAAAGAAAAAAAAAAGAATAATGATATTATTGCTCGAAAAATACAAATAAGACTTAACTTCGCAGCCATTAATGAAACTAACCCTGTAATATGTTTTTTTTTTAAAAAAAAGAGTATTAGAAGAATAGTGGAAATGACTAACGACAAAAGCGTTTTTGCTAAAACTCAGCAAGCATGGAAAATGTTGTGATCGCAAATTAGTTTGAAATCTTTCAAAGTTGAATAATGTTATTGAGGAATTATGATTACTTTTGAAAACTATACCACGAAAAAAATACTTAAGTTCTGCCTCGGAGATATAAAAACTTATCATAATAGTTTATCAGACTAACGCCTCCTGTTTATGTTAAAATGATAATGATACTTTTCTGGAAAAAAAAAATATTTGATTAAAATTTCATTTTTGATCTTTAAATTTTCATTTTATAATGAACTATTTTTTCTAAAACCACGACTAATTGTTTACGGTTTAAAAGAAAAATTGCAACATAACGAAAAAATTTCACTTTTTTGTAGTGTTATTATTTTTAATTTAGAGATGTCACCGTAATTTTGATACAAAACAGAAATGGAATAGATTTTTTTCCTTTTTTTTTTTTAAATTGCAATAAAATAAAAGAGAGAATAAAATTTGGATAACGTGCCTTAGAAAGTTAGAATTCATAATGAGCTGACGTGTCAGTGAGAGGAAAGTGGACCACTGAAAAGGACTATAGTGCCGCACTACTTAATTTCTCTCTCCGCCGGACTTCTTTTTCGTCAGCAAAAGCTCTCCTTCTCTCTCTCTCTCTTCATTTTCTCTCTCTATCAAATTTCTCTTTCAACCAAAAAAGGGCAAACCCTAGTCAGCATCTCACAGACGCTAGGGTTTTCGATTGTGATTGAAGCTTATCTATTCCAGGCAATTCATTTCTCCCACACTTTTTTTTTATGTTTTTTTTTTTTCCCTCGCTTTTATATATGTATAGCTATTTCGTTTGTTCTGTTAATAACTGACCTATTGTACTCCATTTGGACTGAATTACCAATCGAAACGGTTTGATTTTTAAGCCTTTTTGAGTTTCGATCTTGATTGTTTAAATTTCATGGAATGGTTGGATTTTG
This sequence comes from Parasponia andersonii, assembly GCA_002914805.1. Classification (NCBI taxonomy): domain Eukaryota; kingdom Viridiplantae; phylum Streptophyta; class Magnoliopsida; order Rosales; family Cannabaceae; genus Trema; species Trema andersonii. The sequence continues at coordinate 497,600 of JXTB01000109.1, read as the reverse complement.
AGTTTTCTGAGCATTGTTTAGTTTGATTTAGTTTGCATTTCTTCTATAGTTGATTTAATTTTAGCTTCCGTGTGTTCATATTATGTTGCAGTGTTTGTTCAGTTGAGCTGTTCAATCACATTCCATGGAAAAACTATAGGGATAATTGGGTTTTTTGTTTTTTGCTTTTTTTTTTTTTTAAATTTTATTTTTTATATGGCCCGAACAAAGAACAGTTGTTTTATTTTTTAATCTTTTTTGGTGTTGGAATTGGTGGGATTAATCATCAAGTTCATTGGAGGGAAGTTTCTGATTTCTGAAATTATGTTAAAATTTGTAATTTTGAATTTCTTTATCTCATTTAACATACAACTAATGAAGCTTATCTTTATGATGATAAATATAAATTGAGTTCCATATAGAGGCGGTTTTTCTTTTATTTATTTATTTATTTTTTTCGGTTGCTTTGGGTGAGATTGTGGATACTTGATTTAATTACTTAGCCAAAACTAACACAACTTTGAAAACTTTTTGTGGGAATTGACTACTGAATTCTCCTGGGACTTTCAAAGCACATTCAAACATGTTTGATTGAGAGAGGTTGCTTATGTGCTTTGCAGGGGCCATCATGGCGCTCATGTGGCAGGCAGGTTCATCATACTGCAGCCAAACAGAGATGATTCGGAGTAAATTTGGATACACAGTCGTTTTTAATATTTCAAGCAATTTGGAGGCACCAAAAACGAAGGAAAATTTTGTTGGTTTATCTTCGTTATCGTGTACTTCTGCCAAAAAGACAAATATTTTGCATATAGACTGTGCAAGGTTAGGAAGGAAACGAGGGCATCAAGTGATTGTTGCTGCAAGTCCTCCGACAGAGGATACTGTAATTGCTGCAGAGCCACTAACAAAAGAGGATCTTGTTGCGTACCTAGCCTCTGGATGCAAGACTAAGGAGAAATGGAGGTGAAATTTTAATTTATGACTTTACATCAACCACACGCTTATGATTTATTACTCATCCTATTTATCTTTATGTATCTGCCATATTTTTTTATCTCCATAGGAAACATTATTATAACAAAGATGGGCCTTGGATCAGTTGTGATGTATATGACTTTTACAGTGATATTCAAATAACTACTGTCATTCTATCTTTATCAATATTTGTTTTGATGCAGCCTAATAAATTTGCACGAGTATTTTCTTCTGCACGCACTCTTATAAGTTGGAAGTGTTGAACTTTTTTCTTTTGGTCTATACTCAATAGTAGTCTCTTAGAACGTTTTTCCATCACCATCCTTGAAGGATGGTCAATATGTCAATCCTAAAGCTTAAATTGTTCATGTAGAAAATGTTTGGTTAGGAGCAAGTTTTCTCATTATGTCTTTCAGCTGTCCTTCTCTTTTATTGAAAGAGTTTATCACTTTGTGATTGCAGAATAGGGACTGAACATGAGAAGTTTGGTTTTGAATTTGGCTCTTTACGACCTATGAAATATGAACAAATAGCAGAGTTGCTTAATGGGATAGCTGAGAGATTTGACTGGGATAAAGTAATGGAAGGTGACTATATTATCGGCCTCAAGCAGGTTAGATACTCTTCTTCTTCCTTTTTTTGCCCCCTCTTATATCCTCGCTGAAAATGTATTATTTTCTTTGATCCTTACGCAAGTAACATTTGCAAGTTCAATCTGTGAAACAACTTTTTGCCACTTTTAAATCTTTATCTATTCTTATTGACCAGGGCAAGCAAAGCATTTCTCTGGAGCCAGGTGGTCAGTTTGAGCTTAGTGGTGCACCTCTTGAAACTTTGCATCAAACTTGTGCTGAAGTCAATTCTCACCTTTATCAGGTCAGTTAAAATGATTCTGCTTTGATTTACATTTGTAGTTTTATTTTGGAACTTCCACATAATTTATGGAACCAGAGACAGTGCCTCTCGTTATGTTCCCATCCGTCACTTGATCACTTTTTTTTCTCTATGCTCTGTGTGTGTGTGTGTGTGTGTGTGTGTGTTTACTTGTTTAATGATCTGTTGTTTATTTAAATGGATATAACCTTTAAACAAGTCGAGTTGGATTGGTTTGGACAGGTGACCTTATTTCTTTTCTTTCTTTGGAAAAATGATATCTGGAGCAATCTTTATCTGTGTTTTGTACATTTTATGTTGCTACCTTGTAAGACATCTACATTACTTACTAACCTTTTAAAGTGCTTTGTTGTCTTCTATTATTTGCTGTTTAGAAATCTGGGACATTACATGAAGGAGGTTATAAGCTTGAACAGGTTCCTTTATAGTTTCGTGGATGTCAAATTAGAAAGGGTTTTAATGTATTTCATTATGATCCTCTCTTGACTTGGTATTAGATTATGCAAGTTATCCAAATAGGTTTTGGACTGATCAGTGTGCAAACTTAGTGTGTCATAGTTTCTGATATTATTGTATTGTAGCTGTTTTCACATCATCATCATCATTATTCTTAAATACACACCCAAAGTTTTCCGCTGTCTGCTTTCGTTTTTGATACTTTGTAAAAAAATGTTTTATATGTGCTTAACTTATTTTAGTCTACCTAATTTTACAGGTTAAAGCCGTTGCTGAGGAAATGGGAATTGGATTTCTAGGAATTGGTTTCCAGCCCAAATGGGAGCGTAAAGACATACCCGTGATGCCAAAGGTACTACTCATTCTACTTAAGATAATTTGAGCTATATGATATACATCGGCATCCACACATATTGGTTAAATGGGAAAAAAATTTGAGATGGCATTGGCATATGATGAAGTTGGTTTCTTTATCAAATTGTAACTTTTGTATATAGATTAATATTTCTATAGGCAGCTTAGGTTTTGTAGATGCTGCTTAAATAATATGATGGGATGTTATTAGAATGTTTACCATGCATTATTTTGTTAGCACAACCTTGAACTATAACAGTTTCCGCTGCATTTTAAAATTATAATATGAGGACTTGTCAATTCCCCTTTTCAGTTTCATGCTCAATATCATTATAATTGTCCCATCTTTTCTTTTCTTTTCTATTCTAGGTATTGTTTCTTTATTTCTGAGGGCCTTTTATTTGTTTGTCCAATAAAGGATTGTCTTTACTCACATACTGACAGAGTATTTGGCTCAGGGAAGATATGAGATTATGAGAAATTATATGCCCAAAGTTGGCTCACTTGGACTGGATATGATGTTCAGGACATGCACTGTACAGGTAAGATGGTTCTATACTATTTTTTGGGTAGTTCATGTTTAAGCTAATCAAGCCGTCTGTGTTTATGATAATATTGTGATTTGGAAAAATTCATACATTAAATTCAGATACATAAATTGTGTTTCTGTAAGAAGTGACGAAAGTTGGTGTTTGCTTTGGCAGGTTAATCTGGACTTCAGTTCAGAAGCTGACATGATTAGAAAATTCCGTGCTGGTCTTGCTTTGCAGCCTGTGAGTAACTCTGATCCATTCTGTTTACATTGGCAAATTTTTCCAACATGATGAATTCTTATCAGTTTTGACAAATGAAACAGATTGCAACTGCTCTATTTGCAAATTCGCCATTTACAGAAGGGAAGCCAAATGGTTTTCTCAGCATGAGAAGGTTGCTTAAAGTTATAGTGTTGTAAATTGCTCCCCCCATCCCCAAGGAAAAGCAAAAAGAAAAAAAGAAACTAAAAAAAGAATAAATTCCTGGCTCATCTGTTCAGTGTTTATTAATCCTTCTATCATTTTGTTCAGCCATATTTGGACAGATACTGATAAGGATCGAAGTGGCATGCTTCCCTTTGTTTTTGATGATTCCTTTGGGTATATTTTCTATGCTCCTGAATAATTTGGCTTTCTATATTGTATATTTTCTATTTTCTGTATGGTATTTATTTGTTGGATTTCTTATGCAGGTTTGAGCAGTATGTTGATTATGCACTTGATGTCCCAATGTATTTCGTTTATCGGAAAAAGAAGTATATTGACTGTACTGGAATGACCTTCCGGGTTTCTATCTATCCTTAACTGTCTTGTAATTTATTACTTTCCCTCTGTAGCTGTACTCATCCTTGTACCAACACTTTTTTCTTAGACTTTTTCTCATCTTGCCCACATATTTTTTAAATATTCTACAGGACTTTCTGGCAGGAAAGCTTCCATGTATTCCTGGGGAACTGCCAACCCTGAATGATTGGGAGAATCATTTGACGACAATATTTCCAGAGGTTTGTAGCCTTATAATGGTAAGTTTTCTGAAAAGTATGTTTTCCTGTTGGTTGATTGTTCCAGATGTCATCTTTTCTGTTCAGGTCAGGCTGAAGAGATACTTGGAGATGAGGGGTGCTGATGGTGGGCCTTGGAGGAGATTATGTGCTTTGCCGGCATTTTGGGTAGTTGCCTTTAGATATTTACCTTGTTCATCTTCTCTATTTCATATCAAGTTACTGTAGGATTGCATTCACTACTTTTGAAGTTTTCTTTTATCTGCTATGTCAGTGCACGTATAGAAGAAGTAATGAACCTTTGTGTTACCCTGTGCACCTTATTTGATTCAATTTGAGGCTATCTTGTGCATAGTTTGGGATGACTTGACGGCATATCTTATTGCATGTAGCTTGTGCATGTTTTTTTGAAGCATCCCTTTTGAGAATATCTGCTCATTGTGGGTTCTTTTAATTGTCAGGTAGGTTTGTTATATGATGAAGTTTCACTACAAAATGTGTTGGACATGGTAGCTGATTGGACCCAGGAAGAAAGACAAATGCTGAGGAATAAGGTAAGATTATTTTCTCATATTACGGAGTCCACTTGCAAAATTTTCAGTATGTTACTTGATAGTCAATTTTGTCTAAGCATTTTTTTCCCTTGCAAATTTACAAATTCTTTTGAGTAGGTCCCAAAGACTGGTCTGAAGACACCATTCCGGGATGGATTGCTCCGTCATGTTGCAGAAGATGTTTTAAAGTTGGCAAAGGTGAACTATGCTGATATCACTGTGATCTTTTTTCAACTTAAATTAAAATTCTCTCTTTTTCCCTTTTTCATTAATGAAGTACATTGGCAAAATCTTCTGTTGCAGGATGGATTGGAGAGGAGAGGCTTTAAGGAGTCAGGGTTCTTGAATGAGGTTGCTGAGGTGGTTAGAACAGGTACCTTAGTTTAAGATGCAAAAATCCTTTTTGTTCGTGTACCTGACCTTTTTTTAACCCTTTCATTTTGATAAAAGTTTGAAAGCAAGAAGAGAGTAAACGCTCCTTCAGAAGCATGCTTATTATGTTCAGTTGCATTGCATAATGCTCATACATACACCTATTGATTTTTGTGTTTGCAACAATTAATTTTTCAGGCATAACACCCGCGGAGAAGCTACTGGACCTGTATCATGGGAAATGGGGACAAACCGTTGATCCTGTTTTTGAGGAGCTACTCTACTGAGGTCAAACCAGATTCTCGTGGACTTCTTTAGGATCTATTTTTGTGCAGGCCTCACTGAGCTAGTTTTAAGCTGCTTTCAGTTTGTGGTTACAGACACATTGTCTCACAGAAATAAACTGTGATGTAAATCTTTACCCCCGAGGGTTCTCATGTAGCTGTCAACCAGAACAAACATTGTTCAGGTTATGTAACAAATGAGTATTTAAATAATCAAACCTCTTAGATTTTCACACCAAACTCACAGTAGTTGAAGCTGATCATGTAGGTTTGTGGCTACAAAAAAGGGTTAGAATATAGGCATTCTTGTGGTCTAACATACCCATTTACAAGTCTTTTTCCTTCAGTGAGTTACTCTTAAAATTCTTTGCTTTGAGTCAAGCTTTACCCATAGCCTCTTCTCTAACCCGCTTATCATTCAACTCTATCATGACACTGCCTTGCCTTGCCTTGCCATGCCTTGGTCATGTGACTATCAACATGTGCCATGTGCATTTGTTTCCCAATTCTGCAAATTGCAATGCTGTTGCTATCATGAGATAGAGATGGCCATATGATGTGCCTGAAGCATTTAATTGCCCGTTCTCATTTGTACTTCAGTAAAAACAAATCAGTGTACTCCTTAGTGGTCAAAGGAATGGCTATGAACTTGGGTTGTTTCTTTCAATAGTTTTCTTCTGTTTGTATGACCAATTTGGATGGTTCTAATCAGCCAAGCCTAGGGGATATAATGGGTATTATGTTATGATAACAGGTGAAAGAGGTGGAGATTTTAGGGGATCTAGATATGTTTTGAATAATTTTGATAAATGGTCAGATGTGGGGTGGCTGCTGTGAAGGGAACATACCAACATTATGTGGTGATAATTTAGATGTGGACAGCTCATCTAATGCCGCTGACTAGTCCCCCGGTGCATTGATAACTATACTCTAACAGCAATTTTGTCACGTCTTTGTGACATTACATCTCGCTCCCTTTTCTTTCCTCTTCTTCTTTTTTTTGGGGTAGATTTTTTTTATTTTTTTGAAAGGAGCAGATATTATGTTTTTAAATTAAGTCGCTCGGTAATATCTTACTTGTAGCAGTTGCTAGTAACATTCTCAGTTGGCAGAAAGGGTGAAACAGATACTGCTCTTTTTTTTTTTTTTTTCCAAAAACAATCATCCAACTTTTATATTAGATTATGGCAGATTTTTATTCTTTTTTTTTTAATTGTTTGATTTTGAAATAATTTGACCATGAGAAGCGCATATGCATGTGCAAATATACGAATTGCTACTTAATTTTGACTTGGCACTTTTCATTTTTAGCTGTTAAAATATACAGTTTAAGTTCATTTTGAGAGTTTAGCATTGGATTCCAAGTAGCCCTGGTGAGAGTGGAAAGAAAGGTACCAAAAGAAGACACAAGCTGACAGGGATATCTCGTGCCTCCAATAATTGTAGCTTCCTACCTTCACTTCCATACTTCCCTCTTGGTTTTGAATCTTATACTCATACAATAAGCAGATACTCATTCTGTATTTACTTACCCCGATGTACCAAACTTGATCTGGATTTCTCATAAACAATTGCACAATGATTCATGTGGTGTAACTACTTATCTTTCCTGAACTTTACTATCAAAACGCCAAGATTTAAAGTGTTTATTAAATGTTGACAGATGAGAATTGGTTCAAGTCTATTCTTTCATTAATGGAAGCATATGTATTGTGTTTACTATATTTTTACTTTACAATGTATATATGGTAGTCCTATGTTGTTTTGCAAAACAGAAATGCAATAGAAGAAAATTTTGCTCTGATCTAAATGCTATAGGACCAAACTCAAGTACCCCCTTTTTGGCATTATCATAAAGGATTAAAACCTTAATACATCATATTAAGGCTGTCAATTATCCATGAAACTTATAATGCTATAGATTAATCAGCTAATTATGTTTGAGATTTTGGATAATTATAGTTTTTGCCATAAAGTTAATGGTGATAATGGTTTGCCATCAAATTAAGGATGATCATAGTTTACCATAAAACTAAGTATCGTAATTTTACCCTTTTGCGGACTCTGAAAGAGAAGCTAAACTATTCTTGTTGTGGCATCTGCTTCATACATTTTGGGTAACTGGTCTTATCAATTAGTGCTAGGCACAGGTCAGAAGCTAGGAAAATACAAAAAAAAAAAAAAAAAAAAATCAATTGAACAGCTATATAATTAGTTGAGATTTTTGTGATAATTGTAAAATTAGTTGACATTTATGTGATAATTACAAAATTAGTTGAGATACTGTAACCAGTCAAATTAGATCAAGTAGAAGCAATTAGCAAAATATGTTTTGATAGAACCCCTTGCCTTCATGAAAAGATGGATTTGAAATGCAAACATTTAAGAAAATCAAGATTACCAAATAAAGAAATGGACAAGTTTAGGATCTCAAAATGATAACTGGGAGATCAAATTGAAGGATTTATTGGTAATTTAGAGTGAGTGTGGCCAGAAACAAAGCTTGCATCTTGTTGTCACAATCCCATATCCAGCTCACAACTCTTGTTGGGAGATTTGACATACCCCTCAATGCAAACCCACATGAAATTATTAATTGGATTTTATTATTTTCTTTCCTTATGAGAGAGAGAGAAAAATATCAAAGTCTCAAAGCTTGAAATCCACCCTTCTTGCTCCTACAAAAGGCCATCTCAGTTTCATTCTTTCTTGCTCTCCCCCACTTCCTCTTCGAAACTCCTTAACCCCATTTTCAACTCATCTTTCCATTCCCAAAGAACATGAGAGAAATCCTACATATCCAAGCTGGTCAATGTGGGAACCAAATTGGAGGCAAGTTTTGGGAGGTTGTGTGTGATGAACATGGCATTGATACCTCTGGAAACTATGTTGGTGACTCCCCTCTTCAGCTTGAGAGGGTCAATGTTTACTACAATGAAGCTAGCGGTGGAAGATATGTTCCCAGAGCTGTCCTAATGGACCTTGAGCCCGGAACCATGGACAGTTTGAGGACAGGTCCTTATGGAAAAATCTTCAGGCCTGACAACTTCGTGTTCGGCCAGAATGGAGCTGGAAACAATTGGGCTAAAGGGCATTACACCGAAGGAGCTGAATTGATCGATTCTGTTCTTGATGTTGTTCGCAAAGAGGCCGAGAACTGTGACTGCTTACAAGGTACAAACAATGTTCAGTTTCTAGATAATTTGATCCTTTTCTGCTAATACTAAGGTGACTCTATGACACTAGGACTAAAACATATTAGATCCAGAACATGATGATACATTGGTACTAATGCAAATTTTTGGTTGACCTTTTTGCTTGTGTTATCTGCTAGAACATAAAAAGACAGACTAAATTTATAGATAACAAGAATACTATACTAACTATTAAGTATGTCAACAGTAAATGAAACAAAGTTTTATGTACCATTTTCAGATTGAAATTAACAAGCAAATTCAAGAATCATATGTCAATCCAAATCTTATCCTTCTATGTCTGAGTTTGAAACTATTCCAAGTTGTGATTATTATGTACCGTGTGTGTTCGAGACAGGTTTCCAGATTTGCCATTCTCTGGGAGGTGGTACAGGGTCCGGAATGGGGACCTTACTGATATCAAAGATCAGGGAAGAGTATCCTGATCGGATGATGATGACATTCTCTGTCTTCCCCTCTCCTAAGGTCTCTGACACCGTGGTTGAGCCCTACAACGCCACGCTTTCTGTCCACCAACTGGTCGAAAACGCCGATGAGTGCATGGTCCTTGACAATGAGGCTCTCTATGACATCTGCTTCCGAACTCTCAAGCTCACAAATCCAAGCTGTAAGTCAACTCTTCTGTTTACGTTACTTCATAATGTAGTTCTTTTAATTTGTTTGTAACCTGCAAGAAGACTTTTTCACTAAACCATCTTCAACTAGTACCCAATAATGAATAAATCACACAATTTTGTGAAAAAAAAAAGGAAAGAAAGGAAGAAAACAGGGGAGAACACCTTCTTTTCTACTTGACAAGATCTCAACCTATTTCATCCAATGTTTTTGAAGCATTTTAGAATCATTCTCAAGAAATCATTCATTATAGTTCAAATTTAAATCTCCTAGGATCTCAATTCTTGTCCAACTAGTGTATTCATGCTATATATCATCTAAATGGCACTTATTTGAATTCATAAGATTTTGGATGCTAAAATTGGACAGGATAAGTTCTTATAGCTCAAAAACAAAAGATGTGGGATTACTATGAACCCATTTTCAATAAACATTTTCTCAAAAGCGTTTCTCAAGCAATCATTCCTCACATCTTTCTAATGTCTTCATGCAACATCATCCAAAAACTAACATATCAACGTACTAAAAATTGAACAGAAAATGAGTTCTTATAGCTCGAAAACTAAGACCGAATTCGCAGACTTTCCTCACCATTGCTCCACTCTTGTCCCAAAAAAACATGATAAAAACTCTGTTCATTGAAAATGCAGTTGGTGATCTGAACCACTTGATCTCCACAACCATGAGCGGAGTCACCTGCTGCCTCCGCTTCCCGGGCCAACTCAACTCCGATCTCCGCAAGCTCGCGGTGAACCTCATCCCCTTCCCACGTCTCCACTTTTTCATGGTCGGCTTCGCGCCCCTGACATCCCGCGGCTCGCAGCAGTACCGCGCCCTGACCATCCCCGAGCTCACTCAGCAGATGTGGGACGCCAAGAACATGATGTGCGCAGCCGACCCCCGCCACGGCCGCTACCTCACGGCCTCCGCCATGTTCCGTGGCAAGATGAGCACCAAGGAAGTTGACGAGCAGATGATCAACGTGCAGAACAAGAACTCGTCGTTCTTCGTCGAATGGATACCGAACAACGTCAAGTCCAGCGTCTGCGACATACCGCCAAGAGGGCTTTCGATGTCGTCGACGTTCATGGGGAACTCCACGTCCATTCAGGAGATGTTCAGGAGGGTGTCTGAGCAGTTCACCGTTATGTTCAGGAGGAAGGCCTTTCTCCATTGGTATACCGGTGAAGGAATGGACGAGATGGAGTTTACGGAGGCCGAGAGTAACATGAATGACTTGGTTTCGGAGTACCAGCAGTACCAAGATGCGGTGGCGGAGAATGAGGATGAGTATGATGAGGAGGAAGATGCAGAGGATAATTGAGTTGGAGGGGGGGAATGTGTAAAGAATCTTTTGGTTAAGGGTACTACGGGGAAAAGGAAAAAAGTATGGGGAAATTTGGGGGGGCTTAAAAGTTAATTTGATATTTGTTTGTACTTGATTTGGCATTGTTGTTAATAAGGCGCAACTATATATATATATATATATATGTTCTATTGAAGCTTAAGAATTTTATTTGTATGTAATATATATGGATGTTGTGGAATTTGATTTTGTATAATGATTCTTATGATGTATTTATTTATTAGTGCAATTTTGTACCTTTATTGTATTTTCCACTGGCTTTTATAATTTTGGTTATTAGTTTTTATTACTTTCCATGTGTTTTAATGTTCAAGATTGGATATTTGTTTGTGCTTTATTTAGCATAATTAATAGTTACTAGTTTCCAATCTAATATATATATTTTTTACTTATCTATAAGTATTTTTTTAGCTCTTATATTATAATTTAACAACTATTATAATTTTGGTAGTTGGGAAAAAATAATAAAAATAAATACTAATTATTTAATATTTTTCTCTCTCTAACTTTTATTATAAAAATATATGCTTGATGAATTTTAAAGTTCAGATTGGACTTGGATTGTTGATGTCAATTTTTATCAACTTCAATTAGTGAAGATAAACTACTAACTCTCGATGCTTGCAAAGAGGAGAATAACTTAGGAACAATGATATGATATTGGCCAAAGCACCTCCGATGATTTTTTTGAAAAAGCGTGGCTTAACTAATGACCACTATTTACTATAAATTTAAAGAAAAATCTCTTACATACACATTATCAAGGCTTGAATTTTGACCTCCTTAAACTCATACACACATTCCTAAAACCTTCGACTAACTGAGCTAACCCCAGTTAGCTGCACCTCTGATGATTAAGTAAGAGTCGTGAAACAAATTTAGGAGAGTATTAGTAAGTTTGAAAGACTTATATATTTTTTTTTAAACAAAGTAAGTTTGAGAAACTTACCTCTATTGTTTTGGAGTAAATATTTTTAGGTTAGCTTTGATGACCATCGTGTACACATGTCCCGCACTCTCGTCTTTGTCAACGATAAGTGAAGTGCTTACTGTGCTTTGTTTTTATCTAAGAAGGATGTGGGCATAGTTGTTTTTTTTTTTTGAAGGAAAATACCTTCATTAATAAAAAAATGATAGTACAATACATATAAAGGAATTTTTTTTTTACTACAACACAGACAACCATAAAAAACTGATAAAATTCTTTGAAGGAAATTTGCACAGTGAGATTTTGGTGAAATTGACCCATAGGGAGATTTATGCAGGTCACCATTAGTGTGTACTTTGATAGAGCTCTATGCCTCGACAGTTGACTTATTGTGACCCTCCATTCAGCATTTATTATCAGTGTCTCTTGCGTCTTATCAAAGATTCATAAGAGGGTAAATATTACCTTACACAAAATCCAAATCTTAATAGATCTAGTAAGAACCCACGATAGATCGAGATCTCGATGGATTAAAATAACAAAAACATAAACAAATTATACAAACTACTATTGATTTTGATCTAAGGGTATCAAAACTACCCTAGATCTATATCTAGGAGGAAAGCTATCATCCCACATAAGAAGATTATTTGAAAATATTATTGAAAGTATGAAAGAAAACTGTAAAAATGCATACCAAAAAGAGGGAAGATCCATCTCTAGTAGGAGAGACACCTGTTAACAAAGACGTGCTACTGCTAGCGGAGGAATTTTATTATAAAGATAAGAAGTTTTCCTAGAAGAGTTTTAGAGAGAAACGACTCTCTCTTTCTCTAAAAATATCGGCTCATCAAAACATGATATTCTAATATCAACGAATGTAGGCATAGTTGTAGTAGAGAGTTCTAATATCAACGAGTGTGGGCATAGTTATAGTGGAAAGTGATCTGCTTCTTTTTCCTACTATTTTAGATGTGCCTTTTTCTCTTTTAACTTGTGTTAGATTACTTCGTTGATTTTGGCAGATAACTAGGTTAAGCATACATACTTTCTCAACACAATAGGAGACTAAATAGTGATTCGTGTAGCTCACGTAAACACTTAGAGATGCACCTCTGGGCCACAGCCTGTGGACCAGTCCAGACCCGTTATGTTACAATATCAGCCTATTCTGATATTATAGATGGGCCGACCCAGCTCGTCTATTATTTGTGAGTTAGGCTGAGCCATAGCATTGTGGCATATTGCTCGGCCTACCAAAATTCACAAGATGGGCTGGGCTTGGGCTAGGATGGGCCAACCCGTGATGTATCGATCCATTTTGGCCTATTCTTCTTTTATTTTTATATGTTTTTGTTCTTTTATTTTTTAAAAAATTTATTTTGCATAATCTTAAATATTTTATACTATTTTTTTCTTATCAAACTAAAGTTTTGTATTATCCCATTGAATTTGACTTGTTCGATTTTTAATAAAGTAGCCATAAATAAAATTTTTGTTAATGGTTTACATAATTATTTTGTTCCATGCATATTAGTTTTTTCAATATTAGTAAATATTTTTTATTGTTTATATTAATTAACACTTAAATTGATTTGTAATTATATGAGAATTATTTAGGATTCCATAAAAAAAAAAACTTCCAAGTTAAACAAAAAAAAAAAAAAAATATATTTTAGATTTTGAACTAGAATGGACTATTATGGGTCGGCCCATCTTGATCCGTGGATTTGGATGTTTTAGTTTACAGGGCGACCTAACCCTGTCTAGTCCACATATAAGATAGCTCATATGATGAGTTGGGCCGCCCTTTTTCTTCATTGAACCAACCCAACTTACAACTTGCAATGGGTTAGATCAGACTGGACCGGACGACCCATTGTCATATCTTTAAGTACAAGGCTGCTTTATGAGTAGGATAAAGATGAGAATCTTGTCATGTAGTAGTTCCTTATTGAGATTAGTTCATTAATGGAGTTCGTTCAGGTGAAACTTCACACCAAACAACATACAATCTAATATTTATCACCAAATTATGGTACACCAAGTTTTTATTATTTTCCATGCATTTTAAAAATCTATGATATGATATTTGTTTGTGCTTCATTTGGCATTGTCGTTATGGAATTTTCTTTTTTTTAAAAAAAAATTTATAGTTTAGATTGAACTTGGATACTAACGGAGAAGCAGTATTAGTAGTGTTAGTGTGACTTTGCGTAATACAGGAAGGCGGCCCAAATTTACGGCCTAACGAATGAGGCTCCTATAGACATCAAAATCAAAAATCAATTACGTAAATTTGTGCCTTTTCTATTCTATGTCAATTTTGTGATCATGCTTTGAATTTTAGTTTATATCTTATTCCAGGTCAACTAATTATTGAGCTTAAAGACTTTCAATTGAGAATCGCTCTAAATCATTGTTAATTTTCCTTTTGAGACCATGAAAATGAGTTTTACAGCTGTTAACAATGGACAATTTTTCTTAAAAGAGAAGGAAAAAAATAACGTTTAATGCAAGTATATAAGTAGTGTAACCTGAAAATGGACTCAACATTAAATGGACTAATACTCGCAAGTGTTCGTCACCACTTTCATTTGATAGCTTTGTATATAAAATTCATCTAAATTATAGAAATTAATAACTTAGACACAGCTTAATGAATGTGTGTTTCAGTAAGATCAACTGCGAGTCAATGACTATTTATTTATAATTACGTCGATTAAAAGTACTAGTGACACTATTATTCATGTCTAGCTTGGATACTACCAAAAATACCAATTCTATTATGTTAAATATCATTTTCCTTTTTAATATTATGTCCTTATAAACCAAAAAATTTCTCCTCTATTTTTGCGGGAGAGGAAAAAGGTATCTCCTCAATAGTTTTTGGTGAAAGTCGGGGTTATATAATCTAAAAGTACCAAACATCTAAAATTCATTACCAAACACCCCTAAACAAACTTGATTTGCAATTTTTTTTGGTGCATAATTTGCAGTATAGTTTAATAAAGAACATTTAAACAATTTTTTTTTTATTTTTTAAGAAAAAAAGAGAGACAATTTACCATAAAAAAAAAGAAAAAAAATATTAAAATTGTATTTAGGACATTTGACATTACTAGTTTGACCAAAAATTGTCAGAATAGATGATATTTTTTTTTTGAAATTAAAGGAAAAAAAATATTGCATTGCATACTCAAAATGAAAAAAAAGAGGGAGAGATTATGTTTGTTTGTTTTTTTTTTTTTTTTTAGCATAATCCCTTTCTAGCCACACAACTTAATGACAATGTTAGCCATTTAAAAATATTATGTGCTAGTCACTCCGAAAAATATTTGGATTCTCTGTTTTATTCATTTGATTCACAATTTGGAGGTAAAATGGCTAAAAAGGGGATAATATCATACAAGAAACCAACTATTTTTAGCTTTTTAGCAAAAAATCTATGTTTTTTCATTAATATAAAATAAAATATTTTATTTATGTTTTTCTATTAAAATCTCACCCAAAAATTAGAGTTTTAAATTGTTGCAAAAAAATCTTTATTTTTTTAAATTTTATATTAGTATTCATATAAATAACTAGAAGACAATTTTCTAGATTGGAAAATGATCTATAATCTATAAAATATCCAATTGTAACAACTTTAAAATGCACACAAATTCTTTTTTTTTTTAATTCTGTTGTTTATTTTCAAAAATTAAAAATGTTTATTTTTTAATAATTTTTACTCTAATTTTAACTATACATTTGAATCTAGTAAAATTTAATAGAAAAATATAGATAAAACATTTTATTTAGTAGTTCTGAAAATACACAGATTTTTTTTTTTCGATAAAAAGCTAAAAGTAGGTTTTTCACTTAAAAAAAGGGTATAAAACATTGTTAGCAAAAAAAAAAAAAAGCCTAAAACCGGGTTTAATAAAAAGTCAAAACCCGGCCGTAGCGGACTAAGATCTGAACATGTAATGCAATCTCATCCGTCCATCTAAGTACTTTGACTGAACATCCGATATTACATAGATACGCGACACGTGTTCCTCAAACCAGAACCAGACGGTATCATTCTTAAACTCATCACCCACGCGCACCACACTTCGGACATAAAAAACGACAAATCGAAACCATCCATTGAACCCAACAAATAATCCTAGCCATCGGATTGCGTGCGCGTGAATCGTACTCGCGAGTGGTCTATTGCCCCTATACAAATGGCGGAAGGGAGAGCACAATGAGGACGAACGGTACTGCGTGACCGTGTGAGGAAAAAAGAAAAAAAATCCAATAACGGGAAAAGGCTGTGGTCATTCCCGTAATTTATGAATAGTTCGGAACCTAATTTGCAAACTCCTGATTTGCCGTTTATTTTCCCCCTTTTCAACTAAAATCTCCCACGAAACTCACTCTCTTACTGTAGAGAGAGAAAAGCTCAGAGCCACTCTCTCACTTAACTTTCTCTCTCTTCTCAAAGAGGTACGCTTCAAACCCTAGAAACGGTATATTTGAATTTTTTGTGTTTTTTTTTTTGTTTTACTTTTTGTTTTTATTTTTTTTGGAGTAATAGAAGAACAATGATTTGTTTAATAAGGATGTGAGTATAATTTGATGTTTATATAGGTACACTTCTATATATGGTTTAGATAAAGTTGTGTTGTTTTAATGGGGAAAGGTAGACCTAGGGCTGTTGAGAAAGGAGTATTGGGGCAAAATTCGAGTGTTTCCTCATTTGGGTCATTGGGTATACCATCTGGGCCTGTTTATTATCCCTCTGAGGATGAATTTAGAGACCCTTTGGAGTATATTTATAGGATCAGGCCAGAGGCTGAGCCATATGGGATTTGTAAGATTGTTCCACCAAAGAGTTGGAAACCTCCATTTGCATTGAATTTGGACTCGTTCACATTCCCCACGAAAACGCAGGCCATTCACCAGCTGCAGGTGCGGCCTGCGGCTTGTGATTCCCAGACTTTTGAGTTGGAATATAATAGGTTTTTGGAGGATCATAATGGTAAGAAGTTGAGGAGGAAGGTGGTTTTTGAGGGGGAGGAGTTGGATTTGTGTAAATTGTTCAATGCTGTGAAGCGGTATGGAGGATATGATAAAGTTGTGAAGGACAAAACGTGGGGAGATGTTTCTCGGTTTGTGAGGTCAGCGAGGAAGACTTCCGAGTGTGCAAAGCATGTTTTGTCTCAGTTGTACAGAGAACATTTATATGATTACGAGTGTCATTACAATCAGTTAAATCGAGAGCAGGGTCGGAGTGGTAAGAGGGTAATGCATGAGGATAGGAGGAGTCAATGTAGAATTGAAAATTCGAGTTCTAAAAGGAGACGAAGGAATAATGAGGGTGACAAAATAAAGGTTCGCAAGGTAGAGGAGGAGGAGGAGGAGCATGATCAGATATGCGAACAATGCAGAAGTGGATTGCATGGAGAAGTAATGCTTTTGTGTGATAGGTGTGATAAGGGGTGGCACATTTATTGTCTTTCTCCGCCTTTAAAGCAGGTTCCACCGGGCAACTGGTATTGCTTAGATTGCTTAAACTCCGAGAAAGATAGCTTTGGCTTTGTCCCAGGTAAGCGTTACTCAATTGAAGCTTTTAGGCGCATGGCTGATCGGGCTAAGAAGAAATGGTTTGGGTCAGGATCTGCTTCCCGGATGCAAATAGAAAAAAAGTTTTGGGAGATTGTCGAGGGATCTCTGGGTGAGGTTGAGGTTATGTATGGCAATGACTTAGATACTTCTGTCTATGGAAGTGGTTTTCCACGGGTGGATGATGAGAGACCTGAGTCAGTTGAAACTAAGGTATGGGATGAGTACTGCAGTAGCCCATGGAATCTCAATAACTTGCCCAAGTTAAAAGGGTCAGTGCTACGAGCTGTTCATCACAACATTGCTGGTGTTATGGTGCCTTGGCTGTATATTGGGATGCTATTCTCATCTTTTTGCTGGCATTTTGAAGATCATTGTTTTTACTCTATGAATTACCATCACTGGTATGTATACTGATACTCTTATTTTCACGTATGATTTTAGCCCTTCTTCCTTTGGTTTTCTATTTGTATGCTTGTATGCCTCATGGTCAATTGAGTTGATTTTTTCGCTTGGCTGAGTTTAAAATCCACTCGTTGGAGTGAGATGATATGAGATGAGATACCACATATGTTATCATGGAAGTTTGAATTTGTGATGTAATTGAGAGATTTGTAGGAGATAGAAATCATTAAGATGCGCTGAAAGTTTGCCTCTGAGTTGGTTGTGTGAGGTGAGACAAGATAGGTGGAACGGGTGAGGTTTTTTTAATTTTTTTTTTGTTTTTTTTGGGGGGGTGTTTTCTTGTTGATTTGGCAGAATTACTGTGTTGGTCATCTGAAATGGACCATATTATCATTCACTTAGTAAATTTTATTATCTAAAAAGATTGATTAACTGGTACTGTTTAGACAATTGCACTCTTTGGTTGCTTAGTAGGAGGCAAATAGCTATTTGTTTGTTTGACCTTCTAACTTGGGTGTGAATTTCTAAAACCTAATTTGATTCGAACTTTATTTTATGAAGCTAATTTTGTTGGTACCAAATTTCAGGAGATCTAAATTCTTCTAAAATTAGATCTGCAACGGCACCTGGTGCATTGTTTCTAGCTTTGGGAGATTTTTGTTTTCCTGATTATTTCATATCTTTTTGAATTATATTAACCCTAGCCTATTCCTTTTTGTTTTAGAACTTTGATTGAGTGATGTGTTTTTCTTGTGTTTATGATTTGTCAAAGTCTTCTGCTCACTCATTCTATTATGTTTTTAGGGGAGAGCCAAAATGTTGGTATAGTGTCCCAGGTAGCGAAGCCAATGCTTTTGAGAAGGTAAATAATTTACTAAATATGAATGTGTCAGGTTTCCAATTTGTAAAGAATATATTGAATATATTGTTTCTCCCTTATTCATGCTTTTATAATGCTTGCCACTCATATTGGTTCCCCCTGCCACTCCCTTCCCCTCCCCTCTCCTGTTTTTTGGTTAATTTTGTAAAGTGCTTTGGCTTACAATGTTTATTTTTATCTAGGTGATGCGAAACTGTCTTCCTGATCTTTTTGATGCGGAACCAGATTTGCTCTTTCAGCTTGTTACCATGTTGAATCCATCCGTTCTGCAAGAAAATGGTGTTCCTGTATATAGTGTTCTACAGGTATTAAGGATGTGAACTTTATATTCTTGATAGCGATCCTTTTTCATTTGCAGTTGACAAATTAAGATATGGATGTTGTTGCCAAATG
Source organism: Parasponia andersonii (assembly GCA_002914805.1). Classification (NCBI taxonomy): domain Eukaryota; kingdom Viridiplantae; phylum Streptophyta; class Magnoliopsida; order Rosales; family Cannabaceae; genus Trema; species Trema andersonii. The sequence goes on along the minus strand of JXTB01000109.1, from coordinate 478,798 downwards.
TTGTAAATGGAATATCTAATAGTACTCTTATGATTATTTTGTGGAATTAAGCTTTATTTGTTTTTAGAAATGCAGAATGAGGGTAGGGAATAAGTTTGATATCATAGGGCTTTTGAGCGAGTAATATAAACTTTTAAGTTTACTTTTGCGCGCCCTTTTTTTCCTCTTCATTTTAATATTAAACCATTTTATATGTCTTTTGTCCTGATGTGATTCTTCTCATGCTTGTCCTCTACCAGGAACCTGGCAATTTTGTGATCACTTTCCCCAGATCTTACCATGGGGGATTCAATCTTGGTAAATATGAGTTTTACAAGCTAAGCTCCGTCAATTGACTGAAACAGTGTCTCTGTTTTGCAATTTTTCATTTATACGCGTGCAGTAGATATACTTGGTTTTTGGTCTTTTCAGGTTTAAATTGTGCAGAGGCTGTCAACTTTGCTCCTGCCGATTGGCTACCTCATGGCAGGTTTGGCGCAGAGCTGTATCAGTTATATCGCAAAACTGCCGTCCTGTCTCATGATGAGCTTCTTTGTGTATTAGCTAAGGTTGTAAGCTTCTTTTTTTGTTCCCCTTGCTTGAATGACGTTATAATTTTTTTCCTTGTGTTTGAATAAGATTATAAAGTTGCTGACACAAAAAGTCTGCTTTTAAGTTCTGACAGATTATAATTTGAATATGCTTTCATGTCATTGGATTCTGGCCTAGCCCATGAATATTGAAATTCTGTCTTTTCAACAGAGACATTTTTTTCCTCTTGGTATTGCTTTTGCATAACAGTATCCATGATTTCTTGGGCCTAACATGAGAGATTTTGTGTTAAGGATTTGAAACCTGGTGTGTTTTACGCTGTGTTGTATTGCTTACTGCTTTGGTAATATCCCACAAATGACTGTTGGATCAAATTTATGAGGCTTTGACTTTTTATTTATTTATTTAATTTTATTTTCATCATAAGAGACAAACTTTGTGAATGAAAAGATGTTACAAACTAATTGTAGGATAAGTTAACCTCATAAATAGACAGCGATAAGGAAATCAATGGAACAACAAATCTTTCTGGCAAAGATTGTTGTACTGTTTTTCTTTTAAGAAGTTGATGCGGCCTCCTAAATGGTCCGTGTATTTGTTCTTTTTAAATTGCTTTACTATTTTTCTTTTTTGAATCATTTTCTTGCCCAATTAATTATGTTTTCCGAAGTGCGACATATTTGTTGCTCCCTTGACATCATAGAATGTCCCTGGGCTGTCAAATGCTTGCTTTCTTCCCTTTTTAATGAGTTTGATCTTCGAGCTACTTAAGTCAATCATACTATTAATTTCCTGCTTCTCGTTTATTTTAGATTGAATGTGATAGCAGAGTAGCACCTTATTTGAAGAAAGAATTGCATAGGATATACACAAAAGAGAAAACCTGGAGAGAGCGGCTTTGGAGAAATGGCATTGTCAAATCATCCTCTATGTCCCCTTGGAAATGCCCTGAATATGTTGGTGTTGAGGAGGTAGTTACTGTCACACACTTGCCCCTTTTGACTGGCTTGATGCTTTTTCAAGATGATAATCAGTTCTTATGCGTACGTGCTGGTTGTTTTTCAGGACTCGACGTGTATAATATGCAAGCAGTATCTATACCTGTCTGCTGTTGTCTGTCGCTGTAGGCCATCAACTTCTGTATGTCTGGAGGTTTGTACCTCTCGTTCGTACTTAAAGGAATTCAAAAATTTAAGTACTAATTGCATAATTGCATTTGAGGTAAACTAGATGCTTACTATTTGTCATCATCCTTGTGCAAACTCTAGTTTATCATGTTTTTGTTTGAATGCATGCCTTGAAAAAGTTGTTTTGAAGAAAGGAATAAATATTCTTCACCCTTATCCTGAGATTGATTTACCACGATTATAAATTCCCAACATGCTGGTTACTTCGAATGTTTGGTTGTTCAAAGCAATTTCTAGTCAATGGGAAACAACTATTGCTTATCTCGTTCATAAATCCACCTTAATAGTTATTTAAGATCTTATTGTTCAGTTCCCATGTGTTAGAAAATTAAAGTGATATAGGGATTGGACAAGGTCTGCTGTTTCGTTTTATAACTTTTCATACTGTTTGTTTTCTCACCCAGCACTGGGAGCGCCTTTGTGAATGCAAATCCGGTAAACGTCGTCTACTCTATCGCCAATCACTTGCGGAATTGAATGACCTGGTGCTTGCAGTGGACAAACATTGCACAGAGGAGACAATACAAAATAGGAACATAAGAAGGCAGATCTCTTGCTCCAGTGAACCAAGTACTTTGATTAAAAAGGTGTATTTTTAATTTTCAGCTGAGTCAGGAAAGAAACGAACTTCTAATCTAATTATCCCTCATGGTGCTGGACTTTGCTACCGTTATGTTACTTTTGTACTGCCCTTATCTGGAATATCCTGTATTAAGATTGATTTCCGTTAGTACATGTTAAAAAAACACACCATTAATGCATGTAGGTGAAAGGTGGTCAAGTTACTTTGAATCAACTTGCAGAACAATGGCTTATGCGTTCGGGTAAGATTTTTCAGAACACATTTTCAAAGGATGTTTATGTTACTGCATTGAAGGAAGCTCAACAATTTTTGTGGGCCGGTTCTGAGATGGATCCTGTGAGTTTCTTCTGTTGCTACTGAATTATCGCCTAATATGCGTAGTGTTTTATGCTTTTAATTAGTTTTATTTACTTTTGAATATAGGTAAGAGACATGGCAAAGAATTTGGTAGAAGCTCGGAAATGGGCAGAACGTGTTAGAAAATGTGTGTCTAAGGGTGAAAAGTGGTCACGTCGTCAACGTGATGGTTTAGAGAAAGTTCGCTTGGAATATGTTGATGAGTTGCTAAGTGCTAATCCTATGCCTTGTAATGAGCCTGGACATACTAAATTGAAGGTTGTTACTTTTTCCTGTGAGTGATTGTATATTATACCATGTGATTTTAGACCTGCTAGTTCATGCTTTTACAATTCATATACATGTTTATATAATTTCAGGGTTATGTTGAAGAGGCAAGGATTTTGATACAGGAAATCAATACTGCTTTAATAGTTACCTCAAAGGTGTTTATATGCGAATTGTTGCTCTCATCTAACTTATCATGTATCTTAATATCTTATGATGCTTCTCTTACTTCATTTGAATGATCAATATATCTTCTTATAATTGTCACTCCAGATATCTGAGTTGGAACTTTTGTACTCTAGAGTTGAAGACTTTCCACTTCATCTGAAAGAAAGTGAAAAATTATTGCAGAAGATTTCATCAGCTAAGGTACATACTGCATAACTCATTCAGGTTCTAATTTGTTGTAAAATATGCATGATAGACTCCTCGATCTCGACGCATTGGCTGAGAGTGAAATATTTCAGTTATTTAAGATCTTCGTGTACTTCTGGTGAAAGTTGCGACTTCTATTTGTAATAGCATTTCTCATAATTTGGGGTTTTAGTTGGTTTTCATAATTAGATTTTTCTTGTCCAGTTCTAAAACAGCCTGGAAATTTTAATGGCAGAATTCTATTCTGCTCTTGTACACTCCAGCTAGTTAGGTATTGGTGCCAATATAATGTCCTGGCATCAACCATTGTCTTCTTGACCCTATGAACTTTGTAGTGAAGTCATTATCTAATGGCACACTTACTTCGCTGTAATTGTAATCAAAATAAATAAAAGGGGAAATGGATAAGAATAAAATAGAGAGGTATGGGAATCATTATTTGTATTATGTTGTGTACTTAGAACTAATAGGAAAGGGAATCATATTCATTACCATTCATTTGTTTACTTAACCCAATAGAAGTAATGGGAATGCAATAAAGTTACTAAACTGTCCTTTTAATTGTATGTACATTTTAAAAAAGAGGGTAAAATTGTATGAGGGTAAAATTGTATTTTGTAATTTTTATAATTAAAAAAAGAGAAAGGAGTGTTTGCGGGTGATTACATTCCTTAGGGCGTTGGTGGGGAAGCATTCCCATTCTTTTCCCCCAAATTTGTACGGGCCCCACACATTTTCCTCTTTCCTATATTTTGGTAAACATTTGAATAGGAATTATTACCCCATATATCATTCTCATTACTCTTTCGTAAACATGCCACAATGGTCTCTTTTTTTTTTAACATCGATATTGGAGCGGAGCGGTTTCTGGTGTTAATATAACTAATCTGATTTTTTTGTTGAGGTAGGTCTGGCTAGAAAAGGTAACAAAGTGCATATCAGAAAAATGCCCTGCTGCGGTTGAGCTTGAATCTCTTTATCAGTTAAAATCAGAGGTGATGCTAAGTTTTTAATGTCTTGAGAAATAACCGATTTTTCTTTTCTAGTTTCTGAATTTTCTCAAACTAATGTTTAAACTTATTTAATGGATAGATTTTGGAGCTCCAAATTCAATTTCCTGAAACAGAAATGCTTCTTGATTTATTGAATCAAGCTGAATCATGTCGTGCTCGGTGTGAGGAAATTCTGAAACATCCTATCAATTTAAAGGTCATTTTATGCTTCATTCATGTTTCCTTTAGTTCTTTCAGTGTTTGTTGTTCTTTAAGTTCGCAAGGTGGTGAACAAATAACTTCTGCAGAATGTTGAAGTGTTTCTTCAAGATATGGATAATTTTACTGTCAGTGTACCGGAGTTGAAGCTTCTGAGGCAATACCATGCGGATGCTGTTTTGTGGATATCCCGCTTTAATAATATGCTTCTAAACATCTGTGAACGAGAAGACCAACATAATTTAGTTGCTGAATTAGATTGCATCTTAAAGGATGGGGCATCCCTGAAAATTCAAGGTTCGATATTTTCCTTTTTTCGGTTGTTGTCCTTTCATGTAGATGTATTGTCCTTGTTCTTCTTTAAATCGTTTTCTTTAAAAAATTATTTCATTTTTGCACTTTTAAAAGGTTTTGGGTTGGTTTCTGAACAGTTGATGAGTTGCCTCGTGGTGAGGTTGAGTTGAAGAAAGCTTGTTGCAGGGAAAAGGCACTAAAGGTAAATGCTTTTCTGTTGCTTCTTTTGTAGATCTTTTTCTTCCCTTCTCCCTTTTTCTCACTGCTGTGGAATTTTTCTGTTTGTTTTACTGCTTGAGCTTTGACATTAGTTTAAAGTTTATATACTCAAACATTTAAGTCCAAAACTGATGCAGGCACTTGAGACTAAGATGTCTATGGAGTTTCTTAGGCAACTGATGATGGAGTCTAGACAGTAGGCGCTCTTCCGTTTTCTGTTGCAAACTGAGGATGCTAAATAGTTTTATGTTTTGCTTCCTCTTATGCATTTGTTTGTATGTTTGTGAGTTTATTTTTTGTTTTTTGAGTTTTGTTCCCTTTTACCTTTTATTTGGTTTACTTTTATCAGGTTGCAAATTGAGAGGGAGAAATTGTTTGTTGATATGTTCAAAGTACTTGATGCTGCCATACATTGGGAGGAAAGGGCAACAGACATTCTTGCACGCAAGGCTGATATTTCTGACTTTGAAGATGTTTTAAGGTTTTTAGCATGTTTTTCTTTAATGTATTTGATTTTGCTGGTCTGAAATTTTCCATGTGAATGGTGTTTGTACTAAAATTGCTTTTGAATGTCTAGGGTTTCGGAAGATATATTTGTCATTTTACCTTCTCTCAATGATGTCGAGGAGGCATTCTCTATGGCTAACTCTTGGTTGAAAAACGCAAAGCCATTTTTAGCTTCACGTTCCTTATTGCTACCCTCCTCAAATTCCTTGCTGCCTTTAAAGTTTGAAGCCCTGCAGGTTCTTGCCAACATGTGTATGCCTGCATTACATTTATCAAGATTTAATAGCCTTCTGTCTTACAATGGGATCTGCATGTTGCAGGACTTAGTTTCCCAATCAAAACTTTTAAAGGTATCTTTGAGAGAAAGAAGGATGCTTGAAACAGTTTTAGAAGACTCTGAGGAGTGGAAGGACAATGTTTGTTCTCTACTGCAAGATACAGAATGCCTTTTTGATGTGACTAACATTTGTGGCGGACTAATCAGTGATCTTACTTCAAAAATTGAATGTTTGGTTACTAGAATTGAATCCGTCAAAAAGAAAGGTATATCTTTTGGCTTTGACTTGGATGAAATTCCAAAACTGGAGGATGCTTGTTCGACACTGCAATGGTGTAAAAGGGCCCTTTATTTCTGCTCCAGTGCTCCTCCTTTTAAGGTGACTGATTTATTCTATATCTTATGTGCTTCTGTTCTGTGATTTATATTATTGTACTTTATGAACTTTAATGATTACTGTGAAGCATGTGAACCTTATCATTCATAGTTCTTTTTTATTTTAGTCTAGATATTTTGAAGATTCAGCTAGTTCAATGAAATTTGGTACATATTTTAGTTGCTCTTACGATGTGGTGTTTGGTAATGGGGATAACCACAGCTTGATAATTTTCCTGTGTCATAAATAGTTCATGATCTGGTTTTGCATTTTATGGTTTAACATTTGGGTTGTTACAACTTTTTCATGTGCATTTATTAGTTTACTTAAAACGTTGGAGGAAAAAAAATCATTGTTGTTTAGTGCATTCTATTCCTAGCTTCAGTTGTAACATTTAATGTCATTTTCTCGAAGGATGTTGAGAACTTAATGAAAGCAGCAGAACATCTTCCTGGCACACTTGGTTCTGGTAGATTGTGGAGCTCATTGATTGATTCAGTCAAATGGCTTAGGCAAGCCTCTGAAGTAGTTTCTGCCCCTTCCAACACTAAAAGATGCAACTTGAGTGATGCTGAAGAAGTTCTCGCCAGTTCTCAGGTACTAGTCTGTATTATTTTATTGCCTTTCAAAGCCTTTAAATATCGATGTTTTGACTTGTATGTTAATTATTTTTTTATTGTATTATTTTATTGCCTTTCAAAGCCTTTAAATATCGATGTTTTGACTTGTATGTTAATTATTTTTTTATTGGTTTGTTGTAATGACTTTAGTATTCTGTTTGCAGCATGTTAGTAGTATCTATCCGGTCATGGTTGATCAACTCAAAAATGCGATTGAGAAACATAAGTGAGTCTTCTATCCCGATTCCTTCTTCCTCCTCTCACTTGTGTAAATGCAAACCACAATAGTACTCTTTTGAGAGAACACGACAACTTTCTGCCCATCTTATTCAATATGCATTGTACTTAGTTCGTTGACCAAGGTTGATATATTCAACTTATATTACATGCTATGCATTGTTTTTTTTTTTTGGGGTAAAATCTTGTTGTTTTTTGAATGTAGTTGCCGCATGATACAAGGGTGTGTTACGTAAATGAGGAAACTAATGAGGGTTTTTTGGGTTTTAAAAAAGCTAACTCTTCTTAACTAGAAGCCTTTTTATTTTAAACTTTGGTAATAACTCTTCTTAAATAGTGTGGAGTGTTTCCCACTGTATCACTTGGATCATCACATTGTTTAATACAAGTTCGTTTCTTATCAAAGAAAAATGTCATTTTTTTCAGAGTGCAATAAGAAATTCATGAACATGTTATTCTCAGTGGTTTTCTTTTCTCTGAGCTCTGGAGCTATGAGTTTGTTGCTTTTCAATTTTTTAGCTTATTCCTAAGTTTTTCCAAAATTTCTTTCAGAAACTTGCTTGGTTGAATGTTTCCACAGTTGCACTGCTTATAGCTTATCAGAAATTTTTAGGGTAGGAAACTATTTTCAAAACAGGAACAAGAATTCCAACGCACTCTCCACCCTTTCCTCGTTTTACTTCCACTCCATTCTTTTTCTTCATATTATTTGGGGTGGTTCTTCTCTTTCCAAAATGTCTGTTTACTTTTTGCCGTTTATGTTTTTCTATTGCTTAGAGTATCTTATTTTTTTTCCTGTACTTGACTGATAGTAATTAAGCCCAATGTAGGTTGTGGCAGGAGCAAGTACATCAGTTTTTTAATCTAGAACCTGGGAAACGAAGCTGGTCTGTTATTTCACAGCTCAAGGTATGTGGTCTTTGTCTGTGTTATTGGTTTTGAAATTGGATAATTTTATATTGTGGTTCTGCAAATGTAATGTTCCTTGATGAAAATGTGTTGCAATTTGGTGTGTACTGTGTATGGGCACATTTGTCTCTGTATGACTACCTTTAAATGGCCATCCTTCAAAGGAGCTCCTCCTGCAACAACCACCAAAAAAAGGAATATAGGAAAAACATTTATAGTTGTGTTCTCATTTAATTGGTTCTTGAGTCTTGTTGCGGCGTATTCTCTATTACCATTTGCGTTTTTGACTTTTGGACCTTTGCTTAGTTTACTATGTTCCACTTATATTCTACTTCTGTCTTCGTGCTATGTGGTGTGTATAATTGAGTCTAGGTGCTGAGCTCTAATTTGATCAAATGTTGAACGGTTTTAAACTTATACTTAATCCCGATATATAATGAATGTACTTCACTTGTAAACATAGCTAATATGTTTCAACCATATACAGGAAGTTGGAATTGCCGATGCTCTTAATTGCTCAGAACTAGATATGATTTTATCTGAAGTTGTAAAGGTTGAGAAGTGGAAGCAATCTTGCATGGACATTTTAGGGACTTTAATTGAAAATGAGACTTCATTGCTCGGTGCTTTTCAAAAGGTTTCCTTGGGAATTTCTCTCAGTTCTGTGTAAAGCTTTGTTGGTTTAGTTACAATTATTAGCAGATGTATTTATTCCATTTTATAACATACAGATAAAGCGGACATTAGAAAGATCGTGGTACATATATGACAAGTCATGTGGCTCGATAGCAAAGGATTATTGTCTATGCTGTTTTAGTGATTCCTGGAATGAGGAGTTCCTTACTTGTTCTATCTGCAAGGACTGGTAAGGTACTTCTTGCTGTGTTAAGGTTTTTCTTCCCTTTTAAGTTTCCAGAGTTTCCCGCTGCTAGTAGATAATCTTCTTGTGTTCATCATCTTATAAAATTTGTAACGGACCTGTTTAGTTGCATCATTTCAACTTGAACTTGTATATTCAGGTTAATACATGTTTCAGAACTTACTCTCCTTTTTCTTCCATTTTTTTTTTTTCAATATGAACAGCTACCATTTGCAGTGCATAGGACCCACAGTAGCAGATGCAGAATGCTCAGAAGTATATAGATGTCCTTATTGCAAGTATTTAGTGGCTGGAATTTCTCTTAAGGGAGGCGGTCCTCTGGTATGTCTTCCTTTAAATATCTGAAACTTTGGGAGAAGCTTGCATAAAGATCTCATTGGTTCATTTTTCGCTTGCAGAGATTTGTAGGGAAGCGTCCAGAACTTAAAGTTCTTTTTGAACTCCTATCCAGTCATGAAGATTTCTGTGTGTGGTAACAAAATCTGATACTGTTGACCCAATTCTACTTGACACTGCAGATTTGATTTTTACTGCGTTGGATGTGTTTTGATCTTTATATTTAGTGCTTATCTTGTGTTTATTTTGTCGATTACTATTAAAACTATATTGAAGGGTTCTGAAAGGTTTGTCCTGTAGGAAAAATAATCACGGTTTTGGTTGGATATTGCATTTAGAGTGTGATTCCGTTATTTGAGTTAAAAATTAAAGTCACCAGAACTTTGGAAGTGCTTGGAAGAATTTAAGCAAGCATGACATGTCAGTTGAACTGAAACTGACAACGTTTGGGAGTTTTTTTTTTAACATGAGATGTCTGTGTTGTCCCTTGAAGTTGAACTGGAACTCCATTTCTATGTGAGTTTTTATGACAAGGTGGACTTCATGTTGGTTCACTTGCAGTTTGGAAACAATAAGAATGGTGTAAGAGCGGCATTGTCAAGACGTTTACATAATTTACCGAAGTTGACACTGATATCATCTGCTATTTCACAACTGCATTTTTTCCCCCTTTGCTTCTTCAGTTAAAAAAATTGTTGTTTTTAAAGGCTTGTGAATGTTTTCATTTTGTACTAGGCTGAAGGTTCCTTTTTTTTTTTTTTTTTCCTTCCTTTCTTTCTTCTTGCAGTATTGAAGAAAGAGAAGTATTGAAAGAGCTTGTCGAGAAAGCTCTAGCATGCAAAACTTGCTTGACAGAAATTGTTGATAATGCTTTAGCTTCTGTTGATAAAGATCTGTGTGTAATATCTGGAAAACTAACTGCTGCTTTAAAGGTATGTTGTGGATCATTACTCCAGGGTATTGGATTTTGCTTAAATGTCTTGTAATTGTTACACTTCCTCTGTGATTCCACCAAAGAGACATGCACACACATTAAAAGAAGGAATAAGCTGTAGCCAAAATCTTGTTATATAGCCATAAATTCGTGTTAACTTGATTGGAATTCCTTTGCTTCTAAAGGCAACTGAAGTAGCAGGTGTATGTGAACCGGAAGTCGATCGCAAACTCAAGTTGGCTTTGTCAAGGAACTCTTGGAAACTTAAAGTCAATAGGTTACTGGAGGGTTCACAAAAGCCCACAATCCAACAGATTCAACAGCATTTGAAAGAGGTACAGCTTTTTATGGACACTACATACTAGAAATGTAAATTTTCTTGTGCTACAATTCTTTAGATGCTTTCTTTTGAGAATCACAGTTAATGTGACAGTGAGTTAATACATCCTCTTTAATGTCTAATTTTACATTCTTTGTAGAGCCCCATCTTCAAAGTGCTGTGTATACTTTATAAGCTCCTTGTACTGCCTTTAAGCTGCAATCAGTTCAATTTTGTTGCAGTAATTTTGTCAAAGATCTTTATAATACATTTTATAAAATGTGGCAGGGGCTAGCTTTGAACATTCCGCCAGAAGATCACTTCAGGCTGAAACTTACAGAAGTGAAGCGTGTAGGCCTGCAGTGGGCAGATTATGCTAAGAAGGTTCAAATCATCGCTCTCTCTCTCTCTCTCTCTCTCTCTCTCTCTCTCTCTCTCTCTCACACACACACACACATTTCAAGCTGGTGTTTCTCTGTTTATAGGTTGCAGCAGATTCTGGGGATCTGGGTTTAGACAAAGTTTTTGACCTTATCACAGAGGGCGAGAATTTGCCTGTTCATCTAGATAAGGAACTAAAGGTAATATATTGGGTCTTAAAGCTAATTACGTTCCTTGCCTTCTTGGTTTTCTGTGAATTAACGTTGTATGTTTTTTTTTTCCCTCTAGTTATTAAGAGCTCGTAGTTTGCTCTATTGCATTTGTCGGAAGCCGTATGATCAGAGAGCGATGATTGCTTGTGATCAATGCGATGAATGGTATCACTTTGATTGCATCAAATTAGTCACTCCTCCAAAGATCTACATCTGTCCTGCGTGTGAACCTCGAAAGGAAGAATTACCGATGCCGCCATTGATGGATCATGAGAGGTCAGCCTGGTTTTAGCTTAACGATTTTTTGCGAGTCAAAATTGTGCCTTTTTATTTATTTATTTATTTTTATTATTATTATTATTATTATTATTATTATTATTATTATTATATAGATGTCCAGAGCGATGTTGGGCTGGTCATTTGTTCCCTCCCTTGATCAGTGAAAAAAAAAAAAGCATTTTCAAAGTTGACTGAAAAGTGCATCTTCTTCTAAATTAATGTATTAGTTGGAAATAGAAGTTGATTCTAGTAGAGAAGGTTACTTTCAGTACGAACGCAAATGACATTTGGGATAATTTGATTGCTATGAGAAATGGTCTACATCTATTTCTGCTGTCATCGTATCATTTGTTTTATGTTGCATTTCCAATAATTGGTCTGTAATGCTTTGACAGATCATCGGATGCCAATTCTGTGGAGCCTAAAACACCATCTCCTCAGCACACAAAGCCGAGGAAGAAACCGAAAAAGATTGATTCCGGTCCAACACAGAAGGTGCTCCCCGTTATGGATCAGAGCAACACACTCGGGTGTTCTAGTGGGATTGAACGTCTATGGTGGCGTAATCGGAAGCCCTTTAGAAGGGCGGCCAAGAAACGCACGGAGCTTGAAAGTCTTTCATTTTCCCATTCACGACATAGAACATAAAATCCAGTTGTTACTAAGCATTTGATTCATTCATTTTATTCATAGCATTTCAGCTCACTTGTCTTCTCCTATTCCTTTAATCAATAAAGGGGGAGAAATTTCATTTTGTTAATTGTCTTTGTTACTTAGCAACTACAAAAATTTTGAGAAATTAACCCAATTTGAATTGAATTGAGCAACCCCTTCCCTCACATATCCATCTGCGGAAGCATGATCAGGCATCTTCAGACTCGGTGTGGCAAGCATGCTTGTGTTAAAATTTCAGCTCCACTTCATTTTTTACAGGCGTTGGAATAAGAACAAAGAAGCTGCTCAAAGCCAAGAGTTAGGTCAACATATTTAGCCAAACTTGCATTCTAAATATGGTCAAAGGTCAACCGATAATTTCATCATGTTGATGTTGAGTGACCAAAGGCAAAGGGCCAAGTCTAAGACCTCCTTCGTACCTGTTCAAATTAGGGGGAAACTGTGTTTAATTTATATCACTAGCTTTCCTCAAACGGAAATGGTTAATTGGTTAACTAAAGCCACTCTACTCACGCTTAGATATTAAAATCCTAAGTGTAGTACGAGACGTAATACTGACGATAAATAATTGGCACATTTGAACTATGTGTATACCAAATGCATCATATATAACTGAAATTCAGTGTTTACATGTCAGGCAGTGTGAAAAAAAATTTATCACATTCAAAAATTTAATCTAGTTAATCAATCAAAATTGAATCTAATTAAAAAAGCAAAAGACGAATAAAATGGGGTTATCTATAAGATTGGACAGGTATTATCTAGAATTACGAATTTGAACGATCAAATTTGTAACTGATGGTAAATTTATCCATTCTATGTGTCTTTAAAGTGATAATTTTTTCCAAACTGACAAAACGGCTAACTAACAAATTTGTCTATTTTGACATATTTTCAAAGGTTAAGTTTTCCCAAATTGATCGTCATAAATATGTCAAAAAGAGGACTTTTATTACCAATTACAAATATGTTAGTATAAGATTGTTATGTTTGTCCTTGAAAGAATCAGAAACTTGTTATGTTTGAAAATATGACAGTCTTAGAGTGTCAATGCGGGCCGGCCAACGTTCCGAGGAACAAGTATGATACCGGCTCGACCCGTTACATATAATAGGGGCCGGACCGAGCCTCAGCAATAAGTTCATTTGTCTGGTCCGACCCATATTTCTATAGACCCGTATTTAGTCATATTATATATAAATGTATTTCTTAGTTCAAATTAAAAAAAATTAATTAAATATTTTCATTTATATGTTTTTAATATTATATATTTACTTATTTTTATTTATTTTCAATTTATTCAAATTTTGAAAGAATAGAAATGAGTTTTAGACTTATATTTTAGCTCACATAAGTATATATTTGATATTTTAAAGCATAAAACGATAAAGAGTTTATGTTCACATTTAGACTCATATTCGGGTCATATAGGCACGACTCACTTAGGAGACTCACTTAGGAGAAATTTACACCTAGTATTTATTTTTTAAAACTTTTTTCATAAATACCCGTTTTTAATTTTTCTTTCAAAAATACCCATTTTTTTGTCCACATTGCATATGCAAAATATGAGTGGTCCATATTTACAATATAAATTTTATCCATGAGGTACACATTTCATGTGTAAAATATGAACAGTATACATTTTAAAACGTGTGCCAATTTTTAGTGTAATTTTTATTCATGGAATATAGATTACGGTATACATTTAATGCATGAAATGTATACGTTTTTAAAATGTATACATTCTTAAAATAGTGATGGTTTACATTTCTCCAAAAAATATATAAAAATGGGTATTTATAAAATAAAAATAAAAAATAGGTATTTGTGAAAATATAATTTTAAAAATAGATTTTTATGAACTTTTTCTCCACTTAGACACCAGCTCAACCCGCTTTACATGTCTAGACTCTAGGTCTTATGTAAATATAAACACAAAATACAACAGATAAAAAATATAGTTAAACCTAACAAAATTGATACTCTAGTACTAAAGGTCTTAAAATACAACGGTCTTATGTAAATATAAACACAAAATACAAGACATAAAAAATATAATTAACCCTAACAAAATTGATACTCTAGTACTAAACGTCTTTTTTTTTTTTTTTTTTTTTTTTTCAAATTTTTGTTGCTGAACGGCCTAGGACATAGTTACTATATCGGGCATTATATCAACCGATATTTGGCTATTTAGTTATGAAATCGAGGGGAAAAAAGGACATGTATCATAATGTAGTGAAATGAAGAGTCAAAATCTGCCATTTTGCTAAAAGACCCAACATTCCACAAGCCCATTTGGCCAAGGCCCATAATACGGCCCTCAACTTCTTCTTCTTCTTCTCACCAAAACCAAAAGCTCCAATCGCCGACCTGTCTCAGGCTGATCCTCTCTCTCTGCTCTGCTCAGGTCCGTCCATGGCTTCCCTGAAATCTGAAATTAGGTTTTCTTTCTCTTCTCAGCCTGGTTTCTTTCATGGCTTCCTTAAAATCTGAAATTGGTTTTCCTAATACAGGCATTCGGCTTCCATTCCAGGCTAAAGCTTAACCTTTTTTATTTAGTTTAATCGTAAATACGTCCACAGATGAGGTACGTGAAGCCATTGAGCTTATTTAAAGACTTGCTCAAGACCGATGGCCTTGAACGCAGTCGCTTGCTCGGTTTAGACGTTGGGAGTAAGTACATTGGCTTGGCCGTCTCTGACATCAACAACAAGGTTGCTTCACCTTTAAGGTACATGAAACCTTTTTCTAGTTATATACTTGAATTTGAGGACTTTTTGAAGCTTTCACACCGTTTAAGGACATAGGTGTTGTTCATTTCTTGGTTTTGCAGTGTTCTACTAAGGAAGAAATCTAATATTGAGTTAATGGCTGATGATTTTCAGTGTCTGGTTAGGTCCTTTCTTAGTAGATTATAGTTAATTTTTTGAGCTATTTGTGGTGTTTTTGAGACTCTGATAAGTGGTTTTCTTTTGTTTTGTGTATTAGATATCTGAACTTTCTTTGGAGGGTTTCGTTGTGGGGTTCCCTTTTGACAGACAAAGGGGTACTAATGATGTGAGTTCATAGCCTCAGTCATATGAATTTTAGGCCTTTTTGTTTATTCTCTCACTATCTATGGCTGTTTGCTTGGCTTGGCTTTGGTTTAGTCTGTGCTAGTGAAGCTTTTTGTAGACGAACTGTGCAACACAAACAAACTTAAAGGGGTCAAATATACATACTGGGATGAGCGCTTTACCTCTAAGGTTTGGAACCATATCTTGGATGAACCCAGTTCTCAACTTGGTGCCTTGATTCTGTTTTAAATGATGTATAACCTGAAAAGTTCATTGAATTGTTTACAGAACGTGGAATTTCTGTTGAAGCCTTTGAATTTGCATCCAGTTCATTCGAAGACAATTGTTGATAAGTTTGCTGCTGTTGGCATTCTGCAGGTGTTCTTTTGTTCTGTCTATGCATGTGTTCCATGAAATTTGGTTAAAGGGAAAACGAAGAATTTTGTTTCTGTTTAAACATCCTTGTTGACGAACACTAAGAACATTAACAAAGGAATTCCAAGTCTTATCACACTAGTAGTTTTGTTGGTCTGGTTACTCTGGTATTTATTGATTTTTTTTTTCCTCTGGCAGGAATACCTGGATTACGTGAACAGGAAGCTCAAGGAATGAAAGTGTCTTCATGTTAATGCGAAGCTTTTGCTGTTAACATTAGAGAACTGTTCACAGTAGATTCCTTGCATGACGCTTCTGTTGGCCTTCATAATTAGATAGGCCCTGATATTACAGAACCTACAGAATAGCAGAGCTTGATAATTTGTAAAGATAGTAAGTTCTTTCTTCATATGGATCAAACTTCTAGTTTTCTCTAGCTTGGTGAATAATGAGTTTTATAGATGAAACAAGCATGTAGAAAGACAATTGAGCAGGTGAATTTGCAGAGTTTATGATGAAGCCATTGACAGCTAAGTGTAACTACCACATCTTTTATCGTCGACGCGAAGTCTCTTGGTGTTCACTCCGTCTGCCTGGACTTAATGTTCCCAAGCTGACTTAGGAATCTGATTACCAAGATGAGTTTGACGAAGATGCAAACTTAGCATTAGTAATGTGGTCGATATACTCATTTGAGATTTTATTTGTCATGACGGATTCTGTGGGCATGCATTTTTGTCAACAAACAGATTTTGAACACCATAGTATGAGAGAAAGATCAAAAG
This sequence comes from Parasponia andersonii, assembly GCA_002914805.1. Classification (NCBI taxonomy): domain Eukaryota; kingdom Viridiplantae; phylum Streptophyta; class Magnoliopsida; order Rosales; family Cannabaceae; genus Trema; species Trema andersonii. Next base: position 462,610 of record JXTB01000109.1, on the reverse strand, counting down.
GAAAAAACAGTAAGAAGAGAAGTGGTTCGGTTAATCTTTTTGCCTACCTCTATAGAGGTTTGGCAAATGATTCCAACGTCTGAATTAGTGGTAAGAGTTCTCTAGTTATAGGTGAGGAACTCTCACGATTTTCGTTACCGATTATCATCTAGTCAATTAGATAATTTCCAGATGACTTGCAATAATTCGTATTAATGATAAACATGTATTTAATGCATTTTACTTTGAGGAATTTATGTTCAAATTCCTGATGAAGTCTCTGGTTTTATGCAATCTGGTGGGCTTCTGTAGTCGGCCATTGTAGTTTTGGAGAAAACGGTTGCAGCTTGCTAGTGGGGATGAGTACCGAGTACGAGCTTTACTCGTACTCATGCCGTCTTTTCTTTTGAGCCAATTTATGTTATAGCCATCCCATGGAATCCTGTGTGACACATGTAAGGTTGTGATTGAGGATTTCTAATCAGCTCGAAATCAGTTACAACAAATGCCAACACTTTGATCATCATGAAGGTGATTAAGAGTTTTAACTTTCATCAGACTGTAACCTTGCACGTCTTTTTGTTCCCAATTGTTTGTTATTAAACTGATAACTAATAAAGAACTAGGGAAGGAGACATCAATCATCCCTCCCTAAGGGCCAAGACCGAACCAAAACCAAAGTATATATTGATGTTTGGTGCACGATTAAATTTGTTTGGTTTTGATACCATTTTATTATGATAATATGACTATACGTCCATATTCATCCTTCTACCACTTTTGTAAAGAATACTGTAATAACATTCTTTCTACTCATTCGTTCTCTTGAAATTTTTTTATTTTTTAACTTTTTCTCTCACCTCCTCTAACTACTACTAAAGGCTAAAGATATGGTCCATCCAAAGCATATTTGGAACTTTTCTGCAAAGACAATGTACAATTAGATACGGGACTATTCTAATTACCATCTATACGGTTTTTCGGAAGTTGGTTGGATGCATAGTTTAAAATATCAACATTTTTGGTATTTCCTTTTTTAGGTAGAAAATTAAGTGAAATTTCATTATTTCATAAAAATTTCCCTTTTTTTTTAACTTATTTTAACAACGTAATTTTTGCATAGTATCAAGAGATATGTTTGAATTTAAGAATTTGCTCAGGAAAAAAAATAGTAAGGAAAAACAAAACTAAAAAAGATGAGGAATATATTTTCTTAGAATTCCATAAACTATTGTTCTTTGGAAAACTTCTATCTTTTTCAATTTATTCGTAATTTTTTTTAAAGTGATGCTTAACTAATGATTTCAATTTATTATAAATTAAAAGAAAATAATTTACATAGTTTAAGAATTGAATTCTCGATCTACTATTCTATCCCCACTCTACCCAATTCTATCTCACCCCACTCCGAGTTAGCCCAATGAGCTGTTTATAGTTATCCTTGCATTCTCCAAAGTTAAGCAAAAAAATTCCTTCCAGTTTTTCTGAACTCTTTTTTTCCCCCTAATTTCTTTGTTAAAATCCAAATATGAGAATATATTTTTACTCCCTAAAATCTGAGCTAGGGAACAATGGAATATCCATTAAATTCCCTAAGCAAAAATGTTGAACGTTTATTCTATTTTCTTTTTTAATTTAGTTTTATATTTTGAATATATTACTTAGTTCATTAAACCAAACAAAGAGTACAAACATGAATTCACAAAAGATCGAACCATATGTAATCTATAACAATAAACAATCGTCCATAACTCATTTGACATATGAACGATCTGATAGAAAAAATTTGTGCACGAGATATTAAAGATGATATGAACGGAACTTTCCAAGGGAGACAATTAGAGCACAATAAGAAATGCTTCTTCAACTATTCAAATTTCATACAATGCTAGGTATACTGACTACTTTATCAAAATTTTTGTACTAATACATGTTATTATTATTATGTTTTTATATATCCATTCGTTAGTGGTTAGGAGGGATGGAGGTGGAGATTAAACTTGACACCTTTTGCTTATCTAAAAGAAGTCTTGACTATAAGTGTTAAACAACTCGTGGTCACACATATTAAACGGTTCGTAATCACATGTGATTATTTTTCAATTAGTAGTATAATGAAAATTTTAATAATAAATTTAATGTCATTCACTAATTACTAGTGATAATTCACTTATTACATATGTTACTATTAAAAATTTTCACTAATTACTAGTGATAATTTACTCACTATATATGTTACTATTAAAAATTTGATAAACTAGTTGAGATATCTAAATTATTTCTTTTGAATTTATCTCCTCACCCAAATTGTCTCTTTCAATTAATAGTGATGGATTTGTGGCATAAGTTAGATCTAGATATGAATTATAGAATCTTCAAATCTATCAATTTTTAAGCAATTTTTTTTAAATGACGAATTGGGTTGACTCAAGTGGTAAGAACACCTATTATTTAGGATCTTGATCTTAGGTTCGAGTCATATCAAGATAGACGTGAAAACCTATTATTCCTGATCGGGTAGTGTGGGGATTAAGTAGTAGTAGTATTTTTATAATAAATGAAAGTTATTAGTTAAGTTTTATTTTTTTTTTTTTTAAAAAAACAAATTTTGTTTAAAAAATCTTCGATTATAGAAGAAACGGACAAAAACAAATACAATCTACACATCTCTGGTTTTAGGTAAGAGAAAACTTTAATAAAATAAAATAAAAAAGAAGGAAAAAAATGTGGATATTTTTATTATTGGATTTTGAATTTTGTTGACTCCAAGGTCTTGTTGGATTTTTCCGAATTTTGAATAATTGTTTTTCCTTTTGTGCACAGAGCGGGTATAGCCTATGAAATAATTAAAATGAGACAAAGTGGAGGTTGGACATGTGTCATAATTGCACATACAATTGTGAAAAAGAAACAAAATGGGAATGCATTTAATTCACCAAAAGGCCATAAACGACTCTACAAAAAAAAGTCCTTTTTATTAGACGAAAAAAAAAACTTCTAACTTATTCTTTCCATTCACTTCAAAAAACAAAAAGGAAAAACTTGTTATCCATTAAAAATATATACTAATTGCGTGTATGTGATAATGCGCCTATATATATATATATTTATTTATTTGAGCAAGAGAGTAACATTGTAGGAAACTTTCAGAACTATGTATTCATTTATTTTTTATATTTTTTTTGGGTGGGGTTGAGATGAGTATTCCAAATCAGGGTTTAAGTTTAGTATTTTAATGATGTCGCCTTGGCATAACTCTCCAATTTTTACTTTGCTCATTTTCATATTTTTCAACCTTTGAAAAAATAAAAAAAAGGGTTCTCTTTCTTGATCCCCAAAACGCACATGGAGCCCAACTGGTTCTCACTCCCCGACGATCTCCTAATTGCCATCGCTAATCGCCTATTGTCTCTCGAAAACTACGTCGTTTTCGGCTCCGTCTGTCGTTCGTGGAGATCAGCGGCACCCAAGGAGAATTTCAACTCGTCCAAAGACCAGCTCCTCCCATGGCTGATGCTGCGCCAGACCCACCCCGACCTCCACTCCCAACCCCAAACCCCCAAAATTTACAGCCTCACGAACCACAGACTCTACCGGATCCCTCACCCGCCTCATCGGTCTTACTGTACGGCAAACTCGATTCTCTCCTCCCTGGGCTGGATGATGGCGGCCACCAACGTCCACCGAAACGACATCAGTCTCTTCCACCCCCTATCGCCCGATCACCAAATTCGGCTGCCGGTTTGGAACATCAATGTCGTTTACAAGTTCGCGCTGTCGTCGAGGCCGTCCCTGGCGCCGCCGGGGGATTTCGCGGTCGTGGCGATCGATCAGTCGTCGGACTCGGCCGCTGAGAATCAGTTGTCGTTTTGGAGGCCGGGGAGGTCGTCTTGGGCGAGGATCGAGGCCGAGGAGCCGGTCCTCTTCCTCGACGTTGTCCACTTCAACGGCCGATTCTACGCCGTCGATCGGCGCCGGAGGGTGCTCGCCCTGAGTCCTGATCGCGAAGATCGTGACCGTCGGATGGTGTCGGTGGTATCGGAGCTGAATCTGCCGAAGTCGGAGGCGCCATTTCTGAACCCATACGACATCGAAATGCTCTACCTGGTAGAGTCGGAAGGGGCCCTCCTTGTCGTTCAAGGGGATCGGCAGTGGTGGGGCCACGGGAACAGAGAAACAACGGAGTTTAGGGTTTTCGAGGTGAACGTAAACGACGGGTCGTTTTGGAAGATCGAGAGCCTGGGGGATAGAGCCCTGTTTTTGGGGGATAAGTCTTCGTCGTTTTCGGTCAAGGCGTCGGACTTTTTGGGGTGTAAGTGTAATTGCATATATTTCGCGGACGATTTCCGCAAATTGGATAATTTCGGGGTTAGAAGTAAAGATATTGGTGTCTTTGATATGAAAGATGGAAAATTGGAGCGTTTCTTTGGATTTGAGAATAGAGAGAGTGAATATCTGGCTCCTCTGTGGGTTCAGCCAAGTTTTCTTTGCGAGTAAGATTGTGATATTTGACATTACCCGAAAAAAAAAAAGAAGAAAAAGTGTAGCTTTATTATTATTGTAGTATGAATATCTGCTTTTTGTTTTACATTTCTTAAATTTTTCTGAACAATGCGTGCATAATAGAACACTATTATTTTCTATATACTTTTGCAAGTTAGAGTTATTAAATTATTTAGCTTCATTGGTATTATAGAATATAATTGATAGCTTTGCATTCATGCCTGTATCAAAATGTGCTCTATGTAATGGTGGAGTCAAACCTACATTGTATTTATCTATGTATGTAGGTCTATAATTTTATAATAAGTGAAAAACTTCGTATAATGTTAGGAGCATGGGCACGGATGTTCATCCCAATTTGGATAACAATACCAAGTGTCAAATTCTCTTTTTTGGATATGATTCACAGAGTTGTGAACTAATGACTAGGCATGTAAGTTTTTACCCTTCAATTAGTTAATAAGTTTTTATGATAACGAATGAATTATAACTTATTAAACATAAAATAAATAATATTTATTAATTAGATAATAATAAATCGCATGCCACATCAAATAATACTATTATCCATATTCTAATTTACACAGGACAGCTCATTTCACATTTTAGGTATTAAAATGGTCGACTAATAAGGAAATAACTAAAATTATTAGAAAAGTCTACTCTCCTCCATATAGTTCCTCATNTTTTTTTTTTTTTTTCAATGTGTGATAATTTCAACTTTATCTTTCATTTCCTTGATTGAATATTTATTTATTTTTTCAGTGGAAGATACTGGGAACATTGAAATAGATGGAAGAAGAATCTTGTAATTGGGCTTTGGACATTGCTGATTGGGTTTTTGTTTGGAAAGATTGGTGTAATGATTCATAGCCTCTGTTTATAGTTTTCAATTTGAAGAAAATGGAGAATAAGTTCTGACCAAGTTAAGTGAGAGTGGTATCTTTAGTATTAAGTCTTTTTACCTTGTGCTTCATCGTGGATATAACTCGTCATTTAACCTCAAATATTTTAAGACAAAAAGATCTATCATCGTTACATAATCATCAAAACTTAATGAACAACTTTTGTTCATTAAGTAATATTAGGGACATTCAATATTTTTTTTTCTTTTGCACATAAAAATTTGTATCAAATAAGGGTGTAATGTGGAAAAATACTTTCAAGTTTAAATGTTTTGTATTTTAGATCCTCAAGTTTGAACTTTATAAAATAATATCTTGAGATTAAAAATTTTTAAAAATTAATACCTTGAACTGATTTTTTTACCAATTTTAGTAACGAAAAAACAGTAATATCTTATGTTAAAACTAGAATAATCTTTATTATTTTTATTAATTTTAAGGATATTATTGTCTTTTATCAGTTAAAATTATTCAAAAAGTCAACACATGATATCAAGAGTTTTTGGCACAATTGGTCCCTTGACTATGTAACTTGTGACGATTTAGTCCCTATGATTTCAATTTTGGCAATGAACTCCTTTGACTTACGAATTAGTATCAATTAGGTCCAATTTGAACGTAGACGTTAAATGATTAAATGATAACAGATACACATGTTTTGCACATGAGAGTTATCTTTTCAGGGAAAAGAAAATAAAGGAAAAAGAGGGAAAAAAAGGAAGAAATAAAGAAAAGAAAACGAAGAACCCATAAAAAAAAGGAAAAAAAAAATCAAAATTCTAAAAAACTAATTCAACAAATTCCACCCCTTATTTTTGCATAAGAACGCTTAAATTCATTACTCAAAACCAAATCAATTCTTGTATCACAGTCCTAGATTCAGGATTTTTGAAATATAATTTCACAATATGTTCAGTCATTGATGCGCTAATAGGACGAAACTACCAATAAAAATAGCACAATTTATTGGAGATGAAACTACAATTAGAAATCTAAGTGAACAAAGAACAACACCCCCCCTCCGATCCGAAAAAAAAAACCTCACACAAATAAATAAAGCAGCATCTTACAAAGTCTGTTTTGTGGTTTTCTCAATTTTTGGGATTAATCTTAAGACATGAATTAGTGGTAATTAAGCACAAGATTACCAAGAATTAAACTAGCTTATCTAAGCTACATGTAGTACCAGACAAATGACACCATTTAAGAAAGATGTGTAGTCTGATACAAACTACATGTAGCTCAACTTTAACTACATATTATTTGGAGTGTGTACATCCTACTAGCTTTAATTTCAAATTGTTCTCATGATTCTAGAAATTTCTAGAACCCTCCAATCTAGAACCCTCCAATTTGTGCCTCAAGCTCTTGTAGTCTAAGTACTTACGAGACAAGTACTTGTTAACTAAGCTAGTTTAACCAATGAAAGTTAGACACCTAATCCCCTTGTAGCTTAAGTTTTATTGTAAACTAAGGAATAATTTACCTATAAATAGGTGCAACGACCTCATTTGTAATGGAGGACATTCAGCTCCTAAATTTCTTTTTGCTTCCCTCTCTCTCTCTCTCTCTCTCTCTCTCTCTCTCTCTCTCTCTCGTTCTTGTGTTCACCCAAAGCTCTCAAGCTTCTTCTCTCTCTTTCTCTTGCTTCAATCCCGATCGGTGGCCTTATACCATCAATACCACCACCATCACCTCCGGTTTTCCTTTAACTTGTGGCCTTGTTTAATATCATAACTATCATCTTGTTGTTCCCTTACGTCCTCACTATCATTAACACCAATTCCTCAATATCATTTCTCCTCCATGTCCTCATCACCATCATCATCCTTTCTCCTTACTAACACATGGCCACAAATACACATACATATGGGCTCCTGTACTTCCGAGTCTTCTTGCCAATAAATCCTATACATGTACATGTACATATTTTTATCACGTTCTTCTGGGCTTTTAATTCTTAATTAACCCGTGACCAACCTTTGATCATTCTTGTATCATCTACATCTCATCTTCTTCATACGTATACATATATGTATACATACATCCCTACATCATCTTCATGTATATCTAAATTTGGCCACCAAATTTCTATTATTTGTATAAATACGCATCTTTCCAGATAGGCTTATAAATCTATGTCTTTTAAGCCCATTTTTATTCTTTTTGCATATATCTATTCCTAAGCCCATTATCCTCTTTCATATCATTTCCCCATTATCTAATTACTTTTCTATCATCTTTCTATCATCTTAATTGCTTTTATACCATCTTTTTGTACGCACATTTTTCTAATTTGTTTCAAAAATAATTTCATATGCAGGCTATAATATTCGTACCTCAATGATCGGTGGATACCGAGCTACTCTCCTCGAACTCTATGCTTGATCTATGATACAAGTTCGGGATTTTGTGTTCTATCACTATCTTTTACTAATATTTTATCTAATCTCTTATTGACTTCTAGTTGACACTATGATCGGTTTATTCGTCTCTATCAACTAGACCTTTTTATGATTACCGCATTATTATATTAATATCGATCCGTAAGTTAGTTATCCCTGTAACCGTACACATATAGGGAAGCAATGAGAAGCGTCGTTCTTTATTACGACTGCTTATCAGGACTTTGATATGTAGTGTCGGCGTTGTGATAATACTTATGTTATTATTGCGCCATTATTATTATTATTATTATTATTATATTGTAAATACATTATCTCGGCAACCGCTAACGTGGTAAAGACGTTTTGAGAAGTGTTGTTTTCTATATCGACCGCCTATCCGGACTTCGACATATAGACAGTATTGTGATAAGTCTTACACTTGTGTACTCTTAGCAAGTCATTTCTATAATCACCAATGTGACAAGAACGTTATAAGAAGTGTCGTTTTCTATCTTGACCACTTACTGGGATTTTGATATATGGCAGGTATTGTGATGATCTTTTTTGTGTACACCTTGCAATAAGAAAACACTAGTGACAAATCTCGTTACTTAATTGAGCACGAGGTCAAATCTCATACAAAGTCAAAAACAAAAAAAAAAATAAAAATCTCTGCATGTTCGGAGAATAGTCCTGGGCCACGTCTTCACCAAAAACTACTACTCCATCTTGCCGGAGATCGAGACTCGGCTGTCCCCTAATATCGGGGTGTGACCTTAAAAGGAAAACCTTTGTTCTCGGGCATCAGTTTGATTCTGTCAAATTGGGGGGGCCAATGTCCAGTCACGGGCTATTAGTTTTAGCTACTAAGTACTACATCTTGAGCATGTGAGGCTTAAAAGAATGGCCGTTAGTTATGAGAGCTTGGAGTTTCTTTTCCTTGAGTTGGCATTGATTTTGATTCATGGATCTGAACATTTTTATGCAAAATTCATGGTTTAGGTTGTCGAATCATTTTCTGGGATTTGAGTATATATATATATAATATTTTACTCTTTTATGGGGAGTTCTTGCTTTTTCTTTTTTCTTCTTTTTTTTTTTTAAATTTTTTTCCTTTTTCCTACGTTTAAGTTTTTTTAATGGGAAAAATAACTCTCATGTACAAAACATGTGATTATCTGTTATCATTTAACGAAACATGTGATTATCTGTTATCATTTAACGTTCTCTTTTCAAGTTGAACCTAATTGCTACTAATCGGAGACTTAATTGTCAAAATTAAAATCATAAGGACTAAATCGTCATAAATTATATAATCAAAGGACCAATTGTGCTAAAATTTTAAATATTAATTTTCAGAAATTCTTAATATCAAGATACTATTTTACAAAATTCAAACTAGAAGATTTAAATCGAAAAACCAAACCTCAAAGCATAATCTTATTTAAAGTTGAATGGTAAAAGATATGCCATGTCATTCTATATACACGTGTGTTATGAATATATTCTATAGTGGATGCTTTACCTTCCATGACCCCAGTTTCTTACACTCCATAACCTCCATCTGATAAGATTTGGTATTCCCATAACTTACACATTGATATCTCCACTTACAAGTGTTTTCTTATCGCAACTTATGACTAGTTATATTTGTAAGTGTTTTCTTATCGCAACTTATGACTAGTTATATTCCTTAGTTTTTGATTCAATGCCTATATATATAGGTCATGTAAGATGGCCCACGTATTATGCTTTCAAATTTCGACTTTTATTCCATTTGAAATGCTAGCCTCTGGGTATCTAAAGGGCAATAAAAGTGGTAGGCGCAAAATTATTTTGCATCCAAAACAAAGCAGCATAATAGATCACATAACAAACAGTATGAAGGTGCTTTCCCTCCAAGTCTGCCTAACCTTTATTTTTTCTTTTTTCGTTTCCTCGAATCTCTCTGAAACTGAAAATTTTCAAAATAAACTCTAAAGTTTTCTATTTAATTAAATACTTAAATAACTTCTTATTTTAATAATATCTTTAGGAAATCTTTCTATTTACTCGAAATAATTTCCATAAAGGAAAATTAATTGCCTACAAGAGTTTTCCAATATTACGGCTACTATAAATAGAAACTGCAGAAATTATCTAATATGGATATTCTCATTCAACGCTTTACAATATATTTAATAAAAAATACAAGATATATTGAAGCCACTAGTGGAGATTTATGGACTAATTCGTAATCGACTTCGAATTTTACAAACCTGTGCAAGTCTGTATCATGTATATAGATCAATCGCGTTAGTACCTATTATGCGTCCGCTATTGTAGTCCAATTACAAACAATTATTGCATCTGTCCTTGTAATAGCTCACGTAACTAGAGTGTATTATTACGTGCATAATGACCAAAATACCTCGCAAGGCTAAGCTACTAGTAGATAAAAGGCGGGTACTTAGGTATATATTTTTATGGGTAAAGATCGGGACACTAAAATTTTGCACTAAAAATTTACATAAATAATGTGACATCAATTTTAGTCACATAATTTTGAATAGAGTGACCTTACTTTGAAAAAAAAAAGTAGTTTAAATAAATGTCACTTCATGTTGTGTAAGTTATTGGTATAAAATATTGATGTCCCTAATATTTTTTTTTTTAAAATTGAGGCTTAACTAATGACCTCTACTTATTACAAATTAAAGAAAAATACCTACTACTACCCAATGCATACCTTACCTGATTAGGGATAATAGATTTTCACACATACTCCTGATATAACTCGAACCTAGGATCAAGATTCTAGATAATGGATATCTTTTATTCCTTAAGCATGCTCAAAGTACTTCGATATCATGGTCTGTTTGATGAAATATGACCCACTTTCATACAAGACTATGAACTATGTTTTAGTTTGAAATATGTGGTAGAATTTCTGTACGCGTCTATAGTATATGTATTCTATCTTTCGCACTACTAGAAAAAGTGATATTCCATGTCATTTATACCACGTCGTTTGTACTAAAAAATGACGTGGTATTAAGAGCACATCACGTCATATAGAAACGATGCGATATCAGAGTATACCACGTCATTTTCAAATTAAGCGACGTGACAACTATTGATACTATGTCGCTTTTGGGGCAAGCGACATGGTATGTCGTTTTTGGACATACCACATCACTTATCTCAGAAGCGATGTAGTACATGCCTTATATACTATATCACTTCTGTCGAAAGTGACGTGGTATATTATTTTATTTAACTCTATATCGTTTTTTGCTAAAATGATGTCGTAAGGGGCTCATGCAAACTACTTCATCGATCTGCACCTATAAAAAATACTCTATTATGACCATCCATTCAAAATCATCAACCTCACCAAATCATCTCTAAATCTCAAATTAAACAAACCCAAAATTTTTAATACCTTCTTATTCAAACTCTACCTATTTCGAATTTCGAGTATCTATTTCTCTTGTTTCAGTTTCTTCCATTTTTAGGTCTTCGAAAATTTATGTAATAGTTTTTTTTTTAATCTTTTAGGTGCAGATTCATGAGGTTTCCGACAATCATTGACAATACTAAGACGCAGAAAGGGAAGAACGAAGAGACACTATAAGTGTTTGGGCAATAGATCATGAAGTCGGTAATTTGGCATTTGGCTCGTAATAGTGATATAAAGCGTGTGTATTGTTAGTCTGATCTACAAGAAAACTTGTGGGGTGCTCAAAATTTTTTAGAACATTATAAGCTATATTGGCTGAGTACGCCATATCATTAGTCTGATCTATTTAGAATACTGTTACCTACACTGGCAGAATATGCAGGAAAAAAGATGACACTTACTATGTCGTTTTCTAGAAAAGTGACATGGTATATTACCACGCTGCATTCTAGAGGAGTGACATGGTATCTTTCCAAAAGCAATGTGGTAGGTCAAATATTTTGGTCTACCATGTCGCTTTCTATATAAGTAACATAGTAGACTAGCTTACCACGTTATTTTTAAAGTGACGTAGTATAAGTGAGGCTACCACATCACCGTATCCACGTCGCTTATAGAACGACATGATTTTTCTATCACATCGCTCTTTAAATGACATGAAAAATATCTTTTATAGTAATGTCGGGATATTTTTGCACCTGATTCACCTTGTTTACAAAGAAATGTACGATCTACATATAACTAAATACTGTGATGCAAGATTTTTTTATTTAATTTGCCACACTTTAGGAGGATAGTGGTGAAGTAAATACGGCACATATTGTGTAGTAAAGATGCAAATGGCCGGAGGATATTAGTGCGAAGGAATAAGATGCAAATGTGTTGTATCTAAATTTTGCACTATTCTTAAAAAAGTGCAAATAAGACGAGAAAAGCTAGAAGTGTTTATACGTATGCTCATGAACAACTTCCCAGAAAAACTAGGATTAAGGCAATTTTGAATATGAGATTTTTGGCTTTTCTGAGGAAGCATGGAGACAACAAAGGCTTTCTTGAACTGGTGGGGATGAGGTCTCAGTATGAAGAGGACCCGAGAAAAAATCCAAGCAATTTATGATGTTTGATTTTCTTAAATTAATTTCAACTGGAAAAGAAACAGTGTGTGAGAAGGAATATAAGATAAGATATCTATACAAGCGAGGCCCAGTCTTCCTCCTCTTCATGAGAAGAGCAGTTGGAAATGGTATTTGCAGATGTTGGACTTTGGCTCTAGTTTTGTTGAACTGCCCGTAGTGGTACATCACCTAATCCTATATACTAATGTGAAAGGGGATGTAAAAACTCAGTTTTTACAGGGGCATAATGGTCTTTTGATCAGATTTAAAAAAAAAAAATCCGATCATATATATATGTATGTGTTTTCCTTTCTCTCTCTCTCAGACCCGTTTCCCCCCTTTCTCTCTCGTTTTCTCACTCTCGGCTGATGGAAGGAGAAAGTAGGCCGCAGCTCGCCTCCGGCCACCGTCCACCACCCCAACCTGCTGGCAAGTTTTCGCCAGGCTACCACGAAGCTCTGCCGCCCCTTGCCGCTTACTGCCGCCGCTTGGTTCGATGGAAACCTCCATAGAAGCCAGTTTGAGCTTTTTTTGGATTTTTGACCGCCGGTGAAGATTCCGGCCACCATTCGGCCTCCAACTGGTTTCGTTGGATTCGTATCGTCACAAGAATCGTCAAGGTATATATATCTCAACCCCATACTGTCCGGATCAAAAATTGCCATTTTTGGGTATTTTTGAGTTTTGAATTTTAGTTTTCGATCTGGCCGTTGGATTGTGTTTTTGAGTTCATTTTCGGAATGTACTCAGAAAATGGAGAAGTTTGATATATATATATATATATATATATTGTGTAGTTTGGTGATCAGCACAAAAATCGAGATCGGACGGTCAAGATTTTGTCTCGTTTTGCATTCCACCGGTCCGGTGTGGACCCGGACCCGAATTAGATAAGTTATATATCTAACCTAGCTATTTTGGGTGCTAAGAATTCAGTGAAGAGGTCCGTTTGTGGAATTGAAGCTCCGGTGAGAAAGTTGATTTTTCGCAAGAGGACAATCGAGGGCTTGGAATTGGTTCCCGACCCTCCGGGCAATCGTCAACGACACCTTGAAGACTCAATAGTATAGTGTCGCTATTCCGGTGAGATAGAGGTTTAGTTACCTTCATTTTATACCGTTTTTGAGTTAAAAATTATTTTCTGCAGCATATAAGAACAAGTGTGTTTTTAATGATTTGAATTATATGTGATGGAATCTGGTTATACAATATATACTGTACTGCTCTGGGAGTTTGCTGTGTACAGGTTATTTTGGGTATATAAAAAATAGGGCTGTTATGTTGCCCGTTTTTCTATAAAACCCTATTATGTATGTTTTACTGAACAACCAGAGTACAGTAGTTTTTACACTTAAGTTCTGTATTGCACGTGTCATAGGATCATACATGAGCACCGTGTTAGCATCGTGGGTTTTATAGTGTGGTGCTGTATGCCCTACCGTCGGTAAAATTCCGTAAACTCACGCGAGGTCTTGTTACTTCTGATTACCTCCTCATTTGGCAGGTATAGGCAATTCGGTTGCCCCTCTAGGTTTGGTAGGCGATACATCATTGTCCCCTCCGAGTATGGGCTTATGTATCAGGCAGGCTGTTAGGTACACTTAGTGCCATCATCCTGGGTTTCTACAGATGAGAGGATGTGAGCTCATGGGTATAGATTGATTTGTGTCATGTGCATATGGATTAATAGTTTTGATTACACTGTTTTATATATATTGGTTACCGGTTTGAATTTTATATATATGCGTGTGTATCTTTTGGATTTGAACTAAACATGCAGGAGTTTTCTATCACTGAACTGTTTTTCTTCGAGGTAACTATTTTTTTACTGGGTATTGTATGCTCACCCCCTACCTTCCTCCTCAGGTGGTGCCCAGTGCGATCTTGGTGATCAAGAGGAATAAGAGGTCATTCAGATTGCAGTTCATCTCTTGGTAATGCTAGGAGTTGTTGTCGAAGTCTTTGGACTATTTGGATTTTGTGTAAGCATTGAACCAAGATTACTGCTTTCTATTTTGTCTGCAAACTTATGTATGCCATTCTGGTGTTTGAATTCTGTTGTGGATGATGATGATGCTGGGTTTTATATTTAATTTTGCGTTTTCAAATAATTGTTCAATCCATATTTGATGGTGTATACGAACTGTAAGAGTGGTTCACGGGATGGAATTCCAATTATTTTATTTAAATGGATCGTTTTTATAAAAACTAGAACTTTTAACATTTTTCAAATAAATCAAGGAATTTCCCACCTTTGTGAAATTCCCCTTCTGCTACTAGTTCGGGTTTTAGGTCGTGATAGGGGATAATATCCAATGTAAAGCGAGAATATTTGCATTTATTTTGGTATTAATAAGAATATTACAAATTAATTAATGACATGCAATCCAAATAAAATATAAGCATATGCCAAATTTCTGATAAATTTGAGATGTAAATACGCCACATTTGAATGTGGACACATTCAATATTTGATACTACCCCAGTCATTAAGTAATGGAGAAATATTACTTTTTATATTGAGAAATAATACATACTTAGATTTTAATGATTGATGGAGAGACAATATAGAGACGCTATTTCTATCCCTTTTCTCTTTGTGCTAAAGTTTCTAATTGAGTACTCTTTATTTATGGGCATAGTGATGGTTGTTCTAGTAACACTACTTTCTGCAAGAAGTCAAAAGAGGAATAAAATGAATGTGAGATCCCCTAAGGCCTTTATAAGACTGGTACTTGTTTGTAGATTCAATCGGTACTCATACTCATGCTTCTGACATTAGTCTTCGTCCTCGGCCCAAAAAGGCGGACGGAGGTATTTGTATTCTAGACCGAAAAATACCCTTATATTATGCTCTGTGTTTGGTTTATGTAGTTGTGCTTGTCATTTGGATCTGATGTTTAATGTGTGGTAGATGCTGATATGTATAATCTGTCCTTAAAATCTTGAAGTCATTTGATTTGTAATTTGAAAGATGATTAGGGTCAAAATTGTTTTTTTTTTTGTTATATTTTTTTTTTTGGGGAATGTTTGGCTGCATACCGAGATTGTATTAGAATCTTCGTTAAATTATCTATCCAACCATATATTACATGTTTATTTTAGTTAATTTCATTCAGCAAGGCTTCAAATCTGAATTCTGGAACATCAATATCAAACTGGATATATTACTATATGCCTTCAACGCTTATACGTACTTAGTTATATAATTAATTTGTTTTTTTTAATTCTAGAAGTTTTGGGATTTAAACTCGAGTACGTACAAATTAGTATAATTGCCAATGAGAGGCAAATCTAGACTAGAACCATTAATTATACACTTTTATTAGACTATAGTTAATTAATTTACTTTAATATTTATCACGACATGTTACGTGTTGGATTGGACACCATTTTCATGCAATTCGATTTATTTCATCTAAAATTAAACTTTTTGCTGTCAATTATCATAACAATAGAAAGATTATCGTTGATATCGGAATGTCAATATCTATGATAAAATCTCAAAAGTCACCTCATCAAAATCAAATTTCCAAAACAAAGACAGTGTTGATAATGTCACGATCGGAAATCTAAAGCTGTTATTTTTAGTAATTTTATGTTAAAACAGTAGTAAACAGTGATTTTCTAAAATTCCAGATAATTTAGTACTGAGAATTTTTAGATTTAGTCCTTAAAAATAACCGAATTTCATATTCAAGAAATATTAATTTTAGTATTAATTTTCCAAAAAAATCCTTTATTTAAAGTTTTGGATAAAATCTAATTAATTAGTTTAGAAACATTTGTAAATTTATAAATTATAGAAAAAAACGAGCCTAATTAAACCTTAAGTCCAATGTTCAAATAATTTATATAAAATCATTTGTATTTCTAAGTATTCAATTTAATAGCAAAATTTATCCTCATACTTCTACTTAATAAATACACCACGATTAGCAAAATATAATTGACATAAAAAGGAAAGTATGGTATAGAATAAGAACCAACCAATAAAGATGTGGGAAACGACACACATATGCCAAACAAACTTGACAAGTCACCAAGACAATTTTCTAAAATAAATCAACACCTGAAAGTGGGAACAAATAAAGGGAGGTGAGCATGTGAATGCTCAGTAGAGAATCAATTACAAGTTTTTATATATAAGAAAATATACTCACATTGAAGATCCTGCATGGTTAGTGTTCTATTCTAAACAGTTCACAAAACTCAAGTGGAAATCATAGTCCAACCGTTCAAACATTCCAAACTATTGAAAAACATCCATAAAAACCAGTACATATTTATTCAAGCCAACATATAACCACATATGCAATCACGATGTCCGAAGTGTCCTAGTGGATCACTCATAAGTTCGAGCCACCTAAAGAGACGGCCTAAGTCCGATCACCCGATATGGGGCATCGTAAGTCCGATCACTCAATGTAAGACATTGTAAATGTATGAATGTATCCAAATGTTTTATAAATGACAGAATAAGGATATACTACAGTTCTTCAAAATCTCAAAATAACCATGCAGTATTTTTTAATCAAATCACTTTTAGTCCTCAAAACTGAGTTCTCAAACTATTTTGGATTTTCTAAAAATTTCGGCATTATAATAACTATTTTCTATCAAAAACCAAAAATCCAATTTCCTGCAGAAATCAATCCAAAACAGTATATATGACACACCAACCAGTGTGACGTGTCTCCCAGGCAATTTATATCTCAAATTAGGTTAAAAATAGACATAAACACAATTTTTATAAATTATTTCACGAAATTTTATATTTATTGAAAATATGTGAAATTCATAAATTAAATTGATTTTTGAATCAAGTAATTGAATCCCTACCTCAATCGAGCGTCCAACTAGCGTTACAAGGTTATGGAGAAAGTTTGGCATCGTTTGGGTGTCATTTGGAAGAGTAGATACTATTTTCAAACCTTTGTTTCCTTGATTTGAAAACTTGATTTTCAAGCGGAGCTTTAAATCATGAAACGGATTTCACTACTGAATTCAGAACACCCAAAAATCCTAGGTTAGATATATAATTTGTCAAATTTAAATGCGAGCCCTACAGTATGCAAATCGAGTCTGATTTCGTTTTTCGGGCCCGTTTCAGAACATAGTCAATATATATCTCATTTTTAACCATTTTCAACATATATTTTAAAAATGATATTAGTTTTAAAATTTAACGGTCCGATCGAAAAGTCAATTTCAAATCCATTTACACACAAAATGTTCCAACGAAATTAAATTAAATGGAGCAAAATTGAGATACGAGGTACCTACCACCAGATTGCTGTGAAGAGACGAATCCACGGTGACTAGTTTCGCGGTGAACGGTGGCCGGAGTTGAATCCGGCGAGCAAAATAAGCCGCGACATTTTTCGCTGTTTTTCGGCGATCGTGGGCTCCGATGCAGCTAATTCTGGCGGCGGGAGCTTCGTCCAGCAACGAGGTGTCATTTTCAGGTGGCAGCGAGCTCCAGCAGTGGCCGGAGGAGGAGCGACAATGGCTAGTAGTGGCGGGTCTTTGCGGGGGCTTTGAGGGAGAAGATGAGGAAGTTCAGGGATTTATAGGCAATTTCCGTAACTGTAGCCACGTGTCAGTTTCTGGTTAATTGAGCACTGCTTCGTTTATTTGCACTTGGACCCAGTTTTCTAAAAATCTTCTCAAAAATACCCTTAAGTAATTACACTTTGACCGCAAATTTCAAACTTTCTTTACACTTTTGTCCGCAGGAATCTAGACCCAAATCTATCTAGATTCATTTTTTTTTTAAATTTGGGTCAAAAGACTACAATACCCTTTCTTAAAATAAGGGGTTTTACATCCTTTCCTTCTAAAAAAATTTTGTCCCGAAATTTAAACACGACAGGAGTACAAATAAAACAATAAGGGGTAATAGTCAAAAAAGAGTGAACCACCAGTCATAGAGTGTAGGAGTAGCAAATCGAATACTAGCTAAATCAAGAAGTGTAAAACATGTACTTTTCACTTAGTGTTAAGACTATGCCAATATACCAATGCCACACAAAGGTATATGATAAGAATGTACACAAAAGACATGGAATCGGAAAATGACTCATCATTAGACATAAGGTATTGATACAAGAGTTAGGAATCACCCTATATTGGTAATTATTTACAGAAGCAGTAGCGTTAATCAGGACTAGAAGTCGAAAACACGGGACTTCTATAATCAAAATAGTAATTGTTAGGCACCAATACAGTATAGCAGATCAAATGTTAAGTATGTACAATACTGTCTCTAGATCATACCATATCAATAATACACTTGGACAATTCCATTTGTCTATAGTTAAACTTGGTCCTAAATAATCACTGAGTCCAAAGGCTCTAATAAGATTCTTCATCAATACAAGATAATACTCAACAAGGTCTCAAGTAGAAAACAATTTTACTTGTATTACTCCACACATAAGATAGACGAATTTAGCGGTCAACAACGACAACAAGAGTACAATGACATAAATCATTTACTGTTTCTCATAATGAGTCAATAACGATCGTGTACGTAAGACATTTCTAGTCAATGACAAGACTAGAATTACTATGAATGGAAATCTCTATCACAGAAGTACATAACATATTAAACACCAACAGGTTAACCACTACAGTCCAAGCATATAAAATGCAAGTACCCATATAACAAATATAGTCCAAAGACTTCCCAAGTCTTTTACTTAATATAGGGAGTATAGCAATAATCTCAATTCATCAATCAGCTCCAAGGACTCCCTAAGTCTTCGGTACAAAGAAAGTCATATGAAAATGACTCAATACCCAATATGCAAATAAAATTATTAACAACAGTACAATACCCCAGAAATAAGGTTCCAATAGAATAGGTTGTCTCTGCAGCGACACCCATCTCCCATCTAACCTCATTTTATTTATTTTTTATTTTTTTAAATATAATAACAAGAGTTCAATAACTCTCAATATATCTTATAAGTGAACTGATCCCTATGCCATCAATTATACCACCATAATGATGCTTGGATCTATCTCAAATCAAGTAATGAGTCACAAGATGAACTCAATACCAACGAACTCAATAATGACTCTAATCCATAATAGATCTTAATTAGAGTCTCCAAAAATTCCTAAGAGCTAGCACAAGTAGAGTACCACAAGTAGTATCCGCCCATTAATACCAAGAGGGAATACATCGACAAGATTGATTCTTGTCATCATCAGTTAATCAATTTCGCATCTAACACACCAATCCCACTTACTATGCTAAGTAAATATGATAAGAAGAAGTTTTTCTGCTTGATATTTACTTTACTAATTAAACTATCAAGCACTTTTAAACATGATAATTTTTTTTTTATGTCAAATCAGGGCATATCAATCCATAACCTTATCTATTTGAGAATCCAAGTTTAATATATCAAAAAGTTCAAATTTTAATTTCAAAGAAAATGATATGTAGCATCATACACCATCTAAGTCTCTCCAAAGCTTAGGTATTCAAAACCAAAATATTTTAATATTTTTATTCCGAATTCAAAATAAAATATTATCACAAGTCTCCAATATTAGGAGTTCTCAACAATAGGAGATTTCAATATTTGTAAAATTTATTTAAAACTAATTAGACAAGTATCCAATTATCCAATTGAGGGCAATAATGCAAAGTGAGTCCCACTTGATTCACTTATCTAATGAACGAGACATTTATTGAACACAAGGGTTCGACAATTCTAATAAACAACAACATTACACTTTCTTCATTAAACATGCCACATATATAATGAAAAGTTTATAAGGATTAGTAAATTTAAGCAATAAGGTAAGTAAGGTCATAACAACAAGATTTCACAAAACTTCTAAAATCAGTTTTCAAAATATAATTTTTGTTTCAAGGTTCCAATCAAATTAGGATTACCAATTTTACTTATCGAAATTCTTGTAACAAGATATTATATATTTGACTTTATATTTATTCCCAGGTTACTCTGCAAATCGATTTTTCCAAAGCTTTCTTTAGATTCAAAATCATATTACAAGTAGAAAATCAATAATTTTAAACAATTATAACTACTATATTCAAAACTAGGAAAAATATTTAGGAACTTTATTTTTAAATCAATATCACTAAATATGCAATGAAACCTAACTAGTGCCACGACTAGTTTTTAGTAAAGCAATTATTTAAATCTTATATTCCTGGAAATTTCACAAATCTTAAATTCAAGTAGTATTATTAATTTTTAAAAACTATATATTCCTTGAAAAATATGTATTATATACATCCAACTATTATTCAAAATTAAAATGTATATGATTCCAAAATAAAGATGATACATTGGTCAAATGTAAATGTCTACCTCATTTAGAATTAAAATTGTCAATTTGAAATCTTCAAAAGTTTCAAAAACAAATTAATCAGGTTTTAACTTTAATTAGATTCTCAAAAATCCTAAAATTTCTTATTTAAGGGCCATAAAATAAACTTGGCAAAACAGGTGCAAGACCACATTTAAGCAAACACAACAGATCATACCAATTTACTAACTAATTAGATTCCACTAATTCTTACAAAAATTAAACTTGGTAAAACTAGACAAGAACATTTTTATTTATTTATTTATTTTTTTAAAAAATAAGTTCATATTATTAAATCAATCCATGAATGAAAATTAATATATCATGGTCATCCAAAAGTCCTATTAATACATGATATAAGACCATGTAAACGATTTATCAAACATTTAAACTGATTAGTCACATCCAAATAATTTCCAAGAAATTTAAATCACAACACCATAAGCACAAATAATGTCCAATCATACTAATCAAGATACAAGACATTGAATTGCTATTTTAGAACCTATGAGGTTCATATAGCTTATTATAGTATTGGACATAGGAATACATGAGTGAATGTCCATTTGAATTTAGGAATTTCGATATGAGTGGTATTTCACTAGTCTCGTGTCATCCCCGACATTACTGAGACTTGATTTTTAGGGTATAACCCTCCTAAGAATACTAAAGTTTCATTCTAAAAAAGTGAACGAAAGATTTAGAATGAATCAGAACAAAGACAATATATTTAGCCAATTCCTAAGTGATGTATGGGGTATTTATCAAATACTTTACCAAAACCCATTTCAAACACTAAAATACCATAGGCAAGATCTCAGACGGATCTGAAGCCTAATACTCTGATACCAAAACTATCACGACCGGAAATCTAAGGCTGTGACTTTTAGTAATTTTATGTTGAAACAGTAGTAAACAGTAATTTTCCAAAATTCCAGAAAATTTAGTATTTAGAATTTTTAGATTTAGTCCATAAAAGTAACCGAATTTCATATTCAAGAAATATTAATTTTAGTATTAATTTTCTAAGGAAATCCTTCATTTAAAGTTTTGGATAAAATCTAATTAATTAGTTTAGAAACATTTGTAAATTTATAAATTATAGAAAAAAACCAGTCTAATTAAACCTTAAGTCCAATGTTCAAATAATTTGCATAAAATCAT
Organism: Parasponia andersonii; assembly: GCA_002914805.1. Classification (NCBI taxonomy): domain Eukaryota; kingdom Viridiplantae; phylum Streptophyta; class Magnoliopsida; order Rosales; family Cannabaceae; genus Trema; species Trema andersonii. The sequence goes on along the minus strand of JXTB01000109.1, from coordinate 440,760 downwards.
TTGTATTTCTAAGTACTCAATTTAATAGCAGAATTTATTCTCATATATCTACTTAATAAATACACCACGATTAGCTAAATATATTTGGTATAAAAAGGAAATAATGGTATAAAATAGGAACCAACCAATAAAGATGTGGGAAACAGCACACATATGCCAGACAACCTTGACAAATCACAAAGATAATTTCTCAAAATAAATCAATAACTGAAAGTGGAAATAAATAAAGGGGGGTGAGCATGTGAATGCTCAGTAGAGAATTGATTACAAGTTTATATATAAGAAAATATACTTACGTTGAAGGTTCTGCATGGTTAGTATTCTATTCCAAACAGTTCACGAAACTCAAGTGGAAATCATAGTCCAACCGTTCAAACATTCCAAACCATTGAAAAACATCCATAAAAACCAGTACATATCTATTCAAGCCAACATATAACCATACATGTAATCATGATGTCCGAAGTGTCCTAGTGGATCACTTGTAAGTCCGAGCCACCTAAAGAGGCGCTGTAAGTCTGATCACCCGATATGGGGCATCGTAAGTCCGATCACCCAATGTAAGGCATCGTAAATGTATGAATGTATGCAAATATTTTATAAATGACAGAATAAGGATATGCTCCATTTCCACAAAATCTCAAAATAACCATGTAGTATTTTTTAATCAAATCACTTTTATTCCTCAAAACTGAGTTCTTAAACCATTTTGGATTTTCTATAAATTTCGGCATTACAATTGCTATTTTCTATCAAAACCCAAAAATCCAATTTCCTGCAAAAATCAATCCAAAACAGTATATATAACACGCCAACCAATGTGACGTGTCTCCCAGGCAGTTTATATTTCAAATCAGGTTAAAAATGGATATAAACACAATTTTTATAAATTATTTCACGAAATTCTATATTTATTGAAAATATTTGAAATTCATAAATTAAATTAATTTTTGAATTAAGTAATCGAATCCCTATCTCAATCGAGCGTTCAACTAGCATTACAAAGTTATGGAGAAAGTTTAGCATTGTTTGGATATCATTTGGAAGAGTGGATGCTGTTTTCAAACCTCTGGTTCCTTGGTATGAAAATCAAACTGAGCTTTAAATCATGAAACAGACTTTACCACTAAATTCAAAGCACCCAAAAACCCTAGGTTAGATATATAATTTGTCCAATTTAGATACGAGTCCTACGATACGCAAATCGAGGCAAATCTGAGCTGTTCAATTTCATTTTTCGGGCCCGTTTTAGAACATAGTCAATATATATATATATAAATAAATATATATATATATATCATTTTTTACCATTTTCAATGTAGATTCTAAAAATGATATTAGTTTTAAAATTTAATAGTCTGATCGAAAAGTCAATTTCAAAACTATTTACACATAAAATTTTCCAACGAAATTAAAATCAAACGGAGCAAAATTGAGACATGAGGTACCTACTACCAGATTGCCCGTGAAGAGATGAATCTACGGCGATCAGTTTTGCGGTGAACGGTTGCCAGAGAGCAAAACAAGCCGCGGTGTTTTTCGCCATTTTCCGGCAATCACGGGCTCCGATGCGGCTGATTCTAGCGGTGAGAGCTTCTTTTGAAGACGGCGCGTTGTTTCCAGGTGGCGGTGAGCTCCAACGGTGGCCGTAGGAGGAGCGATGGTGACTGGCAGCGACAGGTCTTCGCGGGGGCTTCGAGAGAGAAGATGAAGAAGTTCAGAGATTTATAGGCAACTTCCGTAACTGTAGCGCCACGTGTTGGCTTCTGGTTAATTAGGCACTATTTTACTTATTTGCACTTTGACCCAATTTTCTGAAAATCTTCTCCAAAATACCTTTAAATAATCACATTTTGACTCCAAATTTCAAATTTTTCACACTTTTGTCCAAATGAATCTAGACCCAAATCTGTCTAGATTCATTTTTTTTTAATTTGGGTCAAAAGACTACAATACCCTTTCTTAAAATAAGGGGTTTTACAGATAAAATCTTCAATGGAAACATCGTCCTAATATTCTCACTTTTATCTAAAATCATCTTTGGAATAAATAATTAGATTCCAAAAAATTATCATCATCGGCTAAACTCCACTGATCAATATAGTCTAATTCTCGTTATCATCACTTATCCTTAGGTTAGCTCATAGCTATATAGAGACTACTAGCAAAATATATATAGCAGCATATATATATATATATATATATATATATATATATATATATATATATATAAGGGGTTAGTTGCAAAGTTATATTTTAATCACATATATGGACCAAAACCACGTGTGACTACCATATATGATAACTGGTTTGGATTCCAAATACAAATTTTTGTATACAAAACTGATTGAAATTTCTTCTAAATTTACTGATTTATAGTTTTTTACAATACAATTAATGACTTTATATTAGTTACTTCAAAATTGCCAACTGCTTACTGCCTACACTGTATAACTATGTTAAAATCTTTTTTTTTTTTTTTGAAAAAAGAAAATTTGATGTTATAATATAATCATTATAATATAATCACACACGTAATTTTCAGAGATATGGAGATTTATTCGGGTTCAATATCTAGATCTTAGACGATAGATATATCGGAATGTCCAATATCTACGATTAGTAACCTTTGACCCTTGGAGTTGGTCTCCACTTCATATTTGGAATAAGTGGAAAACACAAGAATTGTTGTAGTACATATGTTGATTAGTTAGTCATCACTTTGTTTTGCTATTACATTTCGAAAAAAATACTTGGAACGTTGAAGAGATGCTATTTTTAATAAAAATAAAAATAAAAATCATGGGATGCTATAAAGATTCACCAAAAATATTTAGAGGTACTGGGTACGTAATGCCTTTTATAGTTGGTATAAAAAATGTGTGTGAAATTATTAAAGGCACTAAAACATCTAAGTGAAAAGGAGAGACGCACTGAAATATGTAAGAAATTGTTCAAAGGAGCTTAATAATATATAGAAAATAATATTGGAAAAACGGAAAAAAGAGCTTGATTAAGGAGAAATAATTAGGTGCAGCTAATATGAGAATGGCAGAAAACTGTTCTATGCTTCTCTAATCTATTTTTAGCAAAATAGGACCGCTTTGTGAAAATGTAAAGTTTTCAGACTAAAAAGTGAAACAGTCTTCATCAAATGGCTCCCTTGAACCAAATGAATCTTGAGCGACGAAAAGGTGATACAAATTTGCATCTTCCTGTAGAGTGAAGAGATGACATGCTAATATATATAACACGAATAGACACTACTAATAGTTAGTATGCAAACGAACCAAACCCTTTAAGAACAATTAATTAACAAAGCTTTTTAATTGGATCTTGTCTTGCATCATGATAATGTTTGAGGTACTCACTTTTGTACTAAAATTTTAATACTAATACATATAATATATGATTTGTCACTGTTAGGGAATAATCTCCCTAATAGACACATAATAGTGAAAGCGATAGAATAAATGTGAAAATAATGTCGAAATAAAATAAACAAGACACACAAATTAGTATGGTTTACCAACTTGGCTACGTCCACGGAGCTGCTGTTGATTTTCACTATTGGGAGAAAAAGAACCTTTACAAGTGTTTTCACTTAACACTCTCAACTTACACTCTAGACCCCGAATACACCCAAGAAAGAAACTGTATTTTTCTCTAACTCTTAAGAATAAAATCTCTCTATTTTACTCTCACTATGCTTGGTGTTTCTCACTTCTCTAGGATGATTAACAATGAAAGATGATGACCCTACTTATAGTTGAAGCTCCTCCAAACTTTACACATTTTCCTCTCAAAGTTTCCTAATATACCACACTTATCACACACGGTTTGTACACGTTTTATTTTTCTTTTCTTTTATCATGTATGATATGCAAACCGTGTTTTGTATACACGGTTAATACACTGAGCATTTAATGCTCACTAACAATCTCCCACTTGAAGACTTGATTCCAATCATTTATTCACATTCGATCAATGTAGCAACTCATCTCTCTTTTCTTCATGCTTGCAAGCCAACTGAAGCTAAACACAACTTCAGTTTGTCAATGGTCACCATCTTAGTTAACACATCCGCTGGGTTCTTGCTTCCTGGAATCTTCTCTAGCACTAAGACTTTATCTTCCAAAGCTGAGCATATGAAGTGATACCGAACCTGTATATACTTTGTTCGAGAATGATACACAGGGTTCTTCGCAAGATGAATAGCACTTTAACTATCACAATGTAAAGTGTTCTTCCTATAATTATGACCTAGTTCCTCCAAGAAGCTTTGCAACCAAATCAACTCCTTGCTTACTTCTGTCACAACAACATACTCTGCTTCAGTAGTAGATAGAGCGACAATCTTTTGTAGCTTTGAGACCCAGCTAACCGCTGTACCACCTAATATAAATACATATCCAGTAGTACTCTTCTTGCCATCTATATCACCAGCCATGTCAGCATCCACGTAGCCTTGTAAATCCAGATCTGACTTTTTGAAGCACAAGACCATATTACTGGTGCCTCTCAAGTACCTGAGAATCCACTTCACTGCTTCCCAGTGCTGTTTTCCTAGATTGCTCATGTATCGGCTCACAACTCCCACTGCATGTGCTATTTCCGGTCTTGTACACACCATGACATACATAAGGCTGCCTATAACAGAAGAATATGACACCTTGGCCATGTGAACTCGTTCCTACTCTGTTGAAAGTGACTGCTCCTTGGTTAGTTTGAAGTGACTAGCCAAATGAGTATTTACAGGCTTTGCATTATCCATGTTGAATCTGCTAAGCACTTTCTTCACATACTCCTCCTGAGATAGCTTCAAACTCTCTTTCACCCTGTCTCTAGAAATCCGTATCCCAAGGATTTGCTTTGCAGCTCCTAAATCCTTCATAGAAAACTCCATTGACAATTCTTTCTTGAGCTTATCGATTTCCTCCATATTAGCTCCAGCAATTAACATATCATTTACATATAGAAGTAGAATAATATAAGAATTGTCAAATCTCTTCACGTAACAACAATGATCTACCTGGTACTGCAAGTAACCATTATTACTCATAAATGCATCGAACTTCTTGTACCACTGTCTTGGAGCCTGTTTCAGGCCATACAGGCTCTTCTGAATTTTGCACACTATTTTCTTTTTCCCTTGTACTTCAAAATCTTGTGGCTACTTCATGTAAATTTCTTCTTCTAGGTCACCATGAAGAAATGCCGTCTTGACATCTAATTGCTCTAGATGCAAGTCTTATTTAGCCACCAACCTAAGTACTATTCTAATAGTGGTCAATTCGACCACTGGAGAGAAAATCTCGGTGTAGTCGATGCCTTCCTTCTGTTGAAAGCCTTTGACAACAAGTCTTGCTTTGTATCGCTTGCTACCATCATATTCTTCCTTTATTCGGTACACCCACTTGTTGTGTAATGCCTTCTTTCCTTCTGGTAGTTTGGCCAGTTCCCATGTCTGATTGGACGCCAGTGACTCCATCTCATCTTTCATGGCTAACTCCCACTTGGTTGACTCATTATTTTGCACTGCTTCTTTATAAGTCTTTGGCTCGCCTTTATCAGTCAACAGAATGTAATGCAGTGCTGGGGAATATCTCTGAGGAGGTCAAATTATTTTGGAAGATTTTCTGAGTTCACCCACTGGTGTCTGTGGGTCTGCTATTGGTGCTACAGCTTCTTGACCTTTTTCGCCATCATTAATCTTCATTTCATCAGTTGGGATATCATTCAATGGTATTACCCCAACTTTTTTAACTTTAGGACATACATTATCAGCTATGGTGCCTAATCTTTCCTTGTACATCACCTCTTCGTTGAATATAACATCCCTGCTTCTGATGATCTTTCGATTTTGGTCATCCTAGAAACGATTACCAAACTCAGCATCACCATAACCAATAAAAATTTTTTTTTTAGACTTGGGATCAAGTTTACTTCTATTGGCAGGGTCTATATGAACATAAGATAGATAGCCAAATACTTTCAGAAAAGAAAGATTTACCTCTTTACTGCTCCAGACCTCCTTTGGTATTCTGCAATCCAATGATACTGACGGCCTTCTGTTGATAAGATATGCAGCAGTGTTAACTACATTGACCCAGAATGTCTTTGGCAACTTCACGTGCAATCTCATGCTCCTTGCACGTTCATTCAGGGTTCTGTTCATTCTTTCAGTAACACTATTCTGTTGAGGTTTCCCTGGAATGATTTTCTCAAACTTGATCCCATTAATAGCACAATATTTCTTAAAATCATCATCTTCATATTCTCTCCCATTATCAGACCGCAAGCATTTCACTTTCAGATTAGTTTCGTTTTCAACCATGGTTTTCCACTCCTTAAAGGTATCGTAAACATCAGATTTATTTTTCAGAAAATAAACCCATACATTTCTGCTCGAATCGTCAATGAATGTCACATAGTATCTTGAGCCTCCAAGGAATGTCACAAAAGATGGCCCCCCACACGTCTGTATGAACCAGCTCCAATTTTGCTACTTTCGGTTCTCTTCCGTCTTTCAAAAAGCTTACCCTCTTTTGCTTACCAAAGATACAGCTTTTGCACAGGCTATGCTCAACTGACTTCAGCTCTGGTAGCTTTTCCTTTGATAGCATTACCTTCATTCTCTTTTCGCTCATATGCCCAAGTCTACAGTGCCATAGACTTGAATCAACACTAGCATTGACAGTCGCCAATGTATCTCTACAACTGGAAGTTATGTAGAGAGTTCCAGTTTTGTTTCCTCGAGTAACAACTATGGCTCCTTTGCTAACCTTCCACGAGCCACCAGTAAAGGTCATATTGTGTCCTTCCTCGTCAAGCTGTCACACCGATATAAGGTTCCGCATCAATCTAGGTACATGTCTTACTTTCTGGATTTTCCACATCGATCCATTTGACATCTTCAGATGGATATCACCCATACCAACAATATCCAAAGGTTCTCCATCGGCTAGATAAACCTTTCCGTAATTACCAGCGACATAATTCTCTAGTACATCACAGTGTGCAGTGGTATGAAACGAAGCTCCAGAGTCTAAGACCTAAGAGTCAATTGGATTATCTATAGATAATAGTAAAATGTCTTGTACCTCATCAGTCACGACATTTGCATCGTTTCTGCTGTTGTCTTTCCTTGGTACTCTGTAATTCTTTTTTATGTGGCTAGTCTTGCCACAATTCCAGCATTCTAGTCTTCTTCCGGATCTGGACTTGTCTCTGCCATTCCTTGACTTGGACCTACCACGACCCCGGTTAGAATTCTTCTCGCTGCTCCTGCCCCTGTTCTCGAGATTTAGGGTAGAACTCGATGATGCGCCTTCATGCGAATCAATTTGGCAAACTTCTTCCACCAAAATTCGGTCTCTAAAATCATTGAATTACAACTTTCTTTTACCTACAGAATTGATAACTGCAGCCCTCATTGGTTCCCAACTATTTGGTAGAGATGCCAGAAGAATTAGAGCATGAACTTCATCGTCAAAATTAATTTCGACGGACGTCAACTGAGAAACGATTGTGTTGAACTCATTTATATGTGTTGCAACTGAAGTACCTTCTCCCATCTTTAAACAAAATAAATTTTTCATCAGATGTACCTTGTTATTTGCCGACGGCTTCTCATACATATCTGACAGGTTACTCATCATCTCTACGATAGTTTTTACCTCCGCCACATTATGAGCAACGTTCTTTGTTAGCGTTAATCGGATTACGCCTAACATTTGTCGATCAAGGAGTTGCCAGTCATCGTCCTCTATCTTCTCTGGTTTCTTCCCTAATAGAGGCTGATGTAATTTTTTACTATACAGATAATCATTGATCTGTAATCTCCAGTATGAAAAGTCTGTACCGTCGAACTTGTCAATTCCGGGTCCTGATCCTTCTCCTCCGGCCATCGCCCCACTAAAATATCGAACGAAGCTCTGATACCAGTTGTTAGGGAATAATCTCCCTAATAGACACATTATAGTGGAAGCGATAGAATAAATGTGAAAAATAATGCCGAAATAAAATAAACAGGACACACAAATTAGCGTGATTCACCAAATTGGCTATGTCCACGGAGCTGCTGTTGATTTTTACTATTGAGAGAAAAAGAACCTTTATAAGTGTTTCTACTTAACACTCTCAACTCACACTCCAGATCCTAAATATACCCAAGAGGGAAACTGTATTTTTCTCTAACTCTTTAGAATAAAATCTCTCTATTTTACTCTCATTATGCTTGGTGTTTCTCACTTCTCTGGGATGATTAACAATGAGATATGAGGACCCTATTTATAGTTGAGGCTCCTCCAAACTTTACACATTTTCCTTTCAAAAATTTCCTAATATACCACACTTATCACACACAGTTTGTATACGTTTTATTTTTCTTTTCTTTTACCGTATATGATATGCAAACCGTGTTTTGCATACACGGTTAATACACTGAGCATTTAATGCTCACTAACAGTCACCACTTAATTTGTGATAATATTTGTTATATTTGTAGTAAATATTAACATATTAATTAAATTATGACAATTTATATGTCACATGTATTGGTATAAAAAAATTAGGACATGTAGCGTTATTCCTTGCATTATTAGCATAAACTTACTACAATAAAGAAAATGAGTCTTTATGTAAGTTGAATTTTATTCATAGCATAATTTATTCTAATGTGATATCCAACTTACTGTTGAGCTCTAAATATTCGAGACAGTCAAATTGCAAGAGAAGGTATCTCTTCCATTCCCCAGTTTCTCTCGTCATAGTCATACCACTTTAGAAAGCCCTCTTCATTTGTTGGAATCTTGCACAGAGGGCATGCCTTCTTGCAAGAGAGAAACGTTTTGAGATGTGAGGCATTTTTAATGATTTCCTCTTCAATTTGTCGGTATACCACAAGGCAGCCAGCTTCCCGATTGTGACTCACCATAAGGCAGTGAGTTAAGTTCAGAACCTCCAAATGTTGCAATTTTAGCAATAAGAATAGAAGAGCGTCCTTGAAAACTAGTGTGCACCGAAGGCTCAAGACCTTAAGTTGCGGGGTCTGTACGACTATGGCATGCGCAAAATCAATGTCGAAAGGGCACATGATTTTGAGCTCTGTGAAGTTCTTGCAGGAAGCACCAATAGCTTTCATCATGTCACAAGGAGCATAAACACAAGGAATACTCAAAGATTCGAGGTCTTTCCAATCCATGATAGCATCTTCGAGTGCCTCTATATCTAATCTGTTTCTTGCAGGTAGGACAAGTCTTTTGAGATTGCGGAACCTGCACAAAGTAGGTGGTGTAGACATGAAGTGTTATATATATATATATATATATATATATTAGAAAATTATATTATTATTATTTAGGATTATTTATATTTATTATTAGTAGATATTTAATTTCGGATAATCAAATTTATATTTCTATTTTTATTAGTTTTCTAGTTGTATTTATTGCCTATGTACAAATGAGCTTGGTTATATAATTGTTTTTCAAACAAAGTAGTACGGTGCATTTATGAATAATTATTTCTCCTTTTATTATTCTTTTTCTCTCTATATTGTTTTTCTACCCATTTTTATTCTTATATTTTTATCTGATTCTTTCTAATTTTCTCTCCTAATTCTCTCTCTCTAATCTATCTGATTTCTTATCTAATTTTGATCGTCTCTTGTCATTATACTTATTCTCTTTATTTCTCTATTTTTCTCGTAAAATCCTACATCACTGTAGGACCTTTGGTTTTAGTCTTTGTTTTCAGCCTGACCAGATGGTTCCTCTTGCGACATTAATGAATTAACATGCTAGTGCTATCTGGGAAGTGAAAAAGCCATACCTCTCAGCTGTCCAAACTATATCCTCATTCCATAAGGAGATATGGAATGGGAAAATCAAGGAAGACACGTTTCCGCGACTGAACTTCACAGTACTCTTTAAGATTAACATTACTATGTTGCTTGGTTCGTCTTCGAACGAATCATCTGCTCTCATTGGAATCTCAACCAAATCGGTTTTCACCGTACTCAAATCGATCTTCCTCCAGAGGATTGGATCGAAACAAGCAGCGCGCCATGCACTACACACACGAGAGACACCGGTGACCAAATCCAAGATGTCGAGAGCCACAAAAATCTTTAAGAGGATATCACAAGGCATATCATTCCAGGTGGTGATTGTAGAGTTCTTGTTCTTCATCTTTCAATAGAAATAATTGTGCCTACAACACGAAGGAGTTGAACATAACCAAATGGAATATCAAATGAAGACTTACCAATATATTTTATGTGACCATAGCAAAACACTAAAATGTTGAATGAAAATGTAGCATCAATATTAGTACTCCATCTAATTGATCTTTCCATATTTATATTAGCAAAAAATTTTCTGCATGAACAAAATATTAAGTTATATGAAATTATATACTGCCTACTCGCGACTGATAGCTACCAAGAAACTTCTGTATGCATATTATTTAAAGCAGAAGGAATCTGATGCTTTTACCTAGCACGTCAGGCGTCATAATTATGATAAAATCACTAAGAGAATGAAATGAAAACTCAAAAAACACCATCACTAGAAGATTGATAGGAAGATTTATGATTTATATTAAATGTACCATGGGTCACGGCAACAACTTTGAACATAACTTCATTGTAATTGAAAATTAACTTTAACGAAGAGGTATTCTGTTTATGTGGAACTTCATCAGTAAGATCTATAATTTGTACCTCATGCGATGAGTTCATGCTTCAGGAAACTGATAATCAGAGAAAGATTCTTCAAGCAACATCTATTAATCTATCATTCTAACACGATAAAATCTAAGAATGTATCAGAATTGATGCCTTTAAATGCAATTCTCTAATCTAATTACTTGTAATCTAATAGAATAAGGTACAATATAGAAACCTCAATTACAAGAAAGAAAAAGAAACGAATAGATTATTGTTAAGAGTCAGGAGTTAAATTCAGAATTTTAATCTTTGGTGTAACATGACAACTAATATTGATGCAAACATAGAATGTTCTTACCCTATGTCTATATCTAAGTTCAAAACTTTAAGACCAGCTGCCTAGATAAAATTGGATACATTGTCCCAAAACCTTTAGAGTTCTTGATATTTTATCAGAAGATATCGCTATGTAGATAAAAAAAAACAAGTTGTGAGAAAAAAAATTCAAAAGTCTACCTTTTTAGCTTTAATAAGCCTCGGTTTAAAACTCCAACATGTATCACTTTCTAGATATTTTGTCCACGACGATCACACATGAATTAGTACTTAATCATACTAGCACAAGCTTATAATAAGTTGGGAATTTTGATGATTTTAAAACGAAAAGCCTCTTGACACATCCAGAAGAAGACTCATAAAATTAGCTATTTAAGAATAGAGGTAGTTTTCCAAGCAATAAATAGCAAAGCATGATGAAGAAAAATGGTTATAAATGGTCCTGATCTGATCTACGTATTAAGTGTCACTGTACAAAGACATAGAGGTGTAAGTTATAGCCCTGAAGTTTTCCTCCAAACAAAGTAATAAAAAAGTTTTACAGCTTATAAAACAATAAAAACCTATGCTTAAAATAAAGTGGAATCAAAACACTTGACTAAAGATCCCCTTGTAGTCCTTGAAAGCTACATCCGACTACTTTTTTTTTTATTCGTTTTGGGTGTAAGTCATTAATTAACACAAATAATTAAAAATATCGAGACTGCACAAATTATATGAAAGAAAGTATCAAGTAACTAAAAAACTTGTAGATATATATATATACAGACTCCATAAGAAGTAGAAAGAATAGATAGGCAATCGAAAAACTAATGCCCTATCGGCATGCACTAGGCATATTTATTCATTACCAAATCACTAGATATTATTCCTGATTACTGTAATGCAAACACGTTTAATTTCCATTACAAATGTCAAAGAGATTATTACTAAGGAGAAACAAAATAACGTAGTAGTATGAATGTTACGTAAAACATATGTTATGCATGAAATAACTAATAATAAGAGAAGTTTTTATTGACTTAGGCATTTAGAACATGCTGGAACAGTAAACAAAGCTTCGCGCGCGAAGGTTCTATACTAATTTCAAGAAGAGTTGAAATCATGATCAATAAAAATTGAGGAACATGCCAGAACTGTACTATAGAAAGAGACAGGTTCACTAATAAAAATAGTTGTTCGATCAACTATAATTTACCGAATATTTGATAAACTTTAATATCCAGTACCTTCTGTTAGAATATTGTTTGAAACTTTCTTCCGTACTAATCAATGGTTTTACTTCTCAAAGATGGTAATTTATAGAATATCAACAAACTACTCTATTATAAACCTAATAAATCTATACATATGGATAAGATAATCCCTATCACAACTACGAACTACGGAACACAACTGAATTAATTGTCCTCAATATGAAGATCAGTTAATAAGAATCACTCAAAATCATAGATTTCCTCATTTCATCCAACCATATACAACCTTTAACAAATAAATGAGACAACTAAAACAAATTTAAAACTAAGTTCTTTTCCCTAGTTCTGATCTTAAAAAACCCACGAAGGACTTGACTTTGATTACTGTGAACTATAACTTTTTCAAGAAAACAAGAGTGTACATCCGTCAATGTTCCTAGGAGCTAACATGCAATCTCAAAGTACTGATTTTGAAGTGTCCTATTTCAACCTAATGATTTTCGTTCGTTTTTTGGGGGGAAGGTTTTACCAAAGAAAAAATTAGGTTCAAGTGAAATAATATGATGCAGTTTGTGGTAAAACTATCCCAAAAGAACAGACAGTGCTTAGAAGTTTCTATCACCATTAACAAGAAACAAAGAACTTTTTTATAAAAACAAAGTTGCAAGAAGTCACGGTTTAACTCCAAAAAATTTCACTATAGCTCTACTTATAAAAAAATATAAGGTTTTTGCTTGAATCTCATAGTTGGAAGTAAAAATTACCAATAAAACTTCAAAAGGTAACAAAGCATTGTGATCAGACCAGGAAGCCCTTGTGTGGCCAAACAAATTTTTCGTTTTCAACTTTTCCAACCGAAAAAAAAGGTTGAAAACTTCTCTACTATTACAAAAATTCTAGTACTAGTTACAATGAAAGAACTAAAACAAAAAACAAAAAACAAAAACGAAAAAAAAATGAATGAACACCTTATTTAAAAAAAGAGTTTACCTCCTTTGAATGTATGCTGTTTGGTTCTACAAGATGTTGAAAGCAATACCTTCATTCCGAGTACTCTAGTTCTTATAGAAGTCAAATTGTTAAAATTACTAAACACTCCTTGCCATATGTAACGGATGCATGCATTTTGTCTTTTACTTGAAAATTACCAAAATAGATACTTCTTTTATCAGTTATTAAAAAAAATAATAATAAAATTCTTTGAATCTTGACACTTGTCAAGAGTGGGCCAACTCTGCTGATGTTGTAATTTTTTTTTTTTTTTTCACTGAGGAAAGCTGATTTTGTAATTGGCTGTGTATGATTGAGACAAGTTGTCACTTGGCAAAGTTTACTTTAAAATTGTATAATATTTAGAATTTGAATAACCTGGAAAAAAAAATTGTAGAGTTTACTTCTAGGCTTCTTTTTCCTCTTACACCAAAAAAAAAAAAAAACACTTCTTTTTTTCCAATCAAAATAGACAAAAATATTATTCAGATGAAGCATTTTTCCCCCTTTCGTCTAGGTTTGAGTTTTGAGAATTAGTTCAAAACATCAAACGCAAAAACAATACTACAAAATATGGACTGAATATGCCAAAAGTGACAAAATAATTAAGGCCTTCAATATGCCAAATCTAAAATGATTTCTGACAACCATATTTTCATAGCATTTATTAATTTGTCATGTTTATATAATTGAGGATAAACATGACTAATCAAATCGGGGGGGGGGGGGGGGGGGAACAACATTTATCAAATAAGGAAAAGAACATATTTCAAATAAGGGAAAGAATACCATATTTATTTTTTTGAAGGCAAAAAGAAAAAAAAGCACGCATATTTCGAATTAGGAAAAATAAAAGAAAACGACAACCTATTCCGTAGAAATTTATACTATGTGAATTGTCACATATTCCTCTATTGGACAATTTTCAGTGATTTGTCCCTGAACTTTGCTAGATTTTCTCACTTAACCACTTCAATAGACTATTTTGACACTTTATACCCAAATTTCATCTTGCACATGGATGAATCTGTTTAGCCAAAAAGGAAGCTATATTTGTACCCCATATATTAAGGCACCTCTAAATCAAATAAAAATTGATAAGTCATGACAAGAAAACAAAAGATATTTTAAAGCTAAATTTCTTCCCTACAAATCTAAGAATTAAAACAAATTAGTACTTTTAATTTTAGGATAGGATGACATGATTGAATCATTGAATAAAAGATTATAAAAGAAAAAAACAATTAATACGAAAGAAGGAAATACAAGGTATTGGAAAACAAAATTAAAAAATAAAACATAATAAATTGGGTATAAAGCAAAGATTCCTCAAAAAAATTAGAATCGAAGAAGATAAATTACGCATAAAAATAAATTTTTTAAAAGATAATCAAACGAAAAAAATATGGAAATTTTGAATAAAAACATTCCTGCAAAATTGAAAAAGAAGGAGAAAAGAAGATGTGATTTTAAAAATTAAGAATAGACAATAGTACTTTCAAATGGAATATATCAAAAGGCCAACCTGGCTTGATCAACTCGATTCAAGGTGCATTTCTGGTCATCTTTTAATCATGTACCTCCAACTATAATGTTTGGACTCCTATTCCACCATGGAGGTACAATCACCAAAACATTAATTGGCCTCTTCAGCTATATCTCACTTGCAAGTGTGAGGCACTACCCACTGGACAGAATTGCTATTTAAAGCCATGAAGTTGTTTGTGTTTAGCAACATACTAGGACAAGATAAAAGTAAATTGCTATTTGAATTAAAAAAAAAAACATTTAAAAGAAAGAACAAGGCAAATGACAAATGTGTACAATTTAGAAGGAAAATCATCACAAACTAAACTACTACTATACTTTTATCTTTGGTAACAAGAATCACAAAAATCATTTACACAAGCCAAGCAACAATAATAACAACATTAGCTAATTAAAACATTATCATAATTACTTAATCAAAGAGCAGTTGTACTGATCATATGAACCAAAATCGATCTTTCTCTAGACAGTAAGATTAAATTAGTGTTATTGTAGATCATAATGAAGTCTTCTTATTAACCCTCGTGCGCATTACCATGGCTGCTGATGAGGCTGCCTAATCCCCCTCATGCTTTTTTTTTACACCCCCCCCAATTTTCCCATATCAAACATATATAACATACTATATGCATATTTTTCTTCTCTTTTCTTTCCTTCAAAGTCTAATTTTCAATCCAAATTAACATGAGGCCATGCAGCCCCAGGCCAGACGAGAGAGACCCAACTTTTATTTATACACTACTTTTTTTTTTTTTCTTTTTAGTTACTGGGGGGTAACTTTTGAAAAATGTCAATGGAATTATTGAAGATTTCAACTTTCACCTTATTTTTTAAAATTAAGCAGACAATCCACATTTTTAAAATCTTCTTAATAAAAAAAAAAAAAACTTCTTAATCACACCTTTCATTAAATTTTGTTTGTTAGATTATCCGAGGGTTTCTAAAACTTGTACATAAACTTTCATATACTCACGTAAAAAGAATGCATAATATTCTCTGGATGATATTCAGTGTATCAAAATTATTACTAAATTTTTAATACCAACATGTATATGACATATGAGTTATCATTATTTATTAGTGTATTAAAACTTATCATAAATAAATTAATCATATTCACCAATTAAACGATATGAATTCATATACTACATATGCTGGTATTAAAAATTTGGTACAAATTTTGGGATATTTATTATTATTCTATTTTCTTCATTTAATTTAATTTAATTTAATTTAATCTATTAACTCCGATTCCTAACCTACTAGTAAACGAAAATAGAATCATGAAATATTGTAACTAATATCTGAAACAATAAATGAGTAGATTTTCCAATTAAAAAGACTAGTATTCCTTCTCCTTCTACCCCAGCATATATTTTTTCTCAACAAGACTATTCTTTTCTACTTTTTAGCATACCCTCGAACACAATTGATATAAAGCAATCATCCCTTTGAAAAAATCTATAAAAAATAAAATACTTTTCGTTATATCAAATTTTTATAATCATAGTCCATGGATGAATGTATAATAAATTTAAATTTTAATTCATTTGATAAATTGAATTAATCTCTCTCAATAATTCTAAAAAATACCTCAAGAACTCTTAACTTGTTAGGGGGAAAAATTAAGAACTCTAATATGGGATTCTAACTATAGTCTGTGTTCTTTTCTGCAAGTTGTAATAGAAGGTTACGCCATCTCTTTTAATCAGGTGAGGAGCTGAATAAACCAATAGCAAGAGGTTGCTCCATAACTACATATACCTTCATAATAATTTGCAGTTAATCATCCAACACTACATAAAGAAGTATAATATATAAAGATCGAAAGACAGAATACGTATTAATGCAGCATATACCTTGAAAATATTTTAAATGACGATGTTCTTTAGCAATCTACTTCTGTGAATTAACTGTACATTGTGATGACAATAAGGCCAACAACTCTTGTCAGAACCACAACAAGACTTAACTATTTAGCATTAAAAGAAAATGGGAAGCAGAAATTTACATGCATGCTTGGAATTAGGTAGATTTTCATTCTGTGTTGGTTTACTCTTCCCCGGCTTATGAGGCCAAATTCAGGGGCACCTGACCATTAATGTACTGTTGCATGCACATCCAATACTGATGAGGTCAACAGAATCCCTTTTGTTCAAAGGTAAGGCTACTTAACCAGCAGGCATTCCACCCACCAGAAGCACATTACAGAGGCCTCTTTCATTGCTTCAATTCTTAAATTTTTGCTTTTTGTTTTGTTTTGTTTTTTATTTTTTTCAGTGGGAGACATTGAGAATGTTGAAAAAAGTGGAAGAAGAGTAGTGCGTCAAAGGGCTTAGTTTGGACATTGCAGATTGGGTTTTTTCGTTTCCAAGGATTCCCATAATGATCCATAATCTCTTTTCACAGTTTTCAATTGGCGAACAACTCCACCTTTGATCAAGTAGTGAAAGTGGTATCTTTAGTACTAAAGTCTTATTACCTTTTACTTTTGCTATTTAACCTCAAATGTTTTAGGATAAAGTTCTTTCATCATGACATGGTTGGACTTTTTTTCACTTTTAATTTTGTCGATGACTTGATCAACAATTGCTTTTTGACCAAAGTTATTTTAAATAGAGTAATTTCGGTCTTAAGTCTGAGTCATATCGAGAATAGACATGAAAACCTACGATCTCTAATAAGGTATAATGTAAATTGAGTAGTAATAAATATTTTTCTTTAATTTGTAATAGATGTAGGTGATTAGTTAAATCATACCATTTAAAAAAAACCAAAAACTTTTGTACAATAAGTAGTAATTGGACACTTCATTTTTTTCATTTTTTTTACAAAATTTTTTATTAAACAATAAGACACAGTTTTAAATCATATTTTATCTTAAAATGAGACCACATTATTTAAAATTTTATAATAAAAAATTGGTAAATTAATTATATATTCTGATAAATTAATTATGTACGTGGATAGGTTTAAATAACTTATATAGGGTTATAATGGTAAACCTCAAGTATTATATCTTAAATGGACATAGAAGTTAACAAAATGAAAAAAAAAGGGATATTCATTAAAACCTAACTTAGAAAAAGGGTATAGAGTAGTTTTCTCATAATGCTACAAGTTAAAAGTGAGAGACTACTTTGGATCCAAAGCTGCGAAATTCGGTTTGATCTCAGGAAATGAGGTAATCTAGCTGGTCCATGTCAAGATGCTGAGTCCCATTCAAAGAGGCTTTATTGGATCTCAGCCTCTCAGGCCCATGTCCATGTCCATGTCCATGTCCAGTCACTGCTAAAGAGTGAAGACAGGCAAGTATGCCTTGATGGTGTCACGAGAAGAAAACAAAACAAGAAATTACCGAAGGAATCAACAATGAGTATACTAATACTGTAAGTTGCGGCTGAAAGTAGACAACTCATCTCTTAGACCTTGTGTAAAATTTTTCAAAACAATAACTTTTAACAAAAGTCACAACTCAAATTCCTACCTTAGAACTTGAATATCCTTCGAGTGCTACAGTGGCGCACGCAATTAATGGATTTTGAGTAGTTGTCATGTGAGTCGTGTTGATTGATAATTTAGATTGCTCAATCGTATCTGATTGTAGCAAAATTAAGTGTTCAAAAAAATACAGTTTTGAATAGTTTTAGAAGTCAGTAATAGACTAATAGTATATATATGCATAATGCATTTAGTGGTACGGGACAATTTGAAAGGTGCAAATGTAGGTCCAGAGTTTGTGTATTTACTCTTCTGACTCAGAGCATTTTCAAACATTAATTATAAAACTTTCAGACTGAACAATTAAACAGAAACTCATTGATCAGTCTAGTATTGCATTGACTATAATATTAAAAAATAATGTTTGCTGTGAGCTAGTCATCTAATGCCCATTTGCACCAAACAGACATTGAATCCAACATGAATCCATGCCAGCTTGCATCATGTAAAACGACATCGTTTCTAAAGATTTTCACAGTACTAAGACCACAATACGTCATTTTCTATTATACTGAGCAACAAACTTTCCATGTAGCCATCACATGGATTTTTCAGACCAGACACAAAACAACGTCACATTCATTTTATTTATTTATTTTATTTCAATAGTGTCTCCGTTTTTTTTTTTTTTTGAACACAATATATTGTCTCTTTTATTCTTAACTAAAAAACAACAACCCAGAAGGCACATTTCATTAAAAAACTAAAAAACAACACAACAGAAGTATTTTATATTCACAAATACATAAATGTTAAATTTTTATTAATTTTTTTTAAATTGAGTCTTGTTTTTTTCTTCCTTGACTAATCAGGGCCCCCTAAAACTGCATCCCTTTCAGTAATTTTTAAAAAAAAAAAAAAGAAAAAGGAAGGGAACCCTTTTCTCCTTTCTGAACTCTGTTTACATCAGAATAGTAATATAGCAAAGCTCAAAACCAGAAGAAGGTGTTGTTTTTAGTGAGAGAGAGAGTAAGAAAAGAAAAGGGCTAACTGGTCTAAACAATGGCAATCTGATAAGGATATGAAAGTTGGTACTTTGGTAGGCCACAGCCTGTCCAGCCAATGACATTGGTCTTTCCTTTCTTATAGTCAGATACTTAGACCACATCCTCCAACCTCTTATATACAATAAAGAAAAGAGAAAACAAAAAAAAAAAAGAAAAGAAAAGAAAGGTCTTGTCTTGATAGTAGCTCACAGTTCACACATACACACACTTGCACAGACACACATACCACCTTTAATTCAAAAGCTAAAATTTTCAATTCATTTTTACCTTCCTAGCCTCTCCTCCCCTTTCTTTGTCTTTTACTCCCTTTCTTTTTTATTTTTTATTATCTTTTTCCTCCTTTCCACCTTCCTCCTGCATTTTTCTCTGTCAAAACCCTAGATTTGAAATCTAGGGTTTTGTTTTTCTTGCCGTGTTTGAGGGCATGATTGAAGAGCTGGTCTGGTCTGGGTTGTGGTGCTTTGCTTTGCTGTAAGTCTGTGAGCTTCTGATTTTTTCACATTTCTTCTGGGTACCCTCTGGTTATGGGTTTGGTTTAAGCTTTGGTATCGGTCCCTTTCCTTTTGATTGTATTTTTTCTTGGTGAAGATCAAAATAATTTCTGGGTTTGCTTGATTTTTCCTAGCTTGAGAAAAACCCCTGTAAAACCCTTGTCTTTGAATTCCTTGTGCCTTCTTGCTTCGGGCTCTAGGGTTAAAGGGGTTGTTTTCTTTCTCATATAGTTGATTTATAGGATCAGATTTCCGAAGTTTGTTTCTTTCTAAAGCTTTTTATCTCCATATGTGCTTAGACTATTTGGTGGAAAGTTGTTTAAGTTTTGGTTGAGTTAGAGATTTGAACTTGGAGGTGTTTCAGAACTGATTCTGTAGGCAATTAGGTGCTAAAAGTATAGACCTTTTTCAGTGACTAATCTCTCACTAAATGCATGGATGGGAGAGAAGCCATGGCATTGTCTGGTGGGTCAGCTTCATACTACTTGCATAGGGGAGGGCTTGGTGGTTCTGGGGCTGGATCACAGCCTACTGGACTACATGCCCCATCTGGGTTCAGAACCTTGTCAAATACTGGCATTCCAAGCCAAGCCAATGTCCGGAACAGCTCTATGGGACCGTCATTCTCAGCAGAGCCTTCTCGTGCCAATTTTCCTCATGGCACTAGAATGGTCGTCTCTCCTGGAATGCCTTCCAGTGAGCCTGTAAAGAAGAAGAGAGGGAGGCCTCGGAAATATGGTCCTGATGGGCCTGTTTCTTTGAGACTCTCTTCCATGTCTGCTAGTGAAAATCTTACACCAGGTTCAGCCCCGCCTGGTGGGCCGAAGCGGAGTAGAGGGCGGCCTCGTGGGACTGGGAGGAAACAACAGTTAGCTAATCTTGGTAATTGCTCTTTGCGAACTTTGTCATTTGTTCTGATATCTCTATCATGATCTAGCTTAACTGCAGTCATGGATTTATATTTATGTTGCTGGAATTATTTCGTTTATTACTGTTTTGGATACTCCTGCAATGGCTGTATTTTTATGCTGTACTGATTAGCATTTTCTTCCCTTTGAAGGTTGAGGTTATGTGATCTTGTGTCCTGTTGAATTACTCTTCAAAGTTGTAATGATTGTCATTTTAATGTTTAACCTTTTGTTTGTGATGATTTGTTTACATCATTACGATCCATTTTTGTGAGTTTTAAATCTCAACTACTTTGTCTCTTAGTATGGCTTGCTCGCCTCCTTGATGTATAAATGTTTGAGAAGTCCTTTCGGTTGTAGTGTAACGGTGTTGGTGTTGAGCTGTGCCTACGAAGAGTAATTGCTATCTGTGTTAAATCCTATCATTGTTTGTTTCTGAATCACTGATATAATGAAGTCTATGAATATCTTTGTTCTTATGATAAGTTGCTTGATAGGTGAATGGATGAACAACTCAGCAGGAATTGCTTTTGCACCTCATGTTATCACCGTTGGAGTTGGAGAGGTATGTTGTGTATTTAAAATGAGATGTAAATTATGTGGATACATATTCCCTCACCAATATGATGCAGTGAAATTTGGGTCATCAATGTTCTATATCAAGGCTTACTGATTGACGTTGTATATGTTCATAACAATATCTTGTTGAATATGCTCAGATGCTGCCTGAACACTTGAAATCCCTTCTTACTGAAGCAAGAAAACAGAAAGAAGCAAGAGCTTAAAACTCTTTGCTATTGTTGTTTTCAATAACTAAGTAGTAATTTGTGATTAATAATCCTTTTTACATTAATGGTAACAATAATATTTCGGCTAATGAGTGTTAGGGACTTGAGCATGATGCTATGAGAAAACTCTACTTTGAGAAAAGTATAGTGTTTGTATTCATGTGAATAATATTCCCTGGTATAGAGCCTTATCATTTTTTATGTTACTTATTGCTCTATCTACATTCTACACTGCGTTGTATACTTAAAGTCTCTTTTTGCCTAAATAGATAATTGTTTATCTGTTTCTTTGCAGGACATTGTCGCTAAACTTTTATCATTTGCACAACAGAGGCCAAGGGCTCTCTGCATATTGTCAGGCAGTGGTATAGTCTCCTCAGTGTCACTACGTCAGCCTGCTTCTACTGGTGTCAGTGTCACATATGAGGTTCTGTATTTTCTTCTCTTGTGAATATAAGATGTTTTCCGTTGACAGCAAAGATGCCACTCAAATTTGAATTACTTTTCTGAAAAGGCTATCTATTGTTGTCATGCTGATTGATGGACTTGTTGCAAATTTTCGAAGGTGCTAGCTTAATCAATAATGTTGTAATTTCATGATATTCTCCATAGTCTAAATTCATGGATATTCCTTCCTAAAAAGCTAAAGGTGCCAGAATTTGATTCTTCGTAATGGTGAGATCTGTAGAATGGTGCATGATTTCATTTTTGTGGGAATGGCGACTGATTCACATGCTAAACTTATGAGTGTGCCTCTGCAAAGCTCTTTCTGACATGGTTTATTTTGTCATTATTTATGAATGTTTACAAAACGCACATACAGATTCAAAAATCTGTTTTGTCTGCTTGAACTGTAGGCAATACTGCAATAGCATTATAAGTTGATACCTATCGTTTTCCTGGAATAATTTGGATTTTTGTTCTCTCAGAAAGTACTGATTTCTGTGGAATAATTCGAAATTTTTTATTGTCTTTATCGGACATTATTTTTTGAGGGTCATTCAGTTTCTGTGCCTGATTAACTGAAGCTCATTTTTTGCACAACTTTACAGGGCCATTTTCAGATACTTTGCTTGTCTGGTTCTTACTTAGTTGCTGAGGATGGTGGTCCCCGCAATCGAACTGGGGGTATAAGTGTGTCCTTATCTAGTCCTGATGGTCATGTTATTGGCGGTGGTGTGGCGGTGCTTATGGCAGCTAGCCCAGTCCAGGTATTTTCTTTCACATTGCATCTCTCCTGTGTTGTGATCTTCAGAACTTTATTTATTGAGTTCTGACGATATAAACAGAAAAACAGCATTGAAACTCTAATACTGGTTGCTTGCTACAACAGGTAGTAGTTTGCAGTTTTGTACATGGTAATGCTGCCAAGGCCAAGAGCACTCCTAAGCAAGTAGCTGGTCCCAAGAGTGACGAGAGTTCTGAGCCTCACCATGTTGATAGATTAGCTACACCTTCTAGTGCTCCACCTACTCAGAATTATATCCCCTCTGCTACTGGAGTTTGGCCTGGTTCACGGCCAGTTGATCTGAGAACTCCCCACCACACCGGCATCGACTTGACTCGTGGATGAAAAATTTGCAAATGCAACAGACACATGGCAATTTTGTATATATGTGTTGTTGTAAATGAGAACTGAACCTGTGAGAATTGTAACTTGTACAACTCTTTCTTCACCCCTAAGGTGGGCAACGGGTTTGTGCTAACATATCTTGTAACAAAGCCATCATCATCGACATCAATTTGAGGTTTGAGTAACAATGTTAACTTATTGGAGAAGTTTCTGGTACTCTGGAGGTCAAGATAAACTCATCTGTAGCTTAAGATACATTCATTTCAGGTCAGCTTTATTTTCAAATGAAATTTGTGTCTTATATTTATTTGCAGTGGTTTCAGTTATCAAAAGTAGCCTTATATACTGCACCAGGTTTCATGGGCATGTCTCAAAGCTTGGAAATCTGAGTTTGGTTCTCTCTGGCTAAACATTCTCTTTTCTTAATGAAAAGTACTAATGGCAGATGCGTTCGTGGTATGATCTTAAGTTGCGAAACTGAATTTTCTTCCTGTAACTACCTTACAGATTGTTGATTGTTGGGGTGTTCTTTCGATCCGATCCGTGTTATTTTTGCATATTTATATCCGTTTTGCACTAGGTTTGAATTTTAGATTTTATATCCAATCTAATCTGAATAAAATGTTTAAAACAATTCAATTTAATTTGCAAATTAGCAGATTAGATTGGTTATTTTAGATCAATTATTTGAACCTAATAAATAAGATTTTCAAATTGGGATGTCATTTTGTCTTAATTATTTAATTTTAGCATAATTTTAAGTTTTATTTTTAACAAATATGACCGATTGTTGATCATGTATATATACATATAAAATTAAATATGTTCTATTAAAATCTAAAATTAAACTTAATTTAAACTCAAAATATTAATAATATATGTTTTATTTAAAAATGTATATATAAAGTGAAGATTGGATTTGATCGGTTACTTTTTAATGTAAAAAATGTATTTGATCTAAAAAATATACCATCTATATAAGTATGGATTTCAATTTTTGGATTGTGCAGATTAGATTGGACCGTGCTTATTTTGAACTGGTTGGTTATTTGGGAGTAAATATTAGCTTATGTAATGGATCACAGTTGTTCGATTGGTGTAAAAACTGAATTGGTCCACCTGAGATTCACTTCGGACGTACATGTCTAAGAAATATGATTGATAAAAGAAAAGTACATGCACATTTAAAAAGTACATGGAGGCTTACCCTCTCATACCATAGTTGTGGATAATAAAATGAAATTAGAACCTCAGCGAGATAAATTGTTTAAAAAAGAATTAGAAAAATACCACTTTTAAACATATTTTAAAAAATACCACCTTTTATTTTAGTGATGAGATATTTATTTTAAATAACTTGACGGGATACCTCACATAAACGGATTAGTTATCCCAAGTGACCCAACAACATGTTACCTCGAGTATCATTGAAAAATACTAATTTTGAAGAAAGAATTGTATTTTCTAAATATTTATTTATAGTGTTAATGTTCTAGAATTATTTACAAAGTGATATTTTTCTAAACCAGTTTGGGATTTTTGAAAAAGTTCGGTTAAGATTTTACAATTTTTGGTATTTTGACCCTGCAATTTTGTAAGAAGCCCGTATCAAATTTGGTTCTCTCTAGGGCGTTTGTGTATGATCTCAACTTGAGAACCTGAATTTAAATACCTTACAGATTGTTGAGTAAATGTTTGCGACTGTGATGGATCATAGTTGTTGATTGGTGTGAGAACTGTATGGGTCCACATGAGACTTACTTATGGACGCACACGTCCAAGAAATATGATAGATATAGGGGGCAGAAAAAAAAAAAAAGTACAGACGCACAAGACATTTAAAGTTGATGCCGCTAAGATCTAATCGTTTCCCCTGTTTATGGCTTCACATATCAGCAATCAAGCAACTCCCAAGAGCTTCTTTATGCTGGTCATAAAGCAAGATTAGATGGGTTGAGACATCTCAACTTAGTCATGAGCCATAAACCCAAAGATTAAAAGGAAAAACCTTTACAACTTTTCTTCTTCTGGTATAGAACTTTGGCTTGTATATGGGAAATAATAATTATAATGACACTTTACCTTATCTAAATCCACAAATTCAAACACAACATTTCATATTACTAGAAATTTTGGTTTTTATCTCAAGGCCAAGTGGAGGGGTGTTGGGGTAATAACGTTCAACAACTTTGCCATCCGTGTCAACCAAAAACTTGCAAAAGTTCCACTGAATATTATCTCCAAAATACTATCCCGACTTTAAGAACTTGTATATTGGAGCAGCATCATTACCATTNTGGGAAATTTTGACTTGAAATGAGTGCACACAAATTCTATTATTTGTTCATTACTTCCTGTTTCTTGCTTATGAAATTGGTTGCATGGAAATGCCAGAATGTCAAAGCCTATATATAATGCTCGAAAATGAGAAACCGGGTGCCAAAAAATGAAACGAAAAATATAAAATTGTTAAAATGCAGTGTAATCATAAACAAGATTTATTAACAACGAATTGGTATAGTACGAGTTTTTATAAGTTCTAAAAGAAAAAAGTACTAGAAACCAAGTCTAAGAATTAAGAGCAACGCTCGGTTGTTAATATGATAGGCTTGAACAAACCTTGATCTTTGTACTTCTCGTACAATTGGTTCAGCTCTGGGTAATTTGAGTTGGTAAGATCACTTCAATAGTAAAAATATTAGATAAATTAATTAAAAAGATCAAGTTATGATCATCACCTTAAACCCAATTTAAAAAATAGTGAGCATATTGAATACCATTGGGAAGCGCCATTGACAATGAGCAGAACTTTTCCTTTGTAAATGCTAAGTGCATCATCATTTCCCTTAGCTTTCTGTATCCATAAAAAAAATCACAAAACATATAAATTATTAAAAAATAGTAACTAAACCTTAAATGAAGTTTCAAAAAGACTGTAAATTAACATGTGACAATCATTCCTCTGACAAGAAAGTGAAAAATAACAAGAAAAATCCGAGGCATTCAAAATTCTAGAAAGGCAAAGAAGAATCACAAACCCTTTACAAACTTATGGAACAACTAAAGACTCAGTTTTATTAACATGCCTATCATTTTGTTAAATAGGTCCAAATTTAAGAGTAGTATTCGGAGTCTATAAAGTGGAACAAATTTGAAATTACGACGTTACAAGAAGTAACAACTGCAATCCCATTTAATTTTTTATACCAATTGATTCATTCCTCTTCGTACAATTGGAAGACGTATTTTACATATTACAGAATCACAAATCAATTGAAAATAATACCGTATATACCAAGGTTTTGATACCAACATACGTAAGTTATCACCATCCAATTGGTGTATATGATTAAATTTATTTGTGATAAATTCTAAATACCAATCAAATAGTGACATCTCATATGTTACATGTGTTGGTGTTAAAATTTGGTAGAACAATATTATAAGGTACTAGTAATGTCCAATACTATAATATAGTGTAATTTTGTTACATAATGTTGGTACATTGTCATCCTAAAATAAAGTGGACCTAATGCCTATATATATGAGAAATATATATATATATTTTTTTAATTCGATAGATATGTATTTTTTTAACCGGTAAATTATATTATCTAATAGTTATTATAATTTGATAGTTATAAAAATAAAAAATATACGTATATAATCAATTTTAATTAAATAAAATACATAGTGGGTTAGTGCCCTCTATATATATATATTATATGTATGCTCATCTTGTTCTTCCTTCGTAACAAAACAAAAACATTTTTCATAAAAGGCTAACCAACCCAACATCCAAAATTCCTACATGTTGAATACATTCAAACAATTGGATCCCAAAAAACGCACACCAGTGAGAAGCCACAATATCTTAAAGAATAAGAGTTCGAGATCAATATGAATGGATTTTTTCAACGTTAATATGGAAGGGAAACTCACCTTGACAGTGAAGTCATAGATTGTCTCTGGTTTCTTTTTGGGTTCGCTTTTCATCTTTTTGTTTTGGTTTGAGGAAAAGAAGCAACGAAAGAAGACCATGACATGACCAAGAAGGCACACGAGTTTGAAAAACAAAGAGATACCTTTTATTTTATTTTATTTTTTAATTTTTATGAGATATGCCCTTTGATCTTCACAAGTAATGATCTCTAATTGTAATATACACGGTATTATATATATTTACATCTACTTGAATAGAAACATCTCCCCTTAATCAAGGGAGTCATTTATTTTTCATAAAAGGAGTCATTTATTTTTTTTATTTTTAATGCAATAAAGGTTGACACACTAATTATGGAAAAGTCAATAAGCGAACGAGTCATATTATATATTTTTTGGAGGACGACGTCTATATATATATATATATATATATATATATTATGGAACTCAAGTAAATTAATTGAGTACGACCGTAATCTAAAATTAACTAAATTTTGTTTTAAACTACGCTAGTAATTAATGTTATTATAATTAGAATCAAAAAAACTTTTTTTAAAATACTAATGAGTTGTAACTAAGAGATTATACTTATAATCTTAAAATTCAACTAATAAACTTTCATACTTTAAATTGGCACCAATAAAATTATGTTGCGTGACTTTCAAATTTTTACTCTAACAATATTTTTATATATACATGTATATGGCCAGTTTTGTAAGGCACTTATGGCCCATATGTAAAGTGAAGCACCGGTGACCCCAAGTAAAAAGTAGAAAAGAAGTACATTTCTCAATGCTCATGCTCCCCCAAAATTCTTAAATTCTTCGGGCTTCAAGAACTATCTTTTATCTAATATGCAATATTTTTACTTATGACACGTAACATTATACTTAGGGAGTGCAACATTTCGCTTCAGGCATGGATGCCTCACTTTTCAGGGCATTGTAATAAATCCATGCATATAACAAAATATGTTTTACTAATCCATAGTGATTTCACAAAAATCATATATATATATATATTACGGAGAACAGAGAGAACAGTAAATTCAAGCTTATGACCATTCATATTACAACCTTGAACACCGGATGTTCTACATATCACAAACATTCAAAAGGCTAATATCTTAATTGCCTATATTCACTATTCATTCTGATCAAGACAACCCACAAGAGCTTCTTTGTGTCATGCTGCGACAGCAAAAAGCTAGATGAAATACTTGGGCACAAGGAACAGAGGTTTGCATTTATATAACATGTAAAATTACATCCCCAACAAAAGATAAGTTTTCCAGGCTCCCAGGCACAAAATTTATTATTTTTCCCGATTATGCCACCACATATGAGCATTCAAGCGATCCCCAGGAGCTTCCTTATGCTGTGCTGCAATAATTAAAGAGAGAGAGAGCTAGATAAGTTCCACATCTCATATCATCAATCAAGAGCCATAACCTTGAGTTTGTTTTGGGGCGGGGGGGAGCCTTGATTATTTTCTTTTTCTTATATAGATTTGCAATACACGTAAGGGAAAAAATATTGACGCATTTTATATCAATCCAATTTCCTTCTCTGAATCCAGAAATCCAGACACAACACTTTAGATTACTAGAAAATTGGGTTTTACCTCGAGGCCGAGTGGAGGTGTTGTGGGGTAGTAACGATCAGCAACTTTCCCGTCCTTGTCAACCAAGAACTTGGTAAAGTTCCACTGAATATTATCTCCAAAAAAGCCCCATTTGCCTGCTTTTAAGAACTTGTATACTGGAGCAGTATTCTCACCATTGACTTCAATCTAATGAAGTACCACATAAAATGCTTTTAGCACCAAAAAGAAAAGGAACAGTTTGAGTTACAGAAAAGAAAAGTACCCAGAAAACGGTTCTGAGTATACTCCAATAGTCAATTGCTATAATGTAAGGCTTAAAAAGTTTCCCTAATCAGTACACAGAATTTGATCTTACTAATACCTTGTCAAAAATAGGAAATTCTGACTTGAAACGAGTGCAGACAAATTCTGTAATCTCTTCATTTGTTCCTGGTTCCTGCTCACCAAACTGGTTGCATGGAAATGCCAGAATCTCAAAGCCTGTCAAGTCCCAAGAAAAATGAACCAGAGGCCAAAATAGATAAGAAATTAATTAAATGTAAAACAAAGTATATTGACTAGAAAGATTAGAAACCACAACTACAAGAACAATATTTGGAAATCTAAGCTTAAGAATGATTTTTCTAGAGCTGGCTATGTAATACATACTCAAGGTTGTTAACATGATAAGCTTTAGAAACACACACACACCTTGATCTTTATACTTCTGGTACAATTGATTCAGCTCAGCGTAATTTGAGTTGGTCAGTCCACTTCAATGTCAGCACAAAGAAACAATGGTAAACAAAGCGATTCTTTCAATAGTTTGAGAATCTATGAAATACGAGGAATAAGATGGGGCACTAAATTGGTACAGCTGAAACTATGTAAATGGTATACGGATTTAAGCTTGCAAAACAACACAAAATTAGAACATCAGAGTTATATAATCATCTAAAGATTCAATAGAAAATAAAACAAATTAAAATAAAAAAAAATTGGGGAAATAGTTAGATGTATCGAGTGGAGGAATAGAAGGAATACCATTTGGAAGCAACGTTGATAATGAGCAGAACTTTTCCCTTGTAATTGCTAAGATCTACATCATCTCCCTTAGCATCCTGAATTAACATAGAAATGAATTGTAAACTTCACAAATGTAACATTCATTCCTCGAAACAAGAAAGTGCATAGTAACCAGGTCTACCAATGCCAGTATAGTATTTATACATAAAGCAAGAAGAATCACAAATTTTAAACCATATAGAAAAAGAGCATAAAGCAAGCTCATAGCTCAGAACACAGAACACAGAACTTATGCAGCTTATATTCTTCCCCATTTGAACCCAATTCTTCCCGATAATCTATACGATCGTAGACTGCAACCGTCCTACCATATACATGCCAAGCAATATGATAGTCTTTAACAAGTTATCCCTTTACCTAATAATACTATTCCTACACGAAGAAACACGGTTGACCACAGACCCTTTTTACACTTTTAAAATAACTAAATATTTAACAAGACTCTGAACTAAGGTTTCTTAATATTTGGGGTCTCAAAGTGGAACGAATTCTCAAATTACAAACCTTTTTAATGGAAAAACGGCAGTTGTACAAATAAAACCTTCCATTTCCTCCTCCTACCAAACAAAGAAAAGGATTTTGCGCTTCTCTCCTTCCTCTCATATCAGACACAACTAAAGAAGACAGCAATCCTTCCTCTCTCATTTCCTTCCCCACCTAATGTTCCTCTCCGCCCTGCCTTCCTATCTACCTCCACTCCTACCAAACATAGCCTAGAGTTTCTTAACATGTGGAGTCTATAAGTGGAACGAATCCTGAAATTACAAAACTCTCTTATAATTCCGTGCTCATCATGTTCTCTATGGTTTTTTTTTTTTTAAAAAAATACAGAGAAATTCCCGTAAATCAATAAATCAAACCCAAGATTCAAAATCATCATATGGGTTATTTTCAATGCTAAATAAGAACAATTTCTACCAAAACAATCGTACCCAGAAAACAGCCAAGTAAACAGTTCAAATCTTTAAGAACATTTTGAGACCCAAAGAAACAAAACCCATATGAAAAGTTTAAAAGATGATGAACGAGAAATCGACCTTGACAATGAAGTCGTAGATTGTCTCAGGGTTCTTTGAGAGCTGGCTTGTCATCCTTGTGTTGTAGTCTGAGTCAAGGAATAAGCAAAAGAAGAACAGGACTTATTACAGGACCAGGTTCATGAGTGAGAGAGAACTTTTACTTATACAGGTAAAAGACTAAGAGTTCATATTTAACATGAAGGGGGGGGGGGGCTTTGTCTCTTTTCATTTTATTTTTTCAATTTTTATTGGTTACACGTGACTCAGCATTAGACCCACGTGTGAATAAACGTCATTGTTTTGAGAGGACAGAGTCCGTACGCAATCATTCATTTGTTTACTCCTCGTATATGTAATAAAATAAATGGCTGAAATGAAATTTTTGTCCTAGTTTAACACAACAACATGTTAATGTTAGGGATGCATCAATTCATAGTTCGAGACTTCGAGCAAAATTTGCTGGAATACATAGAGAGGGACAAGGAAAAGAATGCAGGAGGGATAGAAATATATTGGATAAAAAGAAAAATATTTTTATTTAGTATACTTTATTTTGAAATAATTATTTTATCTTTATTATTAAAATTTAAAAATTAATGTTCAAAGTGATTTTAACAAATTCATTATCACGCATTAGTAAATAATCTTTTCTTTATCTTTTATGAAAAAAAAATAGTGATATTTGTGCAAAATCCACTATTGTTTTTCTATTCCTTTTTCTCTTCTTTTTTACTTTCTTTCCTACCAAACAACTAAATTTTTTAATTTCCCACCACTTTTCCTTCAAACCTCAATCTTGTGGTTGGGGTGTATTCTAATATATTTTACCTTAGAAATCTCTAAGAAAATGTAAGAGAGAAAGACCAAATAAAACATCTAAATAATGATTCCAACTTCCAAGGACCTGAAAGCATCCTCATTCTCGCGTCTATAATCTAGTGCCAGGGATTTAATTTAAGATGCTATATTGTAGAACAACTAGTTGCTACTATTGATATGTAAGCAGAGGTCCTGTCGGTGTTGGAACACCTACACCTTAGTTCAACCAAAGTTTCTGGTTTCAAATGTCTGCAATATCAAAAAAATAAATAAATAACATAACAAAAGCATATATTGAGGAACAGAGAGCACTAAGGTACAGCATCCATTCTTGATGTGAGACAAGATTCTATTCAGTTTTGTGGGAACTAGAAAGTATTAGAGAAAGTGAGAAATGATAAATACAAGAACATGCAAAACTAGAATAATGAGGATAATCTTCTACCAATCCCCACTGATTAATTGTAAGTTTTATGATGATGCACATTACAACCTTTAGCAACAGAAGTTCTACAGCTCACGAACATGCAGAAGCAAGCATACTAAAAGCACCTAAACTCAATATCGACCACCCCTGTTCATGCTTTCACATTTCAGTGGTCATGAGACCCCTAAGAGCTTCTTTATGTCACGCTGCAATAACAAGAAGCTAGATGAGTACAAACTTGAAAATTGCCCGCTAAAGCTTCTCATCAAACAATTTACACCTGAGATTCAAATAGAAATACAAAGTTGGAGAAGCAGAAATATGGAATGTACCTCAATGCTAAGTGGAGCAGTTGTTGGGTAATAACGATCAACAACTTTCCCATCCTTGTCAACAAGAAACTTGGCAAAGTTCCACTGGATATCATCTCCGAAAATTCCCCATTTGCCTAACTTTAAGAACTTGTATACTGGAGCGGCATTATCACCATTCACTTCAATCTAACCAATTTCAGCATATAATGGCTAAATAACAATTCAAATTTAAAATGCTACAATTCCAAAGGCAACATCAACAAATAGATTAGTTTCATTTTGATTGTACACTTTAGACGTCTATGCTTGTAAACTTTTAATTTAGAAGTAACATAGGGCCATTAACACGAAAAGCAATATGTAGAAGGTGTCCATCTTCAAAGACCACTAGCTTTCTTAGTAAAGGGCTTTTCCCTTACTAATCAATATGCATTGACCTTAAATTTTTACTTTTGAAAACAGATTATAAACCATTTAAAAATAGAGTCAGTTAGGTTACTAATGCACCCTTGTGTATGGAAATACATGACGCACGTCTGCAACCAAAGTTTACACAAAGATGAGAAATCATATTCGGTAAAAGGTGGGGTTTTACTTCTAACTTATAACAAACTAGTGAAAAGGAATAAGGAAAGATGTCTTGGTTCTTAAGGTTGACCAATAAGTATGATTATGATGATTAGAAAGGTTAACAAACATAATCTACCTTATCGAAAATAGGAAATTCAGATTTGAAACGAGTGCAGACAAATTCTGTAATCTGTTCATTACTTCCTGGCTCCTCTTCACCAAACTGGTTACATGGAAATGCCAGTATCTCCAACCCTATTAAGAGCCAATAGTATTATCGAAGGGCAAAAGGTGGAGGAAAAAAATTAGAACAGAGAGATAATCTTAAATGAGTTAATGAATGTGTGTGTGTGTGTGTGTGTGTGTGTATGACTTTTTCATTCTCAGGAAGTTAATATAACAGAGAAATTTCTGTACAGGTTATTGAACAATAAGCTTTAAAAAGAATTTTAGTTTAGGATACAAACCTAGATCTTTGTATTTCTCATATAATTGATTCAACTCCGTGTAGTTAGAGTTTGTCATTCCACTATCACAGTCAAGAAAACATGAACATTAGTAAATAAAAAGAAATTAAGAACAAATAATATCAGCAAAACACAAAGGAGAAGATTAATGCCAAATTTTATTTGCAAAACATTGGAAGTAGTATATTGATTTGAGATCGCAAAAACACCAAATATTTAAGATTTGGAGTTGGATCATAATCATTCGGTTGAGTTGAAAGAGACTAAAATAAATATTGAAGGAAGGGGAAAACGAATACCATTTAGAAGCAACATTGACAATAAGTAGAACTTTTCCCTTGTAAGTGCCAAGATCAACGTCATTTCCCTTAGCATCCTGCATTGACATGCAATAATACATTGCACAACGTACAGAACACATAAAGAACAATGCTCATATCTACTCCAGGAAAGGAAAGAAGTAAACCCGGTGCACGTTTGTCTGATGCTGTATGGGATACTAGACAATTCAAGATTTGAGTTTTACTTGTGAAATACTATACTAATTTTAGGATTACCATTACTTAGTCGTAGAGTTTTATTGTAGTTTAGTTTCCTATATGTAGATAGAAAAATTCATCACCAGCTCGAAGAACAAGTAAATTAATGTAAAGACAAATCTTAGAACCTAAAATCCAAAAGGGGTGAAAAGTATCTAATTTAAGCCAGAAAGGCCGAGATTATAAAGTACTAAACCCTATATTGAGTAGCTATGAAGTACTATCCTTCTTAAGTGTTTCCAAACAATTTAAATTTTTGCACCCTCAATTCGGATTGTTAAACATATTGCAGTGCACATATGCAAGCTTTCAAGAACAGATGATTCCATTTTTCTGAATATACCCATCCAATTAGATTATTCACAGTATAATACTACTCAAATCAAAAGCAAGAGAAACCACAAACCAAAAGTGTTCTATTGGCCCCTTATGATCAATGAAAATCAGTTTCAGCTAACCAAAAACAAAATGTCCAGAAAATATATATCCCCCATGTCATAAAGGCTTAAAGCCTAAAGCTTTTATAGGCTTCCAAAAAAAGTTTTCCTCAAATCATACCATTTAACCCAGATGCAATTCTCCAAGTGGGCCAAAATCTAATACAAAAACTACAAGAAATTTCAATAACATGGTAATTTATGAGTACCCAACATCCAAAATCGTTACACGGATGGGTAACAAAGCTTAAAATGTATCGAAAGGTTTAACTGATTAATCTATGCAATTAACTGATTAATCTTCACCAAAAAACAGCCATGTGAACTACTTTTACTAATTACGCAACATGCATCGAAAGGTTTAACACTAAACACGTTCATGAATAGAATAACCTTGACAGTAAAGTCGCAGATGGTTTCCGGATTCTTCCAGGGTTGGCTAGTCATTCTTCGCTATGCTCTGACAGTCCTCTCGAGTCTCAATAGTGTAATTTCTGTGTCGTTTTAATAATGAGATTTCTTTTTTAATCTTTTTCCCTCCACAATTATGTAGATTGTCTGAAATTGCCACTAGTTATGAAAAGTTTCAATTTTCACCCTATATACCTTATAGGTGACGTTTGGTAGAAACAAAGAAAAATAAAATAAAAGAAAAAAAATGATCGGGATAAAAAATAAGAGTGATAGAAAGAGGAAAAAAAAAATTCTCTTATGTTGTTTTGTTTGGTATGAATGAAAAAAAAATAGATAAAAAGAATTTAGGGTACTTATATAGGATTTGAATCTTATTCTTCAAATTCAAAAACAATTTTTGTTTTATTCTTCTAATTTTCTACATAAAAATTGTTTCTAAATTTAAATAATAGAATTCGAATTTTGTACCAAATACGCCTTTAGTTAAACTTTACTGATGAATTAATCAATTTTTATTTTTGTTGTTATGTTAATTAATTGGTTATAGAATTAAGACCACGGGTGTGGTAGAGAGGATGAAAAATTTATTTAGAGGACATCTAGACCTAATTTTGGGTTTTAATGCCTTCTTGCCAAAAGAACTCTTGAATTTAGAGAAGCTATTAATATTTTTTATAACCAAAAAAAAATTATAGATAGCATATCAATATAATTCCGAGTGGATCAACTTGTAATGAGTAATGGATCATTTTCAAAGAATTATCTATAAATTTCGGACCACCTCGATGATGACAACTCAAATCTAAGACTTCTTGGTCGAGAAAATAACTGTCTTACTATCCATTATTAGCATGGTCTAATAAGGGGACAATTTTATGCTAAACTCCCTAAATTTTTTTCCCCTAAAATAGGCAACCATTGAATTTTTTTTTTTTTCTTTTTGAGGGAGGATTTGGGCAAAATGATGACCACGTGAATTAGTCAAAGAAGCAAAATGACCTTCTCATTTTCAAGTAGATACTCGATTGCTCATTCTGCAAGAAAGAACTTTTGATGCAACTAAAATTTTACTATTTGCAGTATAGTTTGTCAGGGTTTTAGATTATTGTTGTTTGAAGAATATGTTATCGTATTTATAATATTGTCGTTGTATTCAACTTCCGGATTCTTGTGTCGGGTCCGGTAGATTCAGAGAAAATAAGCGTTAATATAGTTTTTTTAATAAAACAAATATGTTATTATAATGCAAAAAAAATTTACAATAACAAATTGAATTGGAATAGAAAAATCTTCTAATAGATAAACTAATTATTCACTCTTAAAACTATCTTAGTCAATTCATAAGTAAAAAGATTGGCTACGATGCAAGGAAAAAAAGAAAAAAAAAATGCTAAATGCATTCAACAGTAAATAAACTATTAATGCATCTAACTCCAACAATTAGATATTTTCAATCAACATTTCTGAACAGTAAGATTACCAATCATCACATAACTAATAGACTTATAAACTCGTTATGATCATTATTTTTAAAATACTTGTGGTTGCCATATGTGTCTTTGGCTCACCGTGTATATCTAAGCTATAACATCTTACCAAAGGGGAAAACCTATCAGTCTCCTTCCTTCAGTCTCCATAATTAATTATTTTATTGTACATTGAATTTATTTTTTTCGTATTAGTTCGTGTCACGATACTAATTTGACATAGTTGCTTCTGTAGGTAATCACTAATTTAATAAAACGGAACGTTCCGATGGTCTTAGAAGCAGCACTAACAGCTATCCTATCTGCTATCAAGTGCGTTCCCAAGTTGTCGTTTAATATACTATCATCGCTTTAGTAATATTTAGCGCGTAGAAGCAGCACTAGGAGCATTCAAGGGCTTTTCTAAGTTGTCGTTAATATTTAGTACATTGTCGCAGAGTTTTGAATATTGTCTCTTTCTAGTTATTCACGTTTGTTAATTAATAATTATTGTCCTTGTTGCTTTCCAGTCGTTCCCTTCTGTGTATTATTGTCGTTTTCAAATTTCTTGTCGTCTGTATTGGAGCTACCTAAGCAAGACTGACATGTACGACCGAGATAGCTCCTCATCCCTTTGTACGAGTTTGCAGTGTATGGACACTAAAGAAGCTCAAACACGAACCTTCTGTAAGATAAGCCCCCCTAGCACAGAGGCCAAGCTCTAAGATACATTATAACAAATACGACAAGTATAAAATATGACTAGTAGAAATCTTAGCTTCATTTGAACTAAAGTCACTGGTTTAGCAATACACAACAAACGAAATCCAAGCTCAGTACATGCCCTCAAATGGGGACCCATTACATAAAGTGAGCGATACTCATCAAAACGCTTATTCAACGTACTACCAATACGTTATTGATTAAGAGCCAATTCATGCAATTCCCAGAAGTTTCTTAACATCCTTCTGCAAAATAGGAAAAGAAAAAACCAGGGTAAGGACAAGAAAAACCCAGAAATTTATTGGTTAGCTTGGGCAAGTTAAAAAACTCAATTAGATGAATCTGGGGGGTTATTACCTCAATGCTAAGTGGAGAAGTTGTGGGTGCATAACGGTCAACAACCTTCCCCTCTTTGTCAACAAGAAACTTGGAAAAGTTCCACTTAATGCTGTCACCAAAGAGACCACCCTTGCTTGACTTTAAGTACTTGTAGATCGGAGCAGCATTGTCACCATTCACATCCACCTAAAATTTGGAGTAGCAAAAATGTCAAATTTTTCTTTTCGCAACTTCGAAAGCAGTTTACTCATCTTTAAGCAAGCAACTCAACCCTCTGGAGGGATTAAAGAGTGGAACGTGGAATCTCATGAAGCTCCTACCTTGTCAAAGATTGGATATTCAGCCTTGAAGCGAGTGCAAGCAAACTCGACGATCTCTTCATTGCTCCCTGGCTCCTGAGCTCCAAACTGGTTGCAGGGGAATGCCAGAATTTCCAGTCCTAAGAATTCAGAAAATTCTATTAGACCTCGAGTGTGCTGTGTGCCTTAGAAAATAGGGCAAAGATCGAGACAAAGTCCAGCTCTTTGTGGTGAAAATCAACAAAAGTAGCTACGAATCACTCTTCATTAAAGGGTATCAAGGTGGTACCATTTTACAATGCGTCCATAAGCAAGACTGAGAAAAGAGCAAACAAGTCTTAAAAGCAATTAACATCGAAAGAGTAGTGTAGTAAAAACAAACCTTGGTTTTTGTATTTCTCATACAATTGACTCAGCTCTGTGTAGTTTGAATTGGTCAAGCCACTGCACCAAAAATCAAAATGGAAGAGTCTTAATGAAATACGGTCCGCCAAAATTAATCATACCAAAACTCATCTAAATCAACAAACATATATCTCAAAAATGCTAAGCGTCAATTGAATAACTCAAACAATTACCCTCCATCCCCAAAAAAAAGTAGTGGCAAAAACAGGAGAAAGAACCAAAAGACTCCTTAAAACTCCCTTTTCTGGGTCTTTTGAGGTAACACCTTCAAACGCTTGATATGTAATGTAATCAAACAAAGAGAAAGATAGTTGTGAAAACTCAAAAGTCAAAGGGTGTACCATTGTGACGCAACATTGACAATCAAGAGGACTTTCCCCTTGTAGATGCTGAGATCAACATCTTTTCCCCTGGCATCCTGCGGATAGAGGCATACACGTATATATACATTAACATATGTTAAAAAATGGAAAACTTAAGGACAAAATCGAATTATTAGCTAGCAAAATGAGAAACAATAGAAATGAAGTCAATTTCGAAGCAGATAATCAAAGCCCAGATTACCTTTGACCCCATTAATATTGAGCATCAATTCCCTTTTACTAAAACTCCCATTAATATACTTTCATGAGACAAAATCAAACTTTTTCCTTTGTTAGGATTCAAATATGATAAGAAGCTACATATCACGCTTCTAGTTAAGCTTAACACCAATACTTATGTATATATATATATATATATACACAACAAATTTCAAAAGACAAAATATTTGTCTCCAAGAGGTAAGAACAAGATCAGGGTGAATAAAAAAAATAAACAAACTAGAAGCAAACCTTAACAGTGAAGTCGTAGATAGAGGCGCTATTGGATTGGCTAGCCATTGATAGAAAGAATGGTTCAATTATTCGTTACAGCACTAGTATAATATATATATATATATATATATATAGTTGTATACCCTTCAGAGCTTTTATTTCCTTCTCTATTTTTTTAGTTTTTTCATATTTTTTTTTGTCCCTTTCGGATATCCGATAAGATATAAGTTGTATTTTCGAGAGATATTTTTTTCCTAATAATTTTTGCGAGTGGTTTTGACTTTTTCCAAAAATATCAGTTGTTTATTTATTATTAATAACAAGTTATCGTCGTTTTTTATATACGACGTTGTTAAGAAGGGCATGTTTTTCGGACAACATGATGGGTTAAAAAATAAAAATAAAGAGGGAGAAAAAGCAAAACCTTGACAGTGAAGTCGTAGATGGATCCGGGGTTGGATTGGCTAGCCATAGTGTGTTCGGATCGCGAAGCGCACCAGAAGATCCTACGAAACGACGTCGTTCGAGAAGGACGAAACGACGAAACCTGCTTGAAACCCGAAAGTGTCGTTGGGTTCGAATTGGAGGATAAGAAGCGCTTAGCGAGATTGAGAGACCCGGAAATGGCTGCCACGTTGAGATTTCTTTGAGCGAGATAGCGAGTCGAAGAACAGAGCATTTGTGTTGAGATCCAAACAGAAGGACTGCGCCTTCAAATTTATAGTGGAGTTTTTTTTTGTTTTTGTGGGAGGGAGAAGAATTTACACGTGGAAGTACATCGGTTTTACACGTGGCATTTCCGCGACCAAATGTCGATTTCCGGGGTTGAGATGGACCACCGCTAGATCGCGTTGCATCAGAGCATGCGTCATAGAGTTGTATGGGGATCTGACGGTCATGGTGAGAGTTCGGTCAAAGTTGAGCTCATCAAGTTGTGAACACTCTGAATTTTATTTTTTTTTTTTAAATTAAATGAGACGTAGTTGCAATGGGAAGAAAATGTTTGCAAATGGGGAAAGAATCTCTTAAACTATATTAAGCTAAAACTTCTATAGTTAGAGGGTACAGAAAATTTAGGCAGATTTTTACTTTTTAACAAAATTGGATAATAAAGTTTCTGTTTTAATATCTAATTGAGAAAGGGGAGCCAAACTTGGAGATCTCCCCTACATTTGGAATGTGTGTGAATTCTCACCACCTAAGCGGTGCCTTTTACTACCATAATTTTATTTTTACTACCAAATAGATTTTGACTGCCATAATTATAAAATAGAATTGACTAATAATAATTATAAATTAAGTTTGCAAATAGATTTTGACTGCCATAATTAGATGATAGAATTGATTAATAATCATAATAAATTAAGATAGATACCTAACACACGGAAAATGTGACAATAACATAGACGACTCATCCCTAAGGAAAACATCCATAACTCATAAGGAATATAAGAGGTCAGAGGCCTAATGCAAAGATAAATATACCTATAAAGATAAGGGATTGGAATCTTTAACTTTCAACATTAGACGTGTAATGTCATTATAATTTATAATCAAGCTAAGAATATGCCTACAAATTAAGATGAATATCCTTAATTATACCATCATAACAATTAAATGGGTGTGGTGACATATCTAGAGTATAAACAATAATTTCTTAAAAAATATTTGTCTAACTGGAGGGGTGGGGGGGATTTCAATATTTTCCCAGTTGGGACTTGAGAAAGAAAAAAAAAAAGAAAGGAAAATCGATATGTGAATGCGGCGACATCCACAACTGTAAGTGGTACTTTCCTTGGCCTTTACTTCTCTCTACGCACTTAATGTTCTAGTCTTCAATTCGTCTTTGCTTGAGAATTCATTTGACTTTTGGGCATTTTATTATGATAGAGACAAATTTGGATTTACGAGGGTGTCTTTGGAAGCTTCAAATTGTGTTCATACTATCTAGAACATTTAATACTAATGATATTTCTACGATCTTAAATCTTACAAATTACGGCAAAAGTATCAATTTTTAGTCAAAATTTACATTTTAATACTTAATTTTTTTTTTGTCTAACAGCAATAATACGCAGTAATACCTTCCGTTCAAATTTAATAGCAACTGTCAAATTTCTCCATTAAATGCCACATCATGAGACACGTGTCGCCCATGAGGTTAATTACAACTTTTAAAACGAAAAAAAATAAAATTAGGAAAATGAAAACAAATAAAATAAAATAAACAAGTTGTAAAAAAACGCCTTGATCATGGACGAACGAAAACCCTAATCTCCCTTTCCATAAAGATTATCATATCAAGACCCACATTCTCAATCCCAACCTCTAAAACTTTAATCCTAAAATCCCCAATCTTCCACAACCTAGATCACCATTCAATTTCGTTAAAAAAAAAAAAATCCACCATTCAAGCCCTTAAGATAGAGGAGATCGCCAAAAATCTCTTGATCTCAATTAAAACGAGGAGGACTAATTAAGGTTCTCTACCACATCTCCCCGAACTGACGAATCGGATTTCCCTACTATTCCTGCCATTAAGTCAGCCACATCCGTCATCACCTTCGTATATTGGCAAGGAATGAAGTGGAAGAAGATGGGTCATTCGAAGAGCGGGTCATGAATAGAGTTTTTGTGGTCAAAAGCGAAAATGGGTCACCTCCATTTCGGCCAAATCATGCCCAGTATTGGTATGATGGAGTTTTTTGTGTTTATGCTCTCAAATCTTGAAGACCTCTTCATTAAAAAAAAATCTTTCTTTTGCTCATAACTAATCCATTATATTTCATCTCACCATGAACAGAGCAACAAAATCTCGTAGAAAATCTCACCGATTTTAGATTTGTATTAATGGAGATTTTATTAAGAATAATTCTTCCACTAATTTCGTTAACTGAAATTATGGAGAATTTATTTATTTTTTTGTAGTTATTTATAATTTAGTTTATCTTTTAGGTAGTTTCTTTTTTT
The DNA here is from genome assembly GCA_002914805.1 of Parasponia andersonii. Taxonomy (NCBI): domain Eukaryota; kingdom Viridiplantae; phylum Streptophyta; class Magnoliopsida; order Rosales; family Cannabaceae; genus Trema; species Trema andersonii. The sequence goes on along the minus strand of JXTB01000109.1, from coordinate 399,115 downwards.
TTTTAGTTTTATTTTAATTTTTCCTTGTAATATCTTATTGTAATCTTTATTCTCTAGGTAGTTTCCTTCTTTGTATAATTTAGGTTATATATTTATTGTATTTGTACGCTTATTGAATTAATGAGAATCATTTTTTCTTTAATTTTTTTTTTTATGTTATCTATCTTCTTCAATTTTTAGGAATTCGGATTTTAATTAGTGGGTTACAGAGATTAATGGGTTAATTCTAGATAAGGATTGAGAGAGAGGGAATGGAGAAGAAGGTTTTTCCTTTTTTTTTTTAGCTGAATTTTTTCTTCTTTATCTTTTTTTTTTTATTTCATTATTTTTCATTTTTTTAATTTTATTTTTTTATTTTAAAAATTATAATTAACTTTAAAGAGCGATACGTGTCTCATGATGTGACGATTGTTATAAAATTTAGACAGAATTTATTATTACCCTCGGGAAAAAAAATTGAATATTAAAGTGTAAATCTTGACTGTATTTTGCCGCAATTTCCTCTAAATCTTAATACCTCGGATGTGATATGGTCCACATCCATATTGATAAATGCGCATCATTCAAGGATGGTTTTAAAGTAACGGTGCCACACCAGTGTGCTATACAAAATCACATTTCACATTAAGACCAAAAAAAATATTCCATAATGCGATATTCTAATAATTTGGATTTGAGAAAGATCAGCATATTCCTTCATTCATCCTTTGTCAGTAATGTGAACCTTGTCACCAGACAGCGCAATTGTTCTGTTTTCTCTACCCCAAAAAAAATGAAAAAAAAAAAAAATGCCTCCTTAATAAACACTATTAGTAATTCCGCTTAATACATTAGTAATAAGGTCATGGACCTCATAATAACCTACAAATAACAAGTGTCATGGTTGGAATAGGAGTTTAGGATGTAACAGCACATGAATTCTAGCCAAAAGAAATTAATTTTGAATCCAGAACAATATACCGTTTCTATAAAGTTGCAAGTTTTAAGCCTTGACCTTGCACTTTTGGTGTAACAAAAAAGGTGGGGAAAAAGAACTAAAAAAGGTCAAATACAATTTTGTATTGAAGTTGTTGCTGGTGAGCAATTAATCAGCTTTGTTCCAATCTATTCACCCTCTCAAGGAGATTATTCATTGTAATAGAAAATGAATCCTGAAACCTCTCAAGCTGAGAATCTGTATCCCCATAAACCAAACCAGGCAAGAGTTCATAAACAATAAACCTTCTCATGTCATCCCTTTCTTTCTTGGAAATTTTCATCAACTTCTCAACCACATTCACCTCCATTTGCCTCACCTCTTTCTGGTCTATGAAAACTGAGTATTTACCATGATCTTCTGGTAAATGCCATGGATACTGATAGTAAGCTGTGAACGGGTCAAACAGGACTGGTATGCAGCCTGATACTAGAGAATCAAATACAGATTTTCTAGTTGGGCTGTCCCCTGGTGGCTGCAAACAGAATTCGGTCTCGACAAAGAGTTCGATTACTGATTCGGGTTGGCTACAACCACCTGAACGGCAATCAAGGAATTGGCATTTTTGATCATCTACTGAAGTACATTGTTTGATCAGAACAGACCTTATGTTCTCCGGTGCCCCATGCCGCTCTGCCCCGGCGAAGCTCACCAAGTGTTTTCGAGATGAACTGATGATTTTGGTCTGCCAGGATAGGATGTCTTCATCTGAATGAGGGTGGAAGTAGGTTGGATGTGGGATCCCAATGTCGTTTAGACGCCATGGGTGTCGTTCGATCAAGAGCTTTATTGGGTTTTGCATCTGTTCAAGCTCTAAGAATCTGGTCCCCCATTTCCTCTCATTTCTCCTGAAATCCCACGAGATTTTCCCCAGAACAAATACGTGATCCTTTCCTGACTTCCGAGCCCAAGGCCTTTGTCTCTCAAGCCACTTCATTAAGTCCAACCCCAACGTATCTTTAACATCACTGGAAACATTCTTGAAATGCCATCTCAAGATGTCCAAGCCACCATAGAATGGTACATAGAAAAGCTTGGCTTGGTCCTCATTGTAAACTCTGCATGGATGCTTCAAAACTCTGGCATGGAAAATAGGCTCCAACGAGTACTGATGAGTCCGGTACCACGCCTTCCCGAGCTTTGGAATCGGCTCCCCCAATCCTTCATTGGTGAAATACTTGCAGAAATCCATCCATGGAACCATGTCTCCGCACTGACCAACCAAGTCCTTATTGAACTTTGATGGCAGATCATAGACATAAATTCCACTGCCATCACACCCTTTTCGTTTCGTGTCCGATTGCCATAATCGGAGCGCTTGAACTTGTCCTTCAACTACTTTTATAGCTTTTGCAACCTCAGCTTCTCTGTCTTGGCCAAAACTGTCTCTGAAAGTAGGATCGGAACTATCCTGGATAGCTTGCTCAAGAACATTGGCAATAGTAGTCCTAAAAACAGAGGAACTACTATTGTCAACCGCTGTGGCAATAGTCGTAGTACTAACAACAGCAGAACTAGTATTGTCAACCAATAATCTATCCGGGATTTCGAACTTGGGATCCGAATTGTCTCGGATAACTTGCTCAAGAACATTTTCTTTCTTCAATTCCACATTGGCAATAGTAGCACTAATAATAGAAGAACTAGTATTGTTGGCAATAGTAGTAGTAGTAGTACTAATATCAGCAAAACTACTATTGCCAACCACTAATCGATCCGGGATTTCGAATTTGGGCTCTGTACCAGCGGATAAGCAGTAGAGATTGTTGAGCTTTCGCGAAGAGATGCAAAGATGAACAATTTTTCCGGAGATGATGGTGGTGGAGGAAGACCAAAGGTAGACAAGAAAAAGCAAGAAAATGGCAGTGGGGATTTTGTATACAACTCTGAATAGAATTGAGCATGAAGAACAACATTGTTTTTTCGATTGTTCCACTTTCTTGGAAACTTTGGGCTTCTTTTTGGACACAGAGAAGGCCATTTTGGGAGGTAATGGTCACTGTTGATGAATGAATTTGAGTCTTTTTCTTCTGGCTTTTCTAGTGGGGGAGGTTCCATTTGTGTTGTTCAATGATTGGAAAACATGAAAGCACGTACATTAGAAGTTGCACCATATATGTTTGCACGTTTGCCTTTTTATGACTTAAACTATATCGTTGACCAGGGGAGAAGGGAGAGGGATTTTGGGGAAAATGTGTAGATATAATAAATAATCTGGCTCCTAATAGAAAGAATATGAGTACATATATGTCTTTGAGATACTATTTATAAGAATTTATGTACATATAGTAAAGAATATTCCCCAGTAGAAAAACATGGATTATTTATATATACTGGCATCAATTCAATAGTTATTTTTTTTTCTTATATATAGGTATTATTTTAACTAAGAAAAATTTATTATACATTTTTTTATAGTGAAAAGTAAGAGAAAAATAACAATAATGATGTATATTTTTTCATACATTTTATTATAGTCGTTAGATCACTATTAGATAATCTGGCGGCTAAAAAAGAATACCTACAAATAGGTAAAAAAAATATTTATTGAATTGATAATCTATAATATATATATATATATAACACCACATTTAGCCATTTTCAAAAATACCACACATTTTTTTCACTACCTTCAAATAAAATTATTTTATTTGTGTTTTTCTCTCAAATCTCACCGGACCAACATATATTGTGAAAATCAAAGTTAACGTTATCGAATGTTAACATTTTTAATTTTTAAAATTAGATAATAGTATTCAGAAAATGAATTTATATGTGTTTGAAAGCTATTATGGTCAAATTATTAAAAGTTACAAATTATTTATTGGTATAAATGGTTACTCTTCGGCTATTTACATGGATGTCAATCAACAATTTCAAAGAGTAAAATATTTCTCTAAATTTGATTTCTGTTTGAAGGATGTTATAGCTAGATTATTAAAATGTTACGAACCATTTATTCGTTATCTATCAGCTTTTTTAATGGATGTCAATCAACAATTTCATTTCTACGGTAATTTTAAACTGTAATTTTGAATATATATATATATATATATTTTGTGAATTTGGTGATATTTTACCGAAAAAAGTAAATAAAAACTTTTATTTGATATTAATAAAAATATGTCGTTTTTTTTTTCCGAAAAGGTAAAAGATTATGGTGTTTTTTTTTTTTTAAGATATTATTCCTAGAAAAAAAAAGTGCACATAAATATTTTTGAGATTTATTTACGGATAACCTTTATTTAAATATTAAAAAAACTTTGGGTCTCACTTCCTATCATAGTGCCACATTCTCCAACTAGTTCAATACTATTTTATATCTTAGAATAAGGGGGGAAAAAAGAAACTTCATTTTAGGCCTCGACTAAAATCTGAAGCGGGATGATATGAACATTCTCATGAGATAACTTTCAAAAACATTTATTTATAAGTAGTATTCAAACTTGTTTATAAAACAATTAGTCTTTTCTTTACTGACACCCTGCACCCTCATAATTTCTCTTTGTAGAAAACTTCATAACCGTTGAACAACTTCCTAGTATAGACCCTCAGCTAAGAACTTCAAAAATGCAATTTAGTGTTAATACAAAAACTAATTTTGCCCAACTTCCTAGTATAGACCCTCAGCTAAGAACTTCAAAAATGCAATTTAGTGTTAATACTTGAAACTAAAATTGAAAAGCATATACATTTTTAAAATAATAATACAAAAAAGTCTTTGTCAAAATTGTGATGTATTCTAAAAGAACAATATGACGTATAATATTTTAAATATTTTTGTAATATTATCTTAGCAGTTTCTTAATTAAGTCATGCCCTATTAAAAAAGTTTTATGGCCGCCCCTGTTGTTGACTAGCTATGTGCGTACGTGTTCTACTGTCAGCCATATTCAGAGAAATTCATTAAAATATTTAAAGGATTCGGTGTCTGTTTAGTTAGTTGAGTTGTTGGTTGGACGTTCTAAAAGAAAAGCAAATGTTCATGCATATATACATATCATCACTTAGACTTATTAGTGTTGATCAATGATTAAGAAGAATTATTCAAAAGAATGACAAGAACATGGAGTACATGCATTGCTCTTGAATATATATGATTAGAGAATGTCACGTTATGCTTGCGGAAGTCTTCCCAAGACTATTTCTTTCCCTCTAAAATTTCATAACAAACTACTGTCTTGGCTAAATTTATAAAGACAAATTGGGCCATTATTATAAAATACTGCTAGCTACAACACTTGTGCCATGTTTTTCCTAAGATAGGTTGAACGGTAAAAGCAAAAGACTTCTTTTTTCGACAATGTGTTATTGTTTGATATGCTTAAAATAGCCCAAAAAACAGTACATATATTATTCGTATAATACTTAAACCAAAAGAAAAGTGTCCCGACCCAAACCTGGGGTAATGACAGAAGGAGAATTTCATAAAAATTAGAAATTTTTTTTTTATATATAGGGAATTCCTTAGGTTTTTTTATTTTTTTTTAACAAATGTATTATGAATTCCAACCAGTAGACCTATCCTATAATTCATAGTCATTAAAAAATATAGACTAAAAAATTATAAGAAAAATTAAATTCATAGATAGTTCACTGAGCATCATCATTCACACCTCAACATCAAGCTAGTATGGCATATATAGTTTACAGATATTTTCAAAGTAACATACTTAACATAAATGCTAGCAATATCCATATATTTAATAAGACTTAAACACGAGTCTTGTATTCACACTCCTAGCATTACCAAGTCTCAAACTACAAATAAAAGATAACTTCTTATTCTGCTTGTTGACCGTCAATATCACACTGGATACCACCTGTGGAGAAAGTAGGGAGGGTGAGCATAAAAATACCCAGTAGGTTACCCAATTTCCCTTTTTGGGAAAATCCTTTATAAATCTCAAAACATCTGCATGGTTAGTAGTACTGGAATACATTTCTATAAATATTAAGGATTTAAATCATTTATAAAAAACCATGGTAAAAACCAAAAACAGATATTCAGGTCAAAACATATAAAAGTCTCAATTAAAATAAGCATAATGCACATCACATAAATCAACGCATCACATGAGCTCTTATCCTCTCATCACAACTAGAGTAACTTATACTACATGTATTGAGTGCTCTCTGCCTGACATCTATCTCTGGAAACCGGAGGGACACCCATGTGTCAAATCTTACCGAACCGAAGGGGCACCGAATACTACACTTACCGAATAAAGATTGTCAGAAAATAAACCCCGTGCGGGTTTACGAGCTCTCATCGAAGGCCGGTGTACTAGTCTGCCTACAATATCGTGATGCCTAAGACGACTCTCATGTATGATCATATGAAATGTGCAATATATAGAGTCTCAAACAACCATGCAGTGGTTTAACATTCTAGACATGCTCTGATTTTTAATTAAAATCCACTTTATACTTAAAAATCCAAAAGTACATTTTTTATGGTTTTACCAAATCCCAAATAGAAAAACTTTTACAAAATCATATTTAAAAATATCTAGAGCAGTCCACAATATTTCACAAATTCAAAGTTCATTAAAATAACTATACAAATAATTCAATTTAATAAAATCACGAAAATTTATTTTCAGAATAAATTCCAATTTTAATGAAAATAATAGAAAACAAGGAAATTGAATCCCCTACCTCGAAATAGTAATTATGATGAGCTAACGACGCTAGAAATATCCTTAATTGATCACCGAGTTGTTTGGACAGTTGTTCTCGAATCTCGTCACGTTCATTTGAAAAGTTGACTTTTCAAACGGAGTCTTGGATTGAGAAATAGAGGTCGCCATTGAATTTAGAACACCCAAAAATATTCGTTTAGATATAAAGTTTGTTGAAAACGGGTCCCGGTACGGAACTAGCCCGTGGCACGCAAAATGGTGCAATTCACGAGCTATTTTCTTGATTTTCGTGCCACTTCGGAAAATAGTGGTATTTTATTTCAAACTTCATATTCCGACCTCACAGAGTCCAAATTCGAAGTCAGAACTCAGTTTCAAAATCCCGAACATTAAATGGGCTCAAAAATCCAAAAATTATTAAAAAAATACCACATTTTGAAAATAATTAGAAAAATACCATATTTTCATCACGATAATTAACGATCTTCCGGTTATCGTTTTAACACTTAAAAATCATGGAATTTCATGTTTCAAACTCCTCTATCATGTGGTAAAATTTTCCCGGGAAAAAAAACTTAATTACGAAAATACCACAAAAATTAATTATTAAAATATTGCTACAGTAGTCAACTTCTCACTTGAGCCGAGTTAGAGGCCGAGAGTGGTTGGAAATGAAAGCTGGATCGAGATGAATCCAACGGTGGTGGTGGTGCGGTGATCGGACGTCAGACGGTGGAACGGCAGGTGAAAAACCGATCGGCAGGCGGTGGTTTCGAGTTGCGATTTCTCCGGCGAGAGGTGGCGGTTCACAGCGGCACTATCCGGCGTTGATTCGTCGGCGTCTTCCGGTCACGGCGGGTGGGAGCGTTTGGCACGGCAGCAACTGGTGATGGTCGCACATGAACAGTAAAAGGGTGGATCTCGGGGGCTTCTGTGGAGAAGAAAGAAGAAATTGAGGGTTTTTATGCAATTTTTAAAAACTGTAACAGTGGAACACGTGGCGCAATCTGATTCGACCGAAAAAAAAAGTTTCTGAAATTCCACTTTGGCCACAATTTTAAATAGATTTTTTTACTTTAGTCCCTCCTTAATTACACTTTTGTCCTCGATTTGAAATTTCTTTTTCATTTTTGCCCTAAATGTACCTAGACTCTATCTTGTCTAAATTCAACACCAAATTTATTTCTAATTTTTATTTAATTAATTCAAAAATATAAAATTACAAAATTATCCTTGAAGTCAAATTACTTAATTAACCTTACAAAATTTAGAATTTTACAACCGTAATACTAACACATGGGAATAATAATATTCATATTAATAATGTGATCAAAATGGGTGAGTTCTTACAAATAACACTTGACACCCAGGAAATAAAGAAACATATACCATAATCATAATCATCACCATCTCCTCAGTCCTCTAATTTACAACATACTATCAGTCCTAGCGGGCAACCGGCGGAAGAAGTTGACGGGTACCGGAGGCAACCGATGTCGAAACCTCGGGTGTCGCATAACATAAAATCCGACAAGACCCGCCACCACCTGAAACGGCGTAACGTACAAAACCAAAGCCGCCACAAGGCAGAAACTAACAAACATGGCCGTAGCCCTCGGATCCCTCCAACTCAACAACGCCTGCACCCTCTCTCCCTGCGTCGCCACGTCACCAACCACCGTCTGTATCCTCCCAGCGACACTCCTCAGCCTGTCGTACCTCATCCGAACAAGATCCGGGTTCCGGCTAGTCGGGAACGTGTCGAATTCCTCGTCCATCTCGTCCGGGTGCACCGCCTCGGCTTGTGAAATCCGAGTATTCATATGTGGAGGGTACTTGGGCCGGTACCGGTAGTTCCAAATCCCGATAAGGAACATGTAGAGGAACACCGTTGGCAATATCAGCTCCGGGAAACAAACCAGCATTAAAAAGAGCACGTGCACTAAAACCGTCGTGATCGGATTTTTCCACGTGCAAATATCCCCGAACCATTTTCCGACAGCGAAAACTCCGCCGAACACCGTCATCAGCCGGAAGAAGTTGGCCTTGCTCCGCCGCATGCTCCACAGATGAGAGTCCACGTCAGACATGTACTCCACCACCTCCTTCCTCAGCGGCGGCTCCGCTCGACCGAGCCGCGCCGCCACAATGTTTACGGCTTGGTGGCGCAACAAGTCGAGCTGCATCACGCTAAACGGCCTGACGTAATGCATCTTGGGGAGTAGCGGTTTCGAGTAGGCGTACAGCATGTTCACGAAATTTGTGCAAGAGAATCTTATCGCCAGATGAAGCTCACCCATTTTCTTCACCCCAGTCGGGTGGAGCACCAGTAACGGGTACGAATGGGTGTAGATCCGACCCGTTTCGAGAGTCGAGATTCGGATCCGGACTTTCCCGATTTTCAAGTCTTTGTTGCTACCTGAGCCTTTCTCGCTGATCTGGCTATTGTCGAACACACCGACGGTCAAAACCGTAGCCGGGTCGAACACTTCCCACGTGTACTGCTCGTTGTATTTCGGACTCAAGTTATCCACCAACGTTCGGGTCCTGACCCATTTGTGACCGTACTTGGCTACGCAGTACGTATCGGAGGTGCCTCTCCCGTCCCGGGTTTTCATCGGGTGGAGCCCCACAGCGTTGAGGATCCCGAGCTCCAAGACCCCGATCGGCGGCTTCCAGAGCTGCTTGGCGGTGGGTCGGAGATCCGAGCTGTAGTGAGTCGACTCGTCGAGCACGTGGTAGCCACCGTCAAGGCAGACTCGGAGGTGGATTCGGCTCGCGAACTTCTCTCTCTTCAGCTGGTCAACGTCAACGACCACAGGCTTCTCCAGGTTGAACCACCTGGAATGGATCGGACGGTCGTCCGCGCGTCTGTCGATTATGCTCAACGGTACGATCACTCGCCCGATTATCTCGTCCTTCCCCGGGCCCACTCGGTCTTCGACCGAAATTACCAAATGGTCCTCGAACGGCTCGGAAGCGACGAATAAGAGATCCTCGTTCCAAAGGGCATTGAGTGTCCGAGCCTGAAACGGCTTCGTTTTGAGAACTTGGTGACCGATTTGGACTTTCACGTAAGCGTCGGGAAAGCGATTCCTTTCCGTTGGGACCAAATCTTGCGCTTCGATTACGTTGACTCGGACGTACCATAGTCTCGGGGAGTGATAGACTTTGGAGCGAATCACTGAGGAGATAGCTGGGGCGGAATAGTCAACGGGAGTGGCCGCGTCGGAGTGCCACGCGTCGGAGAATGATTCGTCAGCTTGAGTCCCGACCCAAACAGCGAGCATAAGCTCTCCTTTGATCTTCTCCCCTTTCTTATCCTCGAGTCTGTACCATTCCGGAGCCAGAGGACTATCCGGTGGGACTCGGAGTGGGATTTCGTTGATATCAAACCTCACAATCCCAACGAAATCATCTTTGACTAAATCTTTATCTTTGACCACGACTTCCAACACCGAAGCTTGCATTCTCTCTTTCGAGAATGCGAAGACCTGATTCCATTCCGGGTTCTGTTTCTTCTCGAAGTGTTTGGTGATCCCTTTGTAGTTTCCGATCTTGACCTCCACGAATGGGTCTATGCTCCCCGTGACGTCCATGGCGGGGAGCTCACGCGCCTTCACGACCCTTACGTAGAGGAAGTACATCCGTTCGACTAGGTCGTAGGTGCTCGAGGTCTTGTCGCGGCCCCGAACGACGCGGCCTCCGACTACTCTCCCGCCTCCGAGAAAAGGGCTCGTCTCTTTGAGAGCATAGTCGACTGGCTGCACCGCCGAGGCAGAGTGCATCCGGACCAGCTTCGGCGGCTGCTGCTCCGGTTGTTTCGTCTCATCCATGACGCCGTATTTCGCGGCGTTATGATGGGCTTCAACGGCTTGAGGAAGAGGAGGAGGGGCGGACGAAGTGGCCGAGGAGTGATCATGGTGGTGAGTTTGATTAGGCAAGTGATGGAAAGTGTGCCTCGCGGGCTCTACTTTTCGAGGAGGCGCACTCGAAATGGTAGGGTCTTTGGCAACCAGACTCGGAATCTCCTTGCTTGATTCGATGGCCGCATTTGAGGATTTCAAGGTTGCTTCATCGGTGACGTAGACTTTCAGGCCGAGCTCTCCTCTGACACGTGACAAGAGGTGGCGCTTCTCTAAAGGGTAGTGCAAAACGACGGCGTCCGAGTAAGGGACAAAGGAGGTCCCGGTGAGGCTGATCTTGCCGAGGAAGGAGCGGGAGTTGGTGGCTCTGAGGTTGTTGTACACGTGAACTTCGAGGGGGAGGTAGTGGAGGTTTGAAGGGTCGGAGATGTTGAAGAAGAAGGTCTCGTTCCAAACAGGGTTGAGGTCTCTCTCTTTGATGGTTGTGCGGTGCCTCTGTCCATCGAAGTAGAGCTCCACGAAGGCACTTGATGAACCTTGACCATCTTTTGGTAATAGATTGTGGGCACTCACTACTTCTACTCCAAGCTTAAGATTGTTATACATGGTGATATTGATGGCGATGATGATCTAAAAGAAGATATACAGAGATCGAGAGAAGAGTTATAATAAGTACCTGGAAAAAAAATGCATGTTAGTATGACACACACACTTTTTTTTTTTTGGTTACTATATTAGAATTTGAAAAAATCAGAACAGAACGAAAAAATAAAGTGATAAATATATGTGTATGTATATATATATATATATATATATATATATTGAATGTTTATGGACTCTACTTGGCAGATACTAAAAGGGGAGACTTGGAATTAAGCAATTTTGCGTGGATTCGATAAAGAAAGGGAAGAAGCTAAGCAAAGCCAAAATTTTCCGTGCAGTGTGCATGTGCATTGCTTTCATCGTAGAAGGATCTAGGCATCTAATTAATAATATTAATCGTAGAAATAAAATAGAAGCATGTAAAAAAAAAATATTTAAAGCTCCATGCTTTAAGGTAAAGATCCAAAAAGCCCGGTTAAGACACATGGGCTCTTCTTCACAGTTGATTGTGATTCCACATTTTGACTTAATATAAATATAACCACTGAAAAAAAAAAAAGAAGCTACAATATAGTAAAAAGAAGGGGAAAAAAAAAAAGAATATAAGTACTCCTTAATCTTTGTGGGATCTGTTTGATTGGGATGAAAATGTGGCAAAATAGTAGAACAGTTACGAAAAGTACACAAACCAAATTAAGTAGGTATTTACATCATAGGAAGTGAAAGAGGCTCACGTATTGGTCATTTTGAAGAGCTGGATAGAGACCTTTCCACCTTGTATACTCAACTATGCATGAAAAGACAAATAACCTTCAAACTTATTATTTTTTTTTTTAAAAAAAAACTTCAAACTTATCCAAACTAAGAGAGAGACTGTGTGTGTCTTGTAATATTTGGCGGAAGAGGATGGGCTCACATAACGAGGAAATGGGAGGGCGAGATTGGGATTGGATTGGATTTTTATAGGCTGAATTATTGAATGCCATAACTTCCTCTCCGCTAACATCTAGATTTAGTGAATTAGGTACTCATTTTAGAAAAATGGCTGTTTTCTTTTCCATTTGTTTCCGCCATTTCTGATTACTGAGTAGTCGTCACTATATATACTCACTCGTCCCGCTTCTTATCGATCTTGGAAATGATATAGTGCGGGCGAATCCATTTTGCTTGCATGAAGCTCTAGTCCTGATCCGTTTGTGCAGCGGATTATTGAGTTTGACTACTCTCTATCTACTAGTATATTTGTTTGGCCCTCTAACCAACTCTATTAAATGATCATACATTATTATATTGTGGTGTTAAGCTCCCGCACAGTAAGTAGTTATCCTAATCCCAATATTTGTATAGAGTTTTTTTTTTCCTGCTAAAATTTTTATGTGAAATGAATGCATGTTGTGCGTTATAATTGTTCGTGTTACTATTATAACAAGTAAGACAATTCTAGGGTTTTTTCCTTTTCGGTCTGTTTTTCAAGTGAGACAAGTGCTAAGGATGGTCCGAGACATGACATGATTAAATGTTGACAATGACCAGTATCTAATTTTTTTTTTTCGTCAGAATCAAATAAATACATCATATCTACTTATTGTTGTATCATGGGTTAATTAGCTAATAATTACTAATAATTATATTGATTAGCATCCACACTCTTTACAATTACACCACCACGTACGCACGCACAGCTATTTCCGATTTTTTACTGATAACAAAATTTATATTTAAACTCAACTTTTAAAAAAGAAAAAAAAAATAATCCACATAGAAAATAAGAACTATATATTTTTTCCATGAATTACTCAGTGAGATGATGTCACGACCCAAAATTCAAGGCCGTGACTTTTGATAATTTTGAGTATAAATTAATATAAATAAAGAATTTTACAAAAATCAGATTAAACTAAGTTCTTGAATTTTTCATTTTAGACCTTAAATCATTAGAAATTCTATAAAAAAGGAAGTCCATCTTTAGTTTAATTTGTTAAGAAAGATACATCAATCAAAATTCAAGAAAAATAGTTCTTTTATATGAAAACTTAGTTTGATAAAAACTTTAATGTTGATTAAAATGAAGTCCACAAATCTTGAGTCAGAAAGTCCAAAAATTGATTTACAAAGTTAATCAAAATTCTAAGTACTTAAAATTTTTAAAAATATTCTCCTTGGTAACCAAAGGGTTCCGTTTGTATACCAAATCTTCAATTAGTAGAAAATACGTTTTCATACATTCACTTAGCATAAATAACAAATTTGGCTAAACAATTAGAAATTTAAAGGATGGAACAAGTTATGAGAACTAACCGAAGAGGAATAGGGATAAGACCGCATACGTAAGCTAAGCGACTTGTCTAGCCATCGAGACAACTGATTCGAATGAACAATCACCTGAAAAGAAGGAAAAATAGAAGGGAATGAGCTCGAAAGCTCAATAGAAAAGCTTTTACCTTATTTGAAAACATTTTTAGTGGTGGAAAACTCCTACATGGTTAATTTAATCCAAAACATATTTTTGGAAAACCATATGTATATATTTATATATATCCATTTTCAAAACTGATAGTCTGTATATGCATATGCATATAACTATATATATATATATATATATGAAAACATATTATCCAAAACTAATAGTCCGATGCACATACCTATATATAGATATACAAAAATTATGATGTCTGAAAGTTAATCTGTCTATAAACATATGACACAAATCCACCTATACCCATGAGTTCACCAATTCTGATCAATGGAAATAAGGTGTTGGCACTACGTGTGCCATACAATTTGCCTGACACCTAGGCCATAACCAGAAAGGACACTCGTGTGTCGCCTACTAAACCTAGAGGGGCAACTGCATTTCTTACACTTTCCAAATGAAGCGGTAATTAGAAGAAATACCCCGTACGGGTTTACGGACTCTGTATCATTGGTGGGGTCACAATGCTACACTGTAAAAACCCTATGATGCTAACCTGGAACTCATGTGTAATCCTATAACATGTGAACTCTGAACTGATGTGTAAAAGTAGTCATGCAATAATTTAAGTTCAAATGATGCTATGGTTTTTAATAAAATGGTAATTACATTTTGTAGAAAAATGGACAATATAACGACCCTATTTTAACATATCAAAAATAGGCAGCACTCAGAAAAGTCTAAAAGCAATCCAATATATAAATCATACCATTCAATTCTATCACAGATATTTAAAAGTTCTAAAATCATGTTTATTCTTATATGTTACAAAAAATAAGTTTTATTCAAAAATGACGTAAAAGAGAGGTTATCGAATCCCTACATCACTAGAACATCGATACTATACTTTTGGATGTTTAAGGCGCCAATTGGACCACCGTTCTGAGGCTTGGGAACTAATTCCACGTCCTCGATCGCTCACTTGAGAAATATTAACATCTTAAAGAAGCTTCAAATTAATGAACTGACCTCTTCATTGAATTCTTAATGTCCAGAATGGCTAAATTAGACATATAACTTGATTAATTCGAGTCCAAACCGGTGGTACATATAACTAGATAAAATTTAAGTCGTTAGATATTGATTTTTGTGTCGATCATCAAATATAATCAATATATATCAAATTTCACAATATTCTGAGTACATTAGAAAAATAACAACAAAAACGAAATCTAATGGTCAGATTAAAAATCAAACTCGAGCTCAAAAATAGACAAAAATGACAACTTTAAAACTGGGTAAAATGGGATTGTGAAATATATAGCTTGGAGTTCTTCTCGACGATACGAACCCAACGAGCCTAAAAACAGGACCTGAAACGGTCTGAAATGACGTTGGAAAATCAAAACTTCTCTTTGGCCAAAAATGACCTTTATTGGCGATACGGAGCTAGCAGCAACTGGGGATTAGTGGCGTGGCTGCTAGAGGAGCGAGAGGGACTTGCCGGTGGTTGGGCTGGCCAGATGGTGGGCAAGGTGACGATGGCTCCTTGGTCCTCCTTCGGCCGAGAATGAGTGGGGGAGAACAGAGAAGGAGAGAGCGAACGGGAGGAGAGAAAAACTTATATATCTAATTTAATTTAATTTTTTGAAAATAATATAGTCAAATCATCGAATTGCCCTTAAAAAAATTGGGTTATTACGCATGAAATGTATATGTCTTTCTTGGTACGTATAGAATGCATGAGAACGTACTACGTCGTATTAAACCACACATTAACTGCCGCGAATTCAATGGACTATTGGATTTTGGAGGTGTGTCATGGGAAGTGGGCCCATGACCATTAACTGAGGTTATAGGCGTGGTCAGTTTGAACGCGGCCTCACCATCTCTCCACGTGTCCAGAGAGTTGACCAAACATGTTGTCAGCAATCATCACGGGCGTTCATTAATTGTTTTGTTTATTAATATTAAATTTCGTCACTCAGTCACGTGGGCCCACATGAGATGCCACCTCTGACTCTGAGACCAAATCTCTATTCAATTCATTGCCCGATTAATGCCCCTTGCAGGCCGAAAGAGTGGGCTGTTTCTCAAATGGGCCTATAAAATGGCCCAAATAATCAAAGGTCTTCGTCCCCATGATTAAAGATTATGAATACTGAAAAGTCAGAACTCAGAAATCACAAAAATGAAGCTCAAAGTATACGCAGATAGGATGTCCCAACCGTCCCGTGCGGTCCTTATCTTCTGCAAGTAATTATTATTTCGTACTATTCAATTCTGGGTTTTTCCTTTTTTTTTTTTTTTTTTTCCTTTTTGTTGAAATTCTATTTTATTTTGTGATTTTTATTATTGTGTATATTATATATACATATATGTATGTATATTATATATGTGTATATACAGGGTAAACGGTATAGAATTTGAGGAGGTGAAAGTAGACATATCCAAGCGTCAACAATTAACCCCGGAGTACAAAGGTATCATCGTCGTTTTACTCAGATATGCATACTAGTTTATGCCGTTTATGGAAGGAGGTTTATATGAGTTAAAAAAAGAAAAAAAAAGCTGAAAAATGGTTTTGAAAGCTTGTGTTGGTTACTTAAGCTTAACATTAGTAATTTTAGGAAACCTACTCAATAAGCTAGAAGTAATTATTTTCACATTGGATTGATCATCACTGGCATACTCTTTTTATTTGGATTTGTGACATAGAAAAAGGCAACATATGTCAGAAGAGTGGAATATGATTCCATGATGCTGAGAATCAAAATATATGATGAAAATCAAACCCGGAATTGTATGTTGATCAGTATAACAAATCCAATTTACTGGGTTTGATTATATGAGGAGAACCATTATAAGGTTGATTTCTAGGGACAATTGTGAGCAAGTCAAATGATGAGATTTTTTCAAGTATACCTCAAGCATTAGTTTTTACTCCAAGGGGCCATGTTTACTAATCTGTAATGAGCCGTAATGGGAATAATTATAATGATGGAAGTATTTTCTTTTTCCATCCATTATGTGTTTACTTAACATGAATTTCGAGGAATCTTTCACATAATTAGTGAAATTAGAAAGGGATGACTCAAACTTTGATTCTTTATTAGTCCTCTCCAAACCCTTTGTTTTTATTACGGATCAGTAACATGCTCAAGAGTGCCAATTTTTGGGTCCTGCTATTACTGTCCCTTATTAGCACCTTTTGATATTGAGTGCAAACATCCATTCTATACATTATATGAAAGTACATTAAATGCATGTTTTGACTTTTACTAATGGGTACCTAGTTTATATGAAAAGAACATGTTTTGTGTTTAGTAGATTGGGAAAATAGAGTTAATGGAATAAGGGGTATGGTTATATGATTTTAACAGACTTGGTCTTTTCGTATGAAGGATTATGGAGGGGAGAGGAAAATTGGAGGTTTTCAAAACTTGGAGCGAACCTAAATTATTATGTCGAAAATTGAAGAGATTGAAAACAAGTTAGATAAGGAATTTCTTTTAGTTTAGCTATAAATTATAGCTCTGATCTAACTTTACTATATGATATGACGATCTAAGAAAGGCGTCAGGGTCAATGAGGTGGTGTCTTTACTTTAATTATTTGATAATTCACTTAAGCACTTTCCTTCTTTCTTTTTGAACTTTAGAAATAAATCCTATGGGAAAAGTTCCTGCTATTGTTGATGGAAGATTTAAGCTGTTTGAAAGGTAATTCCGTTCTCTTTTTTCTTTTCTTTTTTTTTTTTCTCCCCCTTACTTGAATTGTCGAGTTTATGGTAATCTTCTCTGTAGTTTTTGCATTATGTATTCCTCTTATATTATACTAGGAGTCCATATGGAAAGAAGGTATAAGAACATAAACATACGATCCTTTTTTTCTGTTTATTGAGATTGAATGAGTTTACTATCTGATAATATTGCCAGATTCCTTAGCATATGTAATTAAGGTTCTCTTATAACAAAGATGCAAATCCTATTTCTTTAGGCTATGTTTGGTAGAAAGAAAAGAAAATAAGAAGGAAGGAAAAAGTAGAAGAGAAGGAAAATGTGTAGAAATGCACTCTTTTCTGTGATACCTGTGATCAGGCACTCATGTTGTTGTCATAAGTGCACTCTTTTTATTTGCATTCCTTCAAAAGCAGAAAAAGAGATTTCTTAAACTACGAACTATGAATGGTAGATTTTTTGTTTGTTGTTTTATTTCATATGCATAAGATAACTTGGTTGTATTTTTGCAGTCATGCAATTCTCAGGTATCTTGCTTGTGCATTTCCTGGAGTTCCAGACCACTGGTAAAATATTTTTTTCATTATTTGTTTAAATGTTATTTTACCCAATCTTAAAAGCATCTCTAAAGAATATTGCATAGGTAATTTCAATAGAGATTGGCATGGGTAGGATGGTGAAGAACATTGAATTTGGTTACTGGTAGTATGTTGATTTGTTAACCAACAGTTTGAGCATACAAGCAATGCCCTTTATCGCTTTCTTGCTTTCTTTTATGATTTTTCAAAATTACACATAAGATCTAAAGGACACTTGACCCTCATGAAGGCAGGAGTATAAAAATTAGAAAAGCTCAGAAAGTGTGAGATATTTGTATGGTAGTATTTGGGAATTATCTGGATTCTATAGCTAAAGGAATTCCCACAACTTAACACATTTATTATCGATATATATATCACTCTGTTGATTTTTTAGGTATGTTGGATCATTTATTTAGTTGTCTATATTTACTTAAATTCCTGTTTTTATATAATAAACTATGATTCATTGAGAAACTTTCCTGTCAATTCTTTCAGGTATCCTGCCGATCTTTTCAAGAGAGCTAAGATTAACTCAGTATTGGATTGGCATCATTCTAACTTACGCCATGGTGCAGGTGCTTGAGACTTTGCTCTTCAATGACAGTCCCACTTTTCAAGTAGTTTTGTTTTTCTTTGATTGTTATTTTGCTGATCTTGCTGTTTTTGCGTGGAACTAATGTCACATAACCATACTTGACTATGGAACCATTCAGTTGCATAAATTTCACAGGTGTAATTTCATAGTCCAATTTTGCACTTGTTCAAAATACATTAGTCACATTAGTCATTTTTATTATATGCTTCAGAGGATACAAAGTAATAAAACTTAGCAGTTTGCACCAATTACTAGATATGAGGTAATTTCTGGTTACTCTGACTGGTGGGAATTTTTCATCACTAGTCACTACATAAACAAAAATAGAAAATCATAATCTTAATGAACTCTCTTACTAAGGTCTCCTGTCCATGGGCTTCTTATTTTCCTTTTCCCTTGATTCTTCTCTTTCAGTTACATATGTTGTAAATACTGTTCTTGGGCCACCTATGGGCCAGCAAGCAAATCCACAGGCAGCAGCTGAAGCGGATAAACTTCTGTCCGCCTCTTTGTCAAAAATAGAGTCCTTCTGGCTCAAGGGGAATAGCAAGTTCTTGGCGGGTGGCCTTCAACCTTCCATAGCAGATCTCAGCCTTGTCTGTGAAATTACGGAACTTGAGGTAAATAGATATGATCCTGAAAAATATGGAAAAGCACTTTCAAATCTTTTTTCCCCGAGACAAAAAGCAAAAAACAATTACTACTGAAAAGGAAAATATATACACGTTCTTGTAGTTTCGTTTTGAAGTGGAAAACATTTGAAGCTTGTTCTTTTTCTGTAGTACCAGGTAATTGTTTTCCTAATTACTTGAACGGACTCTAGCCTTGGCTTCCTGTCTCATAATTCTTGGCTATTGTCTATTTCTTATTCTGAAGATAAGTTAGCTTGGTATTTATACGTGTCAAAGTTTAGTGAGGAGGGATGCTTCCGCTCTAGTTGTGCAACTTTGATTCTTTGAAGATCACGACTTGGAGAAGAATAAGTAAATAGTTGAAGACATGAAATGTATACTTATGGTTCAAAATTTCTCTTATACAGGTATTAGACGTGGAGGATCGAATTCGCATACTTGGTCCTTACAAGAAAGTTCAGCAGTGGATTGAGAGTACTAGAAGTGCAACAAGTCCTCACTTTGATGAAGTTCATAATATCCTTTTCAAGGCCAAAGCAAAGTTCCAAGAACAGCGTTTAAGGTCAGAGTCTAGCTCTAAAACGAACTTTCCTTCGAAAATGTGAGAACCGCATTGCTGTTCCTCTCAGTACATAATGTATCACACTGTAGCCAGAAGTTTACATTTGTTTGGCCAGGCTAGCCAATATAAGCCGTTTTTCCAGAGTATACAAGTGTTATGTTACATCAATAGAAAGAAAATGATTTGAGTGTATTGCACTTTATGTCATATTAAAACTGAAAGGATGTTTAGTATCAATGCTGCCGCGCTACGGCGGTTGTGCTGCCGTAGTTGTGCTGCTGGCTTCGGTTGTCAATGTTGTGGCAGCTGCTGCGGTATTAGTTAAGGTGGCGTCTTATGTGGATGAGGCTTAGGAGTGCTCGTCCAAGCACACAAGCCTGCCTAGCAAAACGATATCAACTTAAAAACAACGTCAACTATGAAAAAAAAAATGAAAAAAAAAAATAAATAAATAAAAAGCCTATGAAAAATGACATCCTATTATAAACGGCAATAACTTAAGATAAACGACATTGACTGAAAAACGGCACCAACACTAAAACCACGACACGCCATGATAAAAGCGACACCAACATCATGGCACCCTAACAGACGACATAGAATGAAAAACGGCTTTTATAAGCAAATAAAAAACCGACATTTGGTTCTTTACGTTTATGGTTCAGTGTCGTTTATCAATAAAATAGAGTAATAGACCAAGACCCTTTTTTTCTTTTCTTATTTTTTTTTTTTTTTTTTTTTTCAGTCATAGACCAGGACATGTTACTTGTTTGAGTTTTTATGAGAAATGGCTTTTTTTCTCACTTCATTTCAATAAAACTGTTTTTTTTTTTTTTTAAATTTAAATTTTTAGTTTCTTTGCTACATGTCTAAATTTGTTTTTATCTTTTTGCTAAACAGCCCCTTTTATGTATCAGTATCAATTTTTTTGCCGAGTATATCAATAAATCAATTTTGTTATATACATGGGGATTGGGTTTTCCCTTCAGTCCGCCTCCAATATTTCTTACTTCGATATATTACTACAAATATAAGAGACAATCCAGCAGTTTACTCTTACCATTTTATCCTTCCTAACTAAAATATTTCTCACGAACCCGAAACAATGAGAAGGATCGCATTCGCATACTTGGCCCGCACAAGAAAGTTCAGTAATGGATTGAAAACACTAAAAAATGCAACATGTCCTCAATACAGTTGTATGTATTTACTACCCACTTAAAGCTGTTTTACGAGACTGTGTAAGCATTTTATACTAGCAGTGTAATGTATTAATGTGTTCTATTACTGATAGAACACAATATTTTTAATCATATTATTGAAATTTTCTTCGCGAGTAACAATTAAATAAAGGATGTTACTGATGTTTTTATGGGACCGCACGAGTCGATGGTGGCCACGATGGTCCAGCTCTAGCTTTAGGTATTAGCGGTGGCGTCTCAAAACCATTTAATTACAAAAACTTCTTAAGTCTAAATGCATGCAAACCCCAATCTTGCACTTGTTCAAAATAAGTTAGTCACATGAGTCCTTATTTTATTATATGCTTCAATGGATACAAAGTAATAAAATTTTGCACCAACTATCAGGTATGAGATAATTGCTGGTTATTCTGTGGTGTGGTATTTTTTTATCACTAGATATACAAATACAAAGATAGAAAATAAAAATCTCAATGAAATTTTATCAGGTTTCTTGTACATGGCCTTCTTATTTTCCTTTTCACTTGATTCTTCCCTTTCAGTTACATGTTGTCGAGATTATTCTCGGGCTTCCTAAGGGGCAACAAGCAAATCCGCATGCGGTAATGTTTTAGATGTTTTGTCTAAATGCATATACATAAAATAACTACAAATGTATAAGTCGTAAACAAGTAATAAAGTGATAAGTATAGAGTTATCAATCCCATGAAAAATTAGATGTCAAATTATCATTAATTATTGGAATTGTCGTGACCTAATTTTATCTAGATAACCAAACTAAACGAGTCTATACTTAAATAAATACAAATATAAGTATAGATACAAAAATAAAATATGGAGATTTCTATGCACGAATGTACCAGGAGATTGAATTTACCTAACTATCAACTATGTCTTTTGATCACTAATTGCATTCAAATTAATTATTCATAGTTTATAAGCCAAGAACCCGAAAATATTTCTACTCCATCTCTCGAGTGTCAAGTGAAATCATTCCTAAATTCCAGTTTCAATATCTCTATTCCAAATCTAGAAATTAAGAATTCGTTATATTTAATGGTTCTTTGATCATGGCTTCAAAAGAATTATAGGTTCTCTCAGACTCTAAATGTCTTAGGTTATATTATCCTATGATTGTTTTTGAAATTCCCTTTCTCAAGTGCCAAAGTCTAAAAACCAAATCATCCAACTAGTAGCTAATTAGTTGAGAAGTATTAAGCATGGAATAGTATAACTAAATTCAAGAACAATATCAAAGAACATATTGAAAATTAAGACATAGAATCAAAGTTTAAGTTACATCATACCCCAAGTATATAACAATTAATTCAACATAGAAAAATCCAATACTAATCTCAGTAAGAATTTCATATACCCAAACATATTCAATAATCAAGCATAATTAAAAATTCAAATGAGACTAGAGTGAGAAAGAGGATGAGAAAAACTCTTTTGTAAAGGTAGAACTTCAAGCTTCAATTTTTCAAGCAACTCTTTCAAGTTTCCTCTTCAAATTTTTGTTCTAAGCTCCTGCTTTTCTAAGATTTTTGAGCTCTCTTTATCGTGTTTTCTCTTTAACTCTCCACACTTGAAATGAAGGTTAAAAATATATTTAAGGAGTTCCAAGATGATCTAGGCCGGGTGAGTAGAATATCAATCATTCGATCAAATGATATTAATGGTCCAGATTGGCTCTAAAAACTCACTAAAATGCACTTTAGGACACTGGGTAGTACTGTGGTACTCCTTAATAAGAGCCACAGTACTCTAGCCTTTGAAAGTTTGATTTCCAGATAACGCTGCGATGCTATTATTACAGTACCGCGACGCACTCGGCTTTAGAACTCAGCACGATAGTTTTTTTTTTTCCCCCTCTTAGGAGGGTCATTTCTTCATTTTAACTCTATTTTACTTGATTTTTATTGCATTATGTTTGTATCGGACTCAACTTTCATCCCAAAGGTTGAAATATCCATATTTGTCATCAATTTTTCTTGATTCTTATTTATACATAAGAACTACAAAAACAAAGCAAAAACACATCAAACTGATAATTTTTTGAGTTGAATGATACTTGATTTGTGAGTGAATTAATCACTTATCAAGTAGCTGAAGTAGATAAACTTCTGTCCACCACTTTATAAAAAATGGAGTCCTTTTGGCCCAAGCGGAATAGCAAGTTCTTGGTGAGTGGCCTTCAACCTTGCATAGCATATCTCGGTCTTATCTGTAAAATAATGGAACTTGAGGTAATTATATATGATCAAATTCTGAAAACTTTGAAAAAGCACATTCAAATATTTTTTTTTCCGGAGATAAAACAAAGAAGAATTAATATTGATAATGAAAACATATGTAGGTTCTTGCAGTTTCATTTTAACGTGGAAAACATTTGAAGCCTGTTCGTTTGCTGGAGTGCCAAATAATAGTTGTTCCAAGTTCCAATAAGTACTTGAACAGCCACCACTCCAGCCTTGGCTACCCGCCTGACGTCTCATGCTTCTTGGGTATTGTCTAGTTTGTATTTTGAAGATAAGTTAGCTGGTATTTATATGTGTCAAAGCTCAGTTGTGTAACTTCGATTCTTTGAAGATCATGATTCATGACTTGGACAAGACTAAGTAAATACTTGAAGATATCAAATGTAGACTAAGTTTGTTTCCTTTATATAGGTATTGAATGAGGAAGATGAATTCGCATACTTGGTCCCTACAAGAAAGTTCAGCAGTGGATTGAGAGTACTAGACTTGCAACAAGTCCTCATTTTGAAGAAGTTCATATTATCCTTTTCAGGGCCAAAAAAAAGTTCCAAGAGCAGTGGTTTTAGGTCAGAGTCCAGCGTTAAAATGAATTTTCCTTCGAAAATGTGAGAGCGAAATTACTGTTTGTATCAACACAAGTTGTATCACAATAATTGGAGGATTAGGATTTTATAGTTGTTTGGCCATGCTAGTCAATACGAGCTGTATTTTGCAGTAGGAGTATACTATTGTTATGTTACGTTACTAAAGAAAATGATGTTAGGTATATAGTATTGCACTTATGTCGTAACTAAAACGATGTTTGGTATCGATGCTGCCAGCTACCGTGGTTGTGCTGCTGGTGGCGGTGGTCAAGGTTGTGGCAGTTGCTGCGGTGGTAGTAAAGGTGGCGTCTTATGTTATGTTGTTGAGGCTTGGGAGTGTTCATCCAATTGCTGACAAACCTAGCGAAACGATTTCAAATGAAAAACAGCGATAACTTAAACAAACGACATTGGCTTGGGGGGGAGGCTTTGAAGCCACAATAGCCTGTGTATATAACACATCAATTGAAAAAAAAGACACGACATGACCTTAGCACAACAATCAATAACCCAAACAATCGACAATATCAGTTTATAATATAGAAATTCGACATGGAATTAAAAAGCGGTTTTATATGCAAATAAAAACGACATTAGATTCTTTTAATTCAATGTCGTTTATTGATGAAATAAACAAGGACACGTTATGTTTCGGGTAAAATGACGGATTAGCTTGTACTATGCAGAATGAACTTTTTCTTTGTTTTCTTTTAAGGTGTGTCGCTAAAATAACTATCCGTTGATAATATCATGACTCTCTTAAAAGTCATTTTGGAAAATATTTATAAGGAACGAATTGTCGTTTCACTCATTCTTCATTGACCCATTAACGCCTTTGCAGGCTACCATGGGGATTGGTAGAGCTTGGGCTTCTAAAAATGGGCCTGTAAAATGGTCCACGTACTCCAATCTGGCATGCCCATATTGCTGCCAAAGGTCTTGGTCTTCAAGCTCCATGAAGACCAAGTCCATGGCTCATCTGTAAGCAGAGACAGATAAGGATCATGCATTAAAGGCACAAGCACCGATACTTGAGTAGATTAATAGAGAGAAACAGAGAAAATAATAATCATTAATAGAAGCCAAAGGAAAAGGAAAAATTCCCAGAAAATAAAACAAAATAAAAATGAAGCTCAAGGTATATGCAGATAGAATGTCCCAACCTTCCCGTGCAATTCTAACCTTCTGCAAGTAATTTTTAATTTATTTTTCAATTATATTTCTGGGTTTTTCTTTGTTCTTTGTTTCGTTATGATTTCTGACTTTTTTTTTTGGGTTCAATTATGTACAGGGTTAATGGCATAGATTTTGAGGAGATCAAAGTGGAATTAGCCAAGCGCCAACAGTTAACACCCGAATTCAAAGGTACAGTCAGACCCACATGTGCATATATAGTTACTGTCAAATGGGTTTGATGTTATCAAGTTTGAACTTTTTATGTATTTCATGAATCATGATCTAGGTTTCAAATTCAAAGCATATGTTTTTTTTGCTTGTGTTAAACATTGAAAAACTTAGAGACCCAGTTGTCTCAAAGTAGAGATTTTCGTATTTAAATCTCTAGTACAAACTTATAGTCCTGCCCACATATGCATAGATAGTCACTGTCAACTGGGTTTGATATATGGAGGTTGGTGTTACAAAAACTGAACTAAAAATCTATCTCATGAATCATGATCTGGGATTTAAAGCCAGCATTCAGAGTCCACTGGTTGTCCGAAAGTAGATATTTTTATATTGGAATAATTACCAACCTCTGTATTTAGAATCTCTTTCAGCTTATTTATTGAATTTCAGCTTTGTCTTAGTTTTAACTATTTAAGATGAGGGAGTAAGGGATCTTGGGATGGTTTTTCACTTTTATTCTTAAGGATTTTTTTTTTTTTCGTTTTCCCTTTTTGATATAACTTCAGAAATAAACCCTATGGGACAAGTTCCTGCTATTGTCGACGGAAGATTTAATCTGTTTGAAAGGTAATTCCCTCTTCTTNTCCCTCTTCTCCCTTAGAATTATGATTTTCTGGGTAGTTGTTGCTATTATATGTTTCTGGGATATCAGACCAGGATTACATGTTGATGACTTGAAAGCAGGTATAAGAACATAAGGCTATGGCTAGGAAATAGCTATTTTCTTTCTTGGGGTTTTTTAAGTTCTGTATTTGCTGATCATTGTATTTTCATATGAAATAAAATGTTCTCATTTTATAGATTAAATGGTTAGACTTCTCTCTGCGACAGAGGGGAAAAAAAAATCTAATTTGACATTTTTGTGGTATCATTTTTTTTTTTTCCTTTAATTATACTCCAATGTGCTAACATTTCAAAGGTCAAAAGAATTTTTCCAATTATGAATAGTTGATTTCTATGTCAAGTTTAAAGCATACTATAACTTGGCTTGTGATGTCTTCAAGCTAAATACATACTGTCAGAGTTGTCGCTCCTTACAACCTCTTCTCACTTTTGTCATTTTTTTCTTTTTGTGCTTAAATTACCCGTCAGATCATTTGTCGCTCAGCATATTTAACCAGTTCCATTTTGTATTTCTTTTGCAGTCATGCAATTCTCATCTACCTTGCTTGTGTATTTCCTGGGGTCCCAGATCACTGGTAACTTCTGTTACTCTTCTTTGTAGTAATTTTTCTTGATCTCAGAAAAAATGCTTAAAGTTGTTGCATAGCTAAGTCGGATAGAGAATTCTTTGAGTTATCAAACATCGATGTAGGTACTAGTTGTATTTTGGTTTCTTTCCCAACAGTCTGATTTAAGGCAAGAAGGAATTTAGATGATTACTTTGCAGTAAATGCAAGTGATTAGTTTCTTACTTCTTTATAGCTTTTGAAGATTACACATGAAGTGCAACAGTAACCATACCTTTTGAAATGCAAAAGAAAAGTTCGGCAACCATGCATGCCTGTGAAACAGAGTTGGATTATTTGGATGCCACAACTAAAAATGTTTGAAGAGTTTAATATGATATTAACACCATATAGGTTTTGTTATGTTCGTTTCTTAGATTGTGTATCTTGAGTCTAAGATCATTTCTAGATTCATGAAGTCACCCCTTTGCCTGTTTTCCCCAATTTGTATAATGTTCAACCCTTTTCTGAGAAGCCTTCTTGTTTATTATTTCAGGTATCCTGCTGATCTTTTCAGGAGAGCTAAAATCAACTCAGTATTGGATTGGCATCACTCTAACTTGCGCCTTGGTGCAGGTGCTTCATACTCATTATCCTACTTGTCAAGTAGTGTTTTTTCGGATTTTACTTTTTTGCATGCCTTTTCTCACTATGTAGTCACAATACTTGAAAAATGTCTACATAATTTTACCCAGATCCCCTGTCCATTGGCTAATTTTTTGTCCTTGATGCTTCTGTTTCAGCGAAGTATGTTCTAAATACTGTTCTTGGGCCCGCCCTTGGCATTCGACCGAACCCTCAAGCAGCTGCTGAAGCAGAGAAACTTCTCTCCTCCTCTTTGTCAAAAATAGAGTCCATTTGGCTCAAGGGGAATGGCAGATTCTTGCTAGGTGGCCTTCAACCATCCATAGCGGATCTTAGCCTGGTTTGTGAAATTATGCAACTTGAGGTAAATAGATACAACTAAGGCTTATGCTTAAATTTTTTATTTTTAGTTGTTTTTTAATGGTTTAAAAATTTGGGGAGAGAAATTTAGTGAGGGCCTAAGACTTCATGTCAACTTTGTAAATGCTATAATCAAATGCTGTTCCTGAACAAATATGAATACATAACTATTAAGAAAAAGAAACCACATTTAATGGGAGTAGTTTCACTTCAAAGTAGCAGAAAGTTGAAGAAGCTCCATTGACCAGAGTACCAACTAGAGATTTGACAATTAAGTAATTTACTGCACCACGGTCTTACCTATCCATCTCTTGTTTCCTACGCAATAGCTAGTAAGTGTTCCTAACATATGAGTCTATGCATATTCATGTCGGAAGTTTTACTCTGCTTATTTGAAAGGGAGTCTTCCACGCTTAAACATCACAACTCGGAGATAACTTACTGAACTGTCGAACATATAATGGGAACTTAT
The DNA here is from genome assembly GCA_002914805.1 of Parasponia andersonii. Classification (NCBI taxonomy): domain Eukaryota; kingdom Viridiplantae; phylum Streptophyta; class Magnoliopsida; order Rosales; family Cannabaceae; genus Trema; species Trema andersonii. The sequence goes on along the minus strand of JXTB01000109.1, from coordinate 371,402 downwards.
GGGACGTATAAATTTTTTCAATTCAGGTATTGGATGAGAAGGATCGGATTCGCATACTTGGCCCGCACAAGCAAGTTCAGCAATGGATTGAGAATACTAGAAATGCAACAAGTCCTCATTTTGATGAAGTTCATAATGTCCTTTTCAAGGCCAAAGCAAGATTCGAAGAGCAGCGATTGAAGTCTGAGTCCAGCTCTAAGACGAATTTTCCATCGAAAATGTGAGAACATACTGTTTGTCTCAATATATAGTCTATCACTAGAATTCAGGATTTTAAAGTTGTATGTATAGCCTTGCTACTTGCGAGCCACTTAACTTGAGGCTGGTTTTTACGCTACTACGCAAGTGTTCTTCTAGCAATAACATGTATTAGTGTGTTCTATTACTAAGAGAACACGGTGATTTTTTGTCTTAGTTTAATTTTTCTTTCGTGAGTAACAATAAGACCAAACGAGTACAATGGTCACCACGGTGGTCAAGCTAGCTTTAGGTATTAGTGGTGGCGGCTGCTGAGGCTGTGGTGATCAAGGTTGTAGCAACTAATGTGGTTGAGGCATTAGCTGGTGATACCGCCTCTTCCCAAAAATGCAAAGATTTCACATTTGCATCAGTTATGTAAACAACATATAGTACCTTTCATTGTTGTTTTCGTTGGAAAGGAAAAAGTTAGATGTTCTTTAAGCGAAACTACTTACGAAAAATCTATTCTGCGCATTCTTGTAACACAACTTTTATATGTACATGGCATATATATCAGCCAACAAAATTACATTATTTACATTTATTCTTGATCAACCAACAGATATTTCCGATAGGAGATAATCAGCTGTGATCAACTAAAACCTTAATTTATTCAGACAAAACTGTAATGTAATAATCGAAACCTTTTGTTTCATGTTTCATTGTTCAATGGTTATTCCTCGTATCTCTAGGTCATCCAGCTTTTTGGGTCTCCTGTAATTCTTCAACAACAGAGAGCAGCAAACGACACTAACTGAGGATGCTGCCATGGCCGCCCCGGCAATCCACGGGGGCAACCGAAACCCAGTAAAGGGGAAAAGGACTCCGGCAGCAATTGGAATACCAAGTAAGTTATACCCCATTGCCCAAACGTAGTTCAAGCGAATCCTAGAAAAGGTTGTCCTGGAAAGATCAATGGCTGTTATCACATCCTCCAAGTTGCTCTTCATGAGAACTATGTCAGCAGCCTCAATGGCTATGTCTGTGCCCGCGCCAATCGCCATTCCTACGTCTGCTGCCACCAATGCCGGCGAGTCATTGATACCATCTCCCACCATCGCTACGGTGTGCCCTGATGACTACACGAACCACAACAGATGGAAAGTCAACACTCAAAAAACTTGCCATAATTAAGATCCGAACAAAAGCCAGGTTGAGAATCTCGAATTTCTTTTGGATGTAGAAAAAAAAAACTAGTTAATTGGAATCTCGTTAGTCGTAGTCATAAGAATTGGCCATTATATCCAAGATCAATTGCTCTCAGTTATAAAGAAAGAACGTCATAGTTAGTTTCAGTTAAGACAGTCAATAACCGTTGGGACTCCAATAAGTGCCAGTCTCATTTTATTTTGAGAAGCAAAGCCTTGAAAAGAGAGTGCTGATAAAGCAAGGTGAGCAAAAGCTTTCTCCTGGTGATTTGTTAAGTTTTGTGTAAAAATTTCCTTATCAAACGAGATAGTTTTCAGTATGAACCAACAACACTGACCTGCAATTCCTTCACTTTCTCAGCTTTCATCTCAGGTTTGGCCTCAGCAACCACGGTTTCGATCCCAACTTCTTTGGCAATCGATTTGGCCGTACCCCAATTGTCACCTGTTACCATTATGCTCTTGATTTTCATGGATTTCAGAATCGAAATGGCTTCTCGAGCCCCTGGTTTAAGTGGATCAGATATGGATACAACACCAACTACTACTCTGTTTATGGATACTATAATCCCAGTTTGAGCCATTCCTTCGGCTTCGTCGAGTGCTTCTTCAGCTTCCATTGGGATGGCTATGTCGTTTTCTACCATAAAGCTCTTGTTTCCCACTATGATTTCCTTGTTATTAACTATGGCCTTAACTCCATGTCCAGTAACAGATACAAAGTTCTCTGCTTCTGGCCATATAATGCTCTGTTCATCTTCTTTCATCTTTTTTGCGTACTCCACAATGGCCTTGGCTAGTGGATGTTCACTGTTCACCTATTAATACAAGTTCTTTTATGAGATTAATTAAGACAAAGTGGAGTATTGTTCATAGCCCAGATTTTGTTCTTGGTTGAATAATGTAAGTTCTTTAGATCATTGAGCTTTTGATACCTCAGTTGCAGCAACGAGTTCGTAGAATTCGAGAGGCCGCATGCTGTTCAGGATTCTTGTTTTGACAACCACTGGTTTCCCAACTGTGAGAGTTCCGGTCTTGTCAAACACAATGCAGTTAACCTAGAAGATAAAATGTTTCTAATCAAGTTTCAGATAGTACAAGCTGAAAGACTTACTCAGATAACAAGTAATTACTTTAGCCAAAAAAAAAAAGCAGTAATTATTGTATATATGCGTACTAGAGTTTATGTTACAGGCATTTTTTTTTTTTTTTTAAATTGTACATATTTCTGATACATCTAGCAAATCAAATTAAAGTGAAAATGGTCATGAATCATTACTTTATGAACTAGCATCAAATTCTGTACAGGCAAAGTTTTTTGCTGACCTTATGTGCACTTTCTAATGCCTGGCCTCCCTTAATGAGCACCCCCTGAGAGGCACCAACACCAGTTCCAACCATTACAGCAGTTGGAGTAGCTAGGCCTAAAGCACAAGGACAGGCTATGACCACAACTGAGATTCCAAACTGGAGAGCAAGCTCGAAACTGTCCATTGAAGATGGAATCCAAGAACGTGGGTAGCTATGGAACTTTCCTGCCAAAAACCATGCAAGCCAGGTTGACAATGAGAGTGTTAGAACCTGCAAAAATGAAGCAAATTACCAATCAACAAAAAGTTACTTAAGAATACTACTAATACCAAGATAGTTTCATAATAGTTACCAGTGGAACAAAATATTTTGAAATCTGGTCAGCAAGTTTCTGTACGGGAGCTTTAGCCATCTGAGCCGATTCAACAAGCCTTACAATCTGAGAAAGGGCACTCTCTGATCCAACTCTTGTAGCTTTGATATGAAAAACCCCATTCTCATTCAAGGTGCCTCCAATGACTGTATCGCCTTTTCGTTTAGCCACAGGCCGGGCTTCACCTGTTATCATGCTCTCATTGACATGGCTCTGCCCCCATACGACAATACCATCGGATGCCACTTTAGCCCCAGGAATGATCTTGATCACATCATTCTTCTGTATCAAACGGCTATCAATTTCTTGCTCACTCAACACATTTCCTTCCTCATCAAGACACAATAGTATTGCTGCTTCAGGTGCCAACTTCATAAGCTTGGCAATGGCCTCAGAGGTCTTTCCCTTAGCCAAAACCTCCAAGTACTTTCCCAAAAGAATAAAAGAAATAAGCATTGAACTAGTCTCAAAAAAATCACTCCCTTTGAAGTCTTTAGAGTTAGCAGCTCTCAACATTATGTAGACAGAGTAAAAGTAGGCTGCATTTGTTCCTAAAGCAATCAAAACATCCATATTAGGCGAGCCATGGCGAAGTGCTTTATATGAACTGACATAGAATCGCCGGCCAATGATGAACTGAACAGGAGTTGACAATTCCCACCTCACAAGCTCACCAATGGTTAACATGTTGATTACTTTGATATCCAAAACCTTCTTTATCCAAGGTATATACATAAAAACCATTGAAGTTAAGAAAACAGGAATTGTGAAAACCAAACTCCACAAAAACCACTTAAAGTACTGCTTAATCTCCTTCTTTCTATGGCTATCTCTGCCTTCTTGATCTTCAGGGTATATCATGGCCTTGAAATGGCCTGACCAAGATGACTCAATCTCTTCAATGAAAGCTCTTGGTCCAGTTAACTCCGGTTTATAAGAAATTGAGATCTTTCTGAGTTCTGGGTATGTTTCTATTTCTTGAACCCCATTTAGAGACTGAAGAGACGTGGCTATGGCCTTCAAAGAATGGTCAGTTTTAAAGCCATCAATTTGGATATCTATCTTGCTTATGTCTTCTCCTAAACTGATTAGCATGGCATCAAAACCAGTATCTTCTATGGTTTGAATAAGCTGGTTATAAGTAACAAAATTTGGATCATAATAAACCTCTGCTTCTTCTGTTGCTAAGGCCACTTGTGCTGTTTGGACCCCATAGAGTGCTCTTAGAGCTGACTCAATTGTGGAAGAGCAGGATGTACAAGTCATTCCAATAATGCGGATTCTGCATACTTGGATTGACATGTCGTTTGTATCAGCGTCTTTGATTGTCGTTGCTTGAAATCCAGCATCTTCTATTGCCTCACGAATTCTCTCCTCCTTTTAAGATGTTGAAAAAACAACAATTATTAATAGAAGCCAAGTTCTTGACAAATGTGACTGAAAGAAGAACATAACAATACTATGATTTTTCTCTCTCACGTGCTATTATTGTTTTATTGTTGTTTAGAGGGTAGAGTACTCTTATAACCCTAGCCGGTGGACTCACCCCCTATTTGATTTGTTGTTTCAACATGATATAATGACGTTTTAGGAATAGTAGCTATTATTATACGTGTAGTCATAACAAAAATTGCTATAACTCTTAATAGTTATTACTACTTAGGGATAAGATTAAAAACAATAACCACAAAATAGCGTGTTTGGTAGAGTAGAGTTTTGGAAAGATGAAGAGAAGTAGAAGAAGATGTCCTATCACTTGTTTAGTAGGAAAGAAAATGGGGAAGGGAAAGGAAAGGAGAGGTGAGCTCATCCTCTCACTTTGGAAGTACTGAAGAGAAGGGTGAAATAGTAATGTGGGAAATTGACAAAATTTACCTCGAGAAAGATTATTAAACATGGATAATATAATAACATTAGCAATAAATACTTCTTCTCCTACTTATTCACATTCCTTTCTACCAAATAACTTGCGGGATTATCATTTTCGTTTAGGGAATTGACCTGTCTATTACTAATTTGGAACAAAATGATTTCAATAGTCTTTTTCAAATTAATATTTCTAGTAGTGTCACAAATTATATTATATGACGAGAGGTTATACAATTTATGATTATAAAATTATGACTTTTTTAATATTAATCAATAATCACAAATTATGTGATTCTCTGTCAAACAAAATCATAAAACACTAAAATACTACAAGAAAAAGCATTTTTCAAATCACTCCTTAAAAAGTCATTTTACTCAAAATTATTACTATTTATTTCAATTTCATATATATATATATATATATATAAGGTCTGAAGTTTAAAATTATACTAAAAGATATCTAGATGATTGAATAGTTTGTAACTTTTGAGGAATCTAACTATAGTAGCCTTCAAACGTGCAATCTTTTTTTTAAAATATAGTTTTCTAATTCTAAAAAGGGTTTATAGCAAAATAACCAAATTTTGAACTCATTTTAAATAAATATCCATTTAAAAATGCTCATGATTGTTGCAATACATAATATACCACTAAAATATTCAGTATATAAACTAAAGTGTAGTAAATAAGTAAATATACGTGTGAAAATATATGTACTCGGATTTTTGACTATGAAACATAAAAAGTGGATATTGTTACAGTAAAGTGTAGTTTAAGGACACCCACCATATTGTCATTTTAAAATGTAAAGACCTCTTTTTCAATAACTTTAAACTACAATTTTGACAGATATGAATATTTTATATGATATTAATAAAAATGTATGAAGTTTATTTTTTTTAATTTCAAAGGAGTTTTTTTAATTCCAAAAAAGGCTAAACATCGCCCTTTTTTTAATTTAAAAATTCATTTAAAAAATGACATAATTTTAAAAAAGTCATTATAAAAAGTAGTCACATAAAAATCATTTTTCCCTTGAAATAGATCATATTACCCTCTATTTCTCCATGTGCAGTTGGAGAAAAGGCCACAAATACAGAGACCCCAATCTAAAGTCTCGGTCTGTAGTGTGTGCTAGATCTTAGTTAAACATGATTTTTGTTTTCGGCTTGAATAGTAAAGCATGAAATTATTATTAAGAAAAATCTCGCGTTTCATCAAATTTTTGACAAAAGCCCTTGTATATCCTGAAATATCAAAGAAATTCTTAGAACTAACAGATCTTTGAATTTAACTATTATCTCACCTTCTCTGTAATTGTGAAATAGGGGAAAACTGTGTTAAAAGACAAATTTACCCTCACTAAAAGGTCTCGAATTGTAACCTTTCCAAATTATCACGTACGCAGACAAGTCAAATCACATATATCCAAATATAAAGAAATCCAAATGTAAAGTGAAAAAATAAACTTAGGTTATTAATTTTTTTATTTAATTTGAAGAACTTAAAAGTATGTATAAGTTTGGATTTTTATTTTTTACTTTAAAGTATTTCGCTATTACCAAAATGACATAGTTTTGAAAATTTGGTTTAAATTTGGTTGGTTACATATATAATTTGTGTTTGGATTTATTCTAAGGGTAAATTTGTCATTTTACAATAGTTTTCTCCCCAGATTATGACAGGGGCAATATAATGATAGTTAAAATTAGTGCTTTTTATAATAGAGATAATTCTAGGAATTTATATTATATTATCCTATATACAAGATTTCATAAAGATTCGGCCCAAAAAGAAAGTTGTAGCAGTAATTTCCCTAATAAGAAATGGGCCAAAGTTGTAAATAGTAGCCTAAAGGAAAATTGACATAAATAATAATCGCTTTGACTAAACTGATTTTTTTAGGAGTCTTTTGAAAAATAACTTTTTTAGTATTATCATAATGTTACCTGATTGTATAACCCTCCCTCACATAATTTGTGATAATTTATTAATTTTAAAAAATACATATAATTTTATGATCACAAAGTATATAACTTATTATCCCACAATACTGTGTACTACTAAAAATGATATTCTTCAAAACATTCATAAAAAAAGTGATTTGAGCCCAAATTACTATTAGTCAGGTCAATTTCTCTGACCTAAATTGACTCAAGCTCAAAATTTTGAACCATTGCTGAATTGGATGTGTTGGAAGACACACAATCTAACCAAAAACAAAAAACGCAGTCATGTGCCTGATATAATTCCATCAACCATCTTTTAGGAAAAGTAGCCAACAAAGCACGCAACTTTTGGCTTTCCAATCAAATATGTCTTAGTTTTAATCTCAAAACATAGAACAAAACTCCCCTTTTAAAAGAGGGGGGGAAAAAAAAAAAAAACATAGAACAAAACATATTCAAGTAGGTGTAGAATGCAAATAAATCTTATAATAACTTATACATGTATCAAATATAGATACTACAATTTGCTCCCGAATAAATGCATACATAAACCAACTTTCATGCATTCATAATATAAAATTTATTTGTGCAAAGTAAATATTGGTGTTTGAATGAATAATTAAATTAACATCAAAAAAAGGGGAACATATTTTATTCCCACGGAATTAACTCCTTGCAGTACTTCATGGTCCAATCAAATGAACTAATTTGAGAATTTTAACCTAGTTGGCCTTTAAGATGTCTCAGATAACATTTGCAATATGAGATGTAAAATGAACTAACTAAAGCTAAAGAATTATTCCATTATAATTTTCTGTTATTAAAAATTAAAAACTAAAAATAAAACTATTCATCTTTTGAGTGGATATATGTGCTGGAAGCCATAAAATTCTGATTAAAGAAAAACTAACAGTTGGACTTACGGTAACAAAGTTGGGGTAGTAATGGACAAGAGCCCTATGATTCAAGACATCGACGGCGGCTTGTCGGATGCCGAGAAGCCGCTTAACGGCCTTTTCTACCGAGCCGGCACATGCGGAGCACGTGATCCCGGTGACGGAGAAAACAGCCCTAGCCTCCGGAGCCTCATCCCCGGGAGACTGCCCTTTTGGGTACTTGGGCATGGAGGGGTAGTGAGGCCTAGGCGATGTGGGACCCCCCCATCTCTCATTGCAAATAATGCAACTCAATGAAGCAGCAAACTTTGAAACCATTAATTTTGATTCTATCATAACAATAATAATCTCGACCGATCGGTATTTTGTTCGTCCCTACCAATACCCCAACTCCCTCTTGGCGCTCTCTCTATCTCTCTCTTTAATGTCTCTGAAAGCCATTTCAGAATAACAAAGCTTATTATTCTTCCATATTGTGTGTTTGTATACGCATATTTATATTTTGTATAACTTGCTTTTGGGCTTGTTGGAAGTTATAATGGGAAAGTAAGGGGTTTCATTAGTTCAAAGGGTAGTGTTTAAATAGTTAAATTGGGCTTTGGTCAAGGGCATTTGTTTATTGGGCACTTGCAAAGACAATAGCGAATTACGGTTAAAATATAGTGTTCGAGTGTGCAATGTGGGTCCCCCCATTTTTGTGGGTTTAATAGTATACTATTGCTCGTACATAATAAAGGTAGGATCCCACCCAAAATCGTGCCTTTTTTTTGGGTGGGAAGAGATTAATATTTAAAAGTATGTGGAGTACATTAGAATAACGCAAGTAACTTTGAGAGACAGAGAAGATTTGAATAGTACCACTTGCAAGGAATATACTTGTGTATACAGGGCACTAATCTATTAGTAATTTTTTAAAAATTATTTATAGATATTATTTTTTCTACATGTTTTTTTTTTACTATTAAAAAAAAGAAAAAGTTATTAAATAATGAATAGTATTATTTTTTAAAAAAATTACTTAAATTATTATAATCGTTAAATCAATAATTCAGCAATTAAAAACTTATGAATATGTAAAAAAAAAAAAAGAAATATCTAACTATGTATAATATTTACATATACAATGTATTTATTGAAATTATTTATGATTCTATTACATATACATATTTAGCAAATTGCAATGCTCAAAAGTTTTTACGTTAATCAAGTTAAATATTGGTTGAATAAGGAAATTATCATGAATTATGATATGGGATATACGTACCCAAAAAAAAAAAAAGCAAAGTAGTTCAGTTCGAACTTCAACCACCTTATACGACGAAGGAATAAAAGAAACGCCAAATAAGATGATAAAAAAAGGGTAATGTTTGGTTCTTGGGCAAGGAATGGGTGAGGTTTGTTGGTAATAGACAGGAGATCCAAACAAAAAGATTAAAACAATACACATACACAACACGACGAAGGTTCTAGCTAATTGCTTTGTTCTTATTATACGTATCCGTAGAGATATGTATGTATATATATTATGTATCGTGTGATTCTTTTGCTCAAATTAGGATATGACGAATCGTTATAACTTTAGATTTTTCTTTTTCCATATATGCATATATCTATGAAACAACAGATAATTATAATCCGAGTACAGTATATTGTGGCGATCCGCGTTTCCATATAACTCAAGACTTATGATTTTTGCACATATTATATGTTCAATATATTAGGACATTAACATATATAAATATATAATATTACAACTCAAACCTAAAACTTTAGGCTATTTATTAATGGATAATATTATATATCCTAATTTTTGTATCAACACATGCTAATTAATTAATTGTACAAAATTGAGGAGTGACGAATTATATGCCACGTTTTAAAAATTTAGTACAAAAATTGATACTTTAGATATTATTTTTTTTTATTTTTTATTGGTTAAACGGGGATTAAAAAAATTAGGACCATTAAAAGGAAGGTTTATTATTTTTTTTTTTTTATTCTAATTAATACATGAACACATAAACAGAAAATACTTGCCCTTTCTTCAATCCCTTAATTTGCTCTCAAATATATTACTAAACATGCCATTATAAGAGAGACGTTATGAATTAGTAATCGTGTCTTATAAAAGGGACCGTTATACATTAGTAATCATGCCTTACAAAAGAGACCGATGTGACCAAGCTACTACTTCTACCCTAAATCGTTCCTCGGTGATGGATGTTTGTGTACTGTCGCTTGATCAATACCAAGTCACGCATACAAATAAATCGAAGAAAACGACATATATAACAAAGTAAAGAGAGAGAAACCGTGTATAACTAATTAACCCCTTAAAAGTATAGCAAGTTTCTGGACCAGATGTAAAACTTTACACTTATTTAATGTGCCATGTGCATATTACTCATTTGTCCAGAGTTTATGCGCTGTATGATTTTATAGGAAGATACCGATAGTATAAGAATGTCACGCAAGTTTAGATATAAAGTAGTTGACAAAGATTGGCATTCATGTATATTGAATTTTTATTGGAGAATTATATAGACATTAATATTAAACAATATGTGCTGTGTGACGTCCTTAGGATTGATGAGTACAAATAGCTTATAGGAGTTGCAACTATCATTTGTTAATGACTAGGACCTATGTATACGTTTAGAAGATTACAAAGTCTTTGAAAAATTAAAGCTACAAGGGATGTCAATGAGGAATATTAATTTAATGAGAAATCAGAGATATGGTTAGTTATGAAATGGAGAATGCAATTAGAAGAACACTAATTAATATTTAAACTATAAGAAAGTACGCATTGACTAGCTAATATTAATTTGGGAGTCACTTTAACGAACATAAAAGGCTGGTTTTGCTCTTATAATTTATAGTTCTCAATGTTTAACATTTTATATCTTTATATAACTTGATTACAATAATAGGAAAAGATACAAAGGATATGACCTTTTCTATATTTTTGCCAGATATGTAGCATTAATTTGTTGGATGAAGCACTAAAATTTATGTGATTAAAATAAAAGGTTAGAGCATTATATATGAATTGCTTGTAGCTATGAAATAGACTTAATTTTGTTTGGTAGCATTGGGTGGGAATTAAAGGACAAACGGTAAATCCCAAAATAGTTATTATAATTTGAGCAAACAACAAGTATATATATGCACGCCGAAGATTGCTAATAAAGTTTTTCAGTTGCCACTTAATTAAAGCCATATTTTATCTTATTTGATAACATATATCTCTTTAAGCCTTGTCCAGGAATTAGTCATGGGAGGTTCACTATATCCCACTAAGTTTGATGTATAGCCTTAAGATCGATAATGCAAACAAAACAGAGTTTAATTGGTTCATGGCATTTTAATCTATTAAATTACGTACTTTATTATGATAAATCCCTTTTCTGAGTGGTTTTCAAACCCAAAACACTTTCATTAGGAGAAAAAAAAAATAGCGAATTTTAACTTTCTCTCTTCGATTTCTTTCTCTTTTTTTTTTTTTTGAAATCATTTTTTTTTTCTCCTCTGAAAATAATGAATTTATTAGTAGTGCCTCAAAGTGGTAGCCATAGGAAGGACTACCTCCTGGACAGAAAAAATTCCTAAGCGCTCCGATCTAAAAGCCCACATGCTAATTCATAGGCCGTATTTAACTTTCGTTATTGCAGTATTTAATTAGTTGAATTTTGTTTTCATCTTTATTAGCAAAAAAAATAAGTTGAATTTTGCTATGAATGGATATTGGTAATAAATATTCAATATTGGTTGACCAAAGCTTATGCATTTTTAAACGCTTATCACAATAAAAGCTCTACCACAGTAAATAATTTCATGCCCATAAGGATATTAATTGTAATTCAATGGCTAAGTTAACGAGCATTTATTTGGTCATATAAAATAAACCCATAAAAAAAATCATTAATCTGGTTAAAATTAAAAAGCAACCCCGTATACAAATCCATAAACCTTAAAAGTAACAACAACTAGTTACTAATGGATATGTATATGACAATCAATATTGGACTCAAGCTAGCTAGCTTGTTCGATGGATACATATCTAGAGCAATTGCATTCATGGGGTTTTCAATTATCCAAAAGAGACACATATCAAACAATATTTAAGATCTTGTCCGGTTGCTTGTGAATTTATGATTGCTTGTGTTCGTTTGAATTTCAATATTACTTGTTCTTTCTTTCTGTTTTTTTAATTTTTTTTAATAAAATATTTCATGTTGTTGAATTTTTGCCATGACATAAGAGATCATTTGTCGTCATGCTTTTCGCATAGAACTGCGTTCGAATCCAAGAGTGTTTTAAATTCCGTGCGTGAAGCATGCCTTATGTTTCTCTTTATAGTTTATCAAATCAACTTCAAAGTGTGTTGTCCTTATTTTAATACTATAAAATATTACGTTGTTACTTTTCTTCTAAGCAATTCAAGATATATAAATAAATAAGCTTGCGTAATGTTTGTCTGCCTCATCACAATTTGATCACATGTAAGCTCTAGCTCACCTTGAGGCTCAAGCCAGGTATGTACGTATGATCAGTTCGTTATCTTCCTTTTCAAGGAGAAGGTCATATAACTTTGTGTTGACATTAAAGAAAAGTGAAATATATGACAAGATTTATATAAGAATAATTCATTAATGTTGAATTTCCATTAATCTTCAAGAATTTCTAAAATACTAGTGGATTTCAATTTCGGCCACAATGATATACTCCGCTATGTTTTAGTTACTATTATATTATTTTCAAGAGTGTCCATTTGTGATGTGGAAAGAACACTAAATAGTTTCGTGTAACTAGTTACAAATGTGCGTATGAGAGAGAAAGATAGATAGATAGATATAGAGAGAGAGAGTGAGAGAGATTACTTCGCTATATTTTAGCTGCTATTATATTATTTTCAAGAGTACACATTTTGTGACATTGAAAGAACACCAAATAGTTTAGTGTAACTAGTAGCAAATATATATGTGTGTATGAGAAAGATACGTGTGTACGAGAGAGAGAGAGAGAGAGTTTCACGCTTCATTTTAATAAACGTCTTTGTTTCTTTTATTATAGCTATAGAAGACTGAATGTATGTATATTTTATATTTGGTATATTTAGTTATATATTAGCTTTGATTTATGAGTATATTATTCTTCATATTGGTTATATTATATTTTATAATTAATATATATATATATTTTAATACATATACTAATATACTTGTCATTTTGTTACAATTAACAACATTTGAAAATGGAATAGTGTGAGGCCCACTCCTAGATCGTGCGTTACGTGAACGGTTAAGTGGCGGAACAAATGACATGGAACACACCGTTCGACACATGTCCAAGAGGATCATTTAAAAGTCACATAAGTCGCACGTGATACAATATGGGCCCGTTGGTTGTCGCAGGCCAGAGCCAAATCCATCCTAAACCCTGGACGGGTTTAGCCCAATCTAATTTTTGCCTCAACAGCTGAGGGTCAGAAACCTCGAGGGTCTTCTGCCAGAAGATCATTAGAGGCAGAACACTACTCCAGACCCATACAGGGTATTCAATGTAATCCTGGGTAGGTATGCGCATAGGTAAACCACTCCGACAGGACGGCGAATTGTCAAAGTCTCTCCTCTGTCAGGCTCGTACCATAGGAGACGACGGAAAGCAGATCACAACAATACAAGGAAAATTACGATAACCACGGCCCGTAATTTCTGGAGTAAGTCATGATGAGAAAGGGTATTCGATCTTGTGATTGAGAGCCGGTAGATTCTCGGTTCTAAGATTATATATATATACCATATATCCCCCCAGTACAAGGGGATAGAGACATACATAAAAAAAATTTTATAAGCAAAAAATTTAGTCTTTGCTACTCAATCTCGGGAGTAAATATCTGATTTAAGTATCGGAGAGTCTTTGCAAATGGCCACCCCCGCCTCTTTAGTCTGGCTTGAGATCAAAAGTATTCTGAGATAACGAAGATACGTGGACAGTTGGTAGGAATAGCACTAACAGTTTGAAGATATGTGGACAATTAGTAAGAACAACACTAACACATAGAAATTCTTTTACATAAGAAAACGGAGTGTGCCACCAATTTTGATTATGTTTCTTGAAAACCTCTAATTGTATTTTATTTGTTGTTCTTAAAGTGCTCAATTATGCATGCAGAAACACTATTTTCTTTTTTTTTTTTATTTGAATTGTGTATATATTTTTAAGAAACATTAATGTTTTATCTTTTTTCCCGTAGAGAATTAACATATTAATGTGCCTTTCTCATTAAGTAGTTTCACGAGATAGATCTGCTCTTCTATAATAATTTTAAAGTGCATAAAAAAAGTTAGCCTAAGCCTAACTTGATCTCGGCCTTGTAAGGCTTGGGTCAATCCTGAGCTCAATCAGGTTCAAAAAAGGGGAAAAAAATGATGTAATTTTAATTAAATAAAACATATTATTTAAAATAAATATTGATACTTTCCTCTTCACATATTTGTGTTAGTAATAAAAAAGCATTATTATGTCCATTTTTATATCAATATATGTTAGTGTAAGAGCATTGTTAGTTGGGCTTTTTGATATGGTTTTTGCTTTTTCAGATTATTTATTTTTAGCACAAATTGGACCCAATGGTCATCATTTTCACATTAAAAAAAAACTTTTTTTATTCCTTTAGGTTTTAAAAAAAAAAAACAACTTCTAAAAGTATATGTATAAATATAAAAATATATATACAAATAGAAAAATAAAAAAAAATAAATCGAATAAATTAAGTGCATATTAGGATCATATACTTTCAAATTAAAAAGTGTATTTGATCCACATAAATGAAGATTTTGGAATTTCAATGGTGAGGATTTTGAACATTCTTAATGGCAAGTACTTCAACTACTTTCATCTCTATTGATACTAGAATCCCATTTTGAACTATTCTTTCAACTTCTGCAAGCATATCTTCAGAATTTGCTAGAATGATAATGTTGTCGTCCAACAAGCTTTTGTTACCAACAACTATTTCATTCTTTTGAACAGTGGCCTTCACTCCATGGCCGATGATGTAGACAAAGTCTCGAACTTCTGGCCAGACGGGATTCGTTGCGTCTTCCGTAAATATTTTGGAATACTCAAAAACAACCTTGGCCAATACGGATTGCTAATTGTTCGCCAAATAAAATACATACATACTAATTTTATAGTATATTGCTATAAATATTTCATTTAGTCAATCTTGTTAAACTATCGGAAGCCATACTAAAGATCAAAATATGATTAGCTTCATATTGTGTTAGAGATCAGTTCCTATTTAGACTATAGGTATTACACAAAAGATAGCCTACCATAATTTTCAACACTCTTATCTCAATAACCAATAGCTTCCAAGTCATGAAAGCCCTTGTCATAACTGTGTTGTTCAACTACTCCGATCATAGGAGTGTATATCGGTTATTATCTAATGAAATTCCAATCCAATATATATTGAATTTAGATTTTAGAATTCAATTCAATACAATCATGTATTTAGATCCAATCCGATCCAATTGTAATTGGATCGAATCATTAGTTTACTCTTAGGCTCGTGAGCTTTACTCTAAGATATTTATTTCTATTGAAAACAAATACAAAACTAGTTAAACAAAGAGGATAATCTAGTAGAAAAATGATATAGAGGTAATGATGTTGAAAAATAACACTTGCAAAATATATATATATATATATATATATTTATATGGTTCTCAATTTAGTTGGTTTTTTTTTAACTTATTCAAAGTTTATTTTCTTTAGTCGTTGGATCATGATCTAACAGATACTAAAATTGTTAGATACTAAAATTTGAATAGTTGGAAAAATAATAAAAATAAATATTTATTATTTATTATTTTTCTCTCTTTTTCTTTGACCATGAAAAAATGTGTGTAACTAATTTTAATTGGTCAAAATAATATTTATTTTAAAAACAAAAAGTATTTTAGAGGATTGGTGTCATATATATATATATATATTGGAAAGAAACACTTATACTACTTTTAAAACATAATATAAGATGTAATGTGATATGTGGTTAATTTTTAGTACTAATCTGGTAGAAAAATAGCAGGTAATAAAACAAGATACATGTACGTAACATTATTTTAAAACTTATATGTATACATAGGATTAATCGGTTATTAGTAAACTTACAAAGCTTGCATCTAATTCAATCTAATCAACCAATTTGTAAAATTTGTATGTAATCCAATCTGATTAAGATTGGTATCTAATCTTTTTAGATTGGATTATATTAGTTGAGTCAATCATCAAATCAGATCAGATAATTTGTACTCTCCTATCCGATACCAGCCGTGACTTCAATGGGAATTTCCAGTCAAGAGCACGAGGAAAGTTATAACCATTACAGATATACTAAACTATAGTGCAAGATGGTATCCAAGGTTTTGAGTAACCATGATATTTTCTAGCCAAAAACCAAGCAAGCGAGGTTTCGAAAGAAAGTATGAATACCTTCCAAAAAAAAGTTTTTTTTTTTAATTTTTTACAACGCATATTCCCAAAACATGAATCCAAGAAAGACATTAAAACATTTCCAATAGAATACTTACACGCATAAGTATTTAGAAGCACGATCAGCAAACTTCTGCTAAAAAATCACTTAAATTTTTTCCATTTCATGGAATATATGAAAATATTATTATTATTTTTTTCAATATTTTCTTTTTTTTTTTTTTTTCCAAATAGGCTGAACCTATTAGGTCCAATAGGGCCGAGGTGTTTAGACTAGAGTCGAGGGTCTAGTCTGGGTGGTGATATTTCTATAAAAAGACAGCTTACCTTAGTGATAACAACATGCTCATAATACTCCCTAAATACCATGTTCTCCATGATTTTTGTCTTAATAACCACTGGTATCCCAATAATGAAAGTCATCGTCTTACAAAACTTAATACAATTCATCCCTTCCGATACCAACCATGATCACAGTAGGAGTTGCCAGGCCAAAAGCATGAGGTCAAGCTATCCCAAAATGGAGTGCAAGCTAAAAACTTGGCCCTGGAAAATGATATCCAAGATTCCAAGTATTCATTATAAAACTTAGCCAAAAGTCATGTAAGTGGCCAAATCAACAAAGAGAACGTGATCATCTGCCACCAAAAAAAAAAATGAAGCAATATGCCAATCTCATTGAGAATTCCTCCTGTTAGGAGATCGGCGTTGCGGAAGCGATAACACACAGCAAAAATACAAGTTGAAAAAATTTGGGTAAAATGAAAAAAAATTAAGGCACACAAAAGAATTAACGTGGTTCACCCAATTTAGGCTACATCTACAGATAAGGCTGTGAAGAATTTTACTATGAAAAGGAGATTACAACTCACTTCTATCTAAATATAAGGAGAGAATAAATGAAACTCTCTCTCTCTCTTGAAATAAGAGAAAATACTATCTCTAAACAATTTAGGAGAAAACAAGTGGGACACTAAGAGGAATTCCTAGACTTGAATTCTCTCTTAGAAAGGAAGAGGATTTAGAATGGGATACAAATCAAGTGATGAAGCCCTCCATATTTATAGAACTTGAAAAGTGGTGTGAACGCCATCTTTTACTATTGCTATTATGGCTGCTCTTTTCACTACTGCTATTGCAGTTGTCCTTTTTATTATTCCTATTACGGTTACCCTTTTTATTATTCCTATTGCGGCTGGTTGGTGAGCTGTAATTGTTGATTTGTTCAACATTCTCCACTTGAATACTTGATTTTAATCATGTCTTCACACTTGATAAATCTCTCTTTTCTTCCCTTGTCAATTCTTCATGCTGCTTATATTTCTGCTAAGCCATATAAGGATCTATACCATTGGACCTTGTCAGTGTTGATTGATTTGGTTAAAGCATCTTCTAGGTTCTTCTTTGTGTGAATCTTCTTCATGTCCACGTTTTCATCTTCTACTACTTTTATAAAAAAGTGATATTGAACGCCAATGTGTTTTGTCCTAGAATGAAAAGCTGGATTCCTTGCAATGTGCAAGGCACTCTGACTGTCACAAAATAGAGGAATCTTTTCTTGTTTGTGCCCGAGCGTCTCCAATAACTTTTGAATCCAAATAGCCTCTTTACAAGCTTATGTAGCCACCATGTATTCTGCTTCTATTGTAGATAAAGCCACAATAGTTTGTAGTTTCGAAACCTAGCTTATAGCTCCTTCTGCAAGAGTAAACACATAGCCTGTAGTAGATTTTCGTTTGTCAAGATCACCTACAAAATCTGAATCAACATATCCTTTGACAGTAAATTTTGATTTACCATAACATAATGCAGCATCTGAGGTTCCTTTGATGTATCTCAGAATTCTCTTCACAGTATTCCAATGCTCTCCATCAGGATTCGTCATATATCGATTAACCACTCCCACTGCTTGTGCAATGTCTGGTCTTGTACATATCATAGTGAACATTAGGCTTCTCACTGCTAATGCATACGATACTCGAGACATCTTCATCCTCTCTGCTTCATTACTAGGACACATCCCAGAGGATAACTTGAAATTAACAGAAAATGGGTTAGAAATCAACTTACAATCTTGCATATTAAAGCGGCGCAAGATTTTCTTCAAATAATTCTTCTGAGAAAGCTGAATCTTCCTGTTACCTCTGTCTCAGTGAATTTGCATCCCTAGAATCTTGTTTGCTGGTCCTAAGTCCTTCATATCAAATTCCCTAGCTAACTGTGCCTTCAATTCTTGGATTCTACCTTTGTTCGGGCCCGCTACCAACATGTCATCCATGTACAACAATACGATAATAAAGTCACTATCTTCATCAAACCTCCTGAAGTATGTGCAGTGGTCTGAACTGAGTCTGTTGTACCCAAGGCTTATGATGAAGGAATCAAATCTCTTATACCAATACCTCGGCGCCTGTTTGAGACCGTATAGAGATTTGTTCAACCTGCAAACCAAGTTTTCCTTGCCTGTTTTAGCAAAATCTTCTGGTTGGAGCATATAAATCTTTTCTTCAAGTTCTCCATAAAGAAAAGTAGTTTTTACATCTAGTTGCTCTAGATATAGGTCAAACGTAGCACACATCGCCAGAACCACTTTAACTATTGTCAGTCGAACTACAGGTGAAAATATCTCATTGAAGTCAATACCTTCTTTCTGAGCATATTCTTTTACCACCAATCTCGTACGATACTACTCTACTTGATCATTGCTATCACACTTGATCTTGTAGACCCATTTGTTGCCAATAGCCTTCCTTCTTTGTGGTAGTGAAACAAGATCCTATGTCTTGTTCTTATGAAGGGGTTCAATCTCTTCTTGAATTGCTGTCATCTATAGGGATACATCCGGGCTTTTGGTAGCCTCATGGAAAGTTGTTGGCTCTTCATCCTCTGTTAGAAGACAGTATGCAATATTGCTCTCAGTGATATAATCCGAGTGCCATGTTGGTGTTCTTCTCTCACGAGTTGACTGATGAATTTCAGAAGCCTCTTCCTCAACTAGTTCTTCTACTTCGTGCTCTGGTGCTACTTCAAAAGAATCTGAATCTTCAATATTCTTTTCTACCTGAACTGTAGTAGTTTTTGGTCTGCTATCGTTTCCCTTCTCTTGCAGTTTATTCTCTGCAAATATTACTATTGGTGTTTATTTGAATAAATTTCTGGAAAATATTTTCATAAAATTATTTTCAAGAACACCATATTTTTGTAAAATCAAGAAATGCAGTGGAATTGGTCATATAAAATTTTTCTTTTTATAAAATATTCCAGATTGTGATCTAACATGTTTTGACTCTTGATCTAGACAAGAACAATACCCGAATTCGCTCCACAACCTTCTCGTCTTCCCGTCTATTCTCGTAAGCTGTTTGATTGATCCAGTGGGTGGTTACCTTCTTGATTCCAACAAAGAGATCTACAGATGAATAAGAAAATAATCTTCTCAAACCGATTTCTCTGGGATGGCCAAAACACCAAGGACAGTGAATCCCTAGTGGTGGCCGATTTTCTCTGCTCTTTCTATCTCTATTTTCGTGTGACACTTTCTTCTTAAGGGGTGCTTTACGTGTAACACTTGTATCTTGTTGCTAGAGAAAAGGCTTTACGTGTAACACTTGTATCTTGTTGCTAGAGAACTTTTCTCTTAAATATCAAGAGATTAGGAAACCCTAATGGGCTTATTGGGCTTGTTGGGCTCAACTGATTATCAAATGACTATTGGGCTTTAATTTGAGCTAGACAGAGGACCAGATGGATCCATAAAGCCTAAGCTCCAATGAACTATATACCCACTATCATAATTAACTCTTTATTATGATTGGGCCTTGTCCATTAATATTGGGGCACACCACTATAGGCCCAATATTGAACTCTTGGACTAAATATCATTTATTTTCTGTGAAGCTTATTAACAATTAATTAGCTTGTTCTATTTAGCATATACTATACCTGTAGACATACCCCCAATGTAATGTCATACTAGTATGGTAAAATTACTGTATTATCCCTCTAGTACATATTTACTTTTGAGTTGCCATTTTTCATCTAATAGATAATAGTTGATTTTGGTGTTTGTATATGCTTATACCAATATAGTCAAATTCACATAGTGAATACCGGGGCCCTGGTTTATATTATCCAAGTACTTGAAAAAACTCAAAGTGACATCATATGCATGATGTCCATCATGAAAAACGTTCTACACATTCATATACCTTATCTTCCAAGATACCGGAGTTCGAACCATAAATCGGAACTAGTACTTTAGTAAATCAAAAAGACAAAACACATGAAAGTAAGTTCGCTAATCAGTAGGATTAAGGTCTTCTACAATAGTGCTAGATTAGTAAAATTAGAAATTTGAGTTACAACACTTAACCTTAAATTCTAATTCAGTAAGTTATGTTCGATGCTATTATAACTTTCTTATAACACACTAGTATTCCTATCCAAAGACTCACTTTGATAATTAGAGACTTCATTAATTAAATAGACAACACTATATTCGATGGCATAGTAAAGTATCCCATCTTCAATATGTAGAATGCGAATAATTTAATTTAGACATAATGAAATAAAGAATATAATATCTCTCACATATGAACTCATCATACGAATAATTTTTTATTACTCATTTCATGTCTTGGAATCTTTTAAATGTTTGCATAAGATAAATATACACATCATATGTATATCAATGGGATATACATGAAATAGAAATTCATAACATAGAATTTATTAATAACAAATAGATACTAAATAATCTAATAAATATTGTTTATAATGTCTAAATAATAAATTGTTTTATAGAACATTATTCCAACAATTACATCTTTGCTGATGACAACCTTATGGGCAATGGGATCCTATAAGCGATATCGCTTGACTCCATCAGCATATCCCAAGAGTACACACCTTCTGAATTTTAAATCCAGTTTTGTGATTTCTTGAGCATTGTACATCACATACATAGGACATCCAAACATATATAAGTGATAATACTTAACTGGCTTACCAGACCATATCTCTATCGGTGTCTTCAAATCAATCGCTGTTGATGGAGATCGATTGATTACATAACAGGCAGTTTTGACTACTTCTACCCAGAATGTCTTGTGTAGACCTACAGTTTTCAACATTGCTCTTGTTCTTTCCAACAAGGTTCTGTTCATCTACTCTGCTACTCCATTTTGTTGAGGACTATACGCCACTGTGAACTGCTTCTTGATATCTTCTTATTGACAGAAGTTATCAAATTCATCGCTTGTATATTCTCCTTTATTGTCCGTCCTTAAACACTTGATCTTTTCTCCAGATTCAAGCTTTATCCGTGCTTTGCATATTTTGAAGGCTGAAAACACATCTGTCTTCCTCTTGATAGGATACACCCAATATCTCCTAGAGTGATCATTAATAAAATATATAAAGTATCTAGTTTCTCCTAGGGACATTACCGGTGCTTGCCAAACATCGGAGTGAACCAAGTCTAGAAATTTTTTACTTCTAGAACTGGATGTGCTAAACTTTAATCTACATTGCTTGCTTATGACACAATGCTCACAAAAGGGTAAAGATACCTTTGTGAGACTAGGAAGTAACCTCCGTTCAGAGAGAATCTTCAAGCCTTGTTCCGATATATGGCCAAGCTTACGATGTCACATCATCGTTGATTCTTCTCCAGAATTTGTTGAAGCAACTGATGCCTCTGCTTCCATCAGTATATCTCCTTTAAGTATGTATAGATTCACTGTGATTTTCTCCGTCTTTATTACTACAAGTGCGCCCTTTATAATCTACATAATCTCATTCTCGACACGAGTTAGTCAACCAAAGTTATCTAATTGTCCTAAAGACAATAGATTTTTCTTCAGGCCCTTCACATGTCGCACCTCTTGAATAGTATGAATAGTGCCATTGTATATCATTATCTTGATAGTACCAATTCCAGCGATCTCTAAGGCATGATCATTACCCATGTATATAGATCCTCTAGAGACAGGTTCATATGTGTGAAACCATTCTCTGTGAGAAATCATGTGCCATGTTGCTCCCGAATCCACTAACCAAACATCAGTGAGCCATTGTCTGTCCTTAGAAATTGTTGTTGCTTCACTATACAGGATTTCTCCATCATCTAAAGTATTTGCAATATTTCTCTGAGCATTTGATGACTCGGGGTCCTTCCCTCTGGAATATCCATTCTTCTTGAGTTACTAACACTTCCTTTTGACGTGCCATTTCTTGCCATAGTGATAACACTTGACATTCTTCTTACTTCTTGACTTTGATCTACCATGACACTAGGGCCACGTTCAGTTGATTTCTCTCTTATTGTCAAAGTCTCTGCTTGTTGTGAAGTTGCTAATCTGTCTTCCTTGTTCTTATACCAATTTTCTTCTTCGAGAATAACAGCTATAAGATCGTTGAAAACTAGAATTGTAGCATTACTGGTCACATTTATGATGAGTTGATCATACGAATCATGTAGACTCTTAAATAAGATTTCCGCATGTTCATTATCCTCTATTTTATGCTCCATTGTTGTGAGTTGTGAAAATAAAGTATTGAGGGTGTTGATGTGGTCGGTCACCGTTGTTGATTCCGCCATCCGAAGAGTGTAAAGCCTTCTCTTTAAGAAAATTTTTTTGTGAAGTGACTTGGTCTGATACAATTTTATCAGTGTATCCCATATCTCCTTAGCTGACTTCTTCTCCTCAATGCTTGACAGGACTCCTTCTGCTAGTGCCAGATGTAAGTTAGCGACAATATTGCTATCCATCTCATCCCACTTTTTATCATTAGTAATCTCAGCAGGTTTTTCCCCAATTGCTGCTAGGAAATTATCTTTTCTCAAGATTGCCTTTATCTTCATTTTTCACAAAGAGAAATTGCTCCCATTAAACTTCTCAATATCAAATTTTGCCGCCATTTTTGTTCACTGCGATTTGTTCAGTTGCCACTATTTCACTGTATGTGAATAGTACCATATACGTGAACAGTACCATATACGTGAATAGTCTATATATATGAACAAAACTGTATACATGAATAGTCGTATATGTGAATAGTACTCTGACCAATGGCTCTGATACCACTATTAGGAGATCGGCTTTATGGAAGCGATAATACACAGCTAAAATATAAGTTGAAAAAATTTGGGTAAAATGAAAAAAATAAGGCATACAAAAGAATTAACGTGGTTCACCCAATTTAGGCTACGTCCACGGATAAAGCTGTGAAGAATTTCACTATGAAAAGGAGATTACAACTCACTTCTCTCTAAATACAAGGAGAGAACAAATGAACCTCTTTCTCTCTTGAAATATGAGAAAATAAGTGGGATACTAAGAAAGAATTAGGAATTCCTAGGCTTAAATTCTCTCTTAGAAAGAAAGAGGATTTAGAATGGGATGTATTTATAGAATTTGAAAGGTGGTATGAACACCATCTTTTACTATTGCTATTATGACTGAACTTTTCACTATTACTATTGCGGTTGCTCTTTTTACTATTTCTATTGCGGCTACTCTTTTTACTATTTCTATTGCGGCTGGTTGGTGAGTTGCAATTATTGATTTGTTCAATACCTCCAACCACCTTATTGCTTTTCCTTTTCACCATTAGCCAAGATTTTCCTATTATCATGCTCTCATTGACATGCTTTGCCCTTATATTACAAAACCATCTGAATCAAATTTTGCCCTCGTGCTAATCTTAATAACATCATTCTTTTGAATCAACTGATTGTCAATATCTTCCTTGTTTGTCACATTTACTTCCTTGTCCAGAGTCAGAAACTTATGAAATTAGTAATGGCATCAGATATCTTCCTCTTAGCCAATACCTCCAAATACTTTGTAGAATAATCGAGCTAAACATTAAGCTTGTTTCTAAGAAATCTATACCCTTAAAATGGGGTGAAGTAGTTCTCAACACTGAGTAAACTGAGTAAAAATAGGCTACATTTGTTCCCGAGGCAATCAAGACACCCATATTTACAGAAACTAGCATAAAAACACTAACAGATGATGAACTGAATAAGAGTAGACAAAGCTCACCTCAAAATCGCTCAAACACTTGACATGTTCAGCACTTTAGTATCCAAATCATGCTTAATTCTAGGGGTATACATTATAAACATGGAGCTTAGAAAACTGGAACAGTAAAGACCAAACTCTGTATAAATGACTTGTAATATATTGCTTGGTCTACTCTTTCTTAAAAAATCACCAATGGAAAAAGTAATTGGAAATATGATCAACAAAGTTTTGTCAGTCCAAATAATATATCAAATATATATATTTTTTCAGATAGACTGAACCTATTAGGCCTAATAAGGCCAACAGTTTTAAGCTAAGATTAAGGGACTGGGTTGGGCATGACATTCCTATGGAAGGAAATCCTACCTTTGAAGGAGCAATAAGCTCACAGAACTCTATTATAAGTAACGTATTCTTTGGGAGTCTTGTGTTAACAATTGGCTTTCTAAGCGTGAAAGTCCCCATCTTATCATACACAATGCAGTTCAGCTACTCAAGTATAAATTATAACTCGACGAAATGAGCTAGCTCAAGTGATAAGAGTATCTATTATTTAGGATCTCGGTTCTAGATTCAAGTCACGCTAAGAATAGGCGTGAAAACCTATTATCCTTGATAGGGTGAGATGGAAATTGGATAATAATAGACATTTTTCTTTAATTTGTAATAAACGAAGGTCATTAGTTAAGCTTCACTCTTAAAATAAAAATAAAAATAAAAATAAGTACAAATTATAACTATTGTGGGAGTTGCTACAATTGGAGCACGAGGGCAGACTACAACAATGACAGATATTCCAAACTAGAATGTAAGTTGAAATTTGTCCATGTATGATGGTATCAAAGACTCTAGGTATTTATAAAATTTTCCAGCAAAAAACCAAGCAAGCCAAGTCAAGAAAGAAATCATGGTCATCTGCAAATTAAATCCATATTTTAATGTTTTACAAATCATAACCGCAAAAAATAAAATAAATAAAGTAAAATATAAAATAAAATCAAAACATTTGCCATAATTACCCACTAATAGCATAAGTATTTAGAAATGCAATCAGCAAACTTTTATACTAATAAATCATGTAATATGTATATATATGGACACCAATCCAGTAGACATTTTTTTTTT